>MNCI01003977.1:2108-16997 GCA_015680685.1 Gnetum montanum | reverse complement strand
CTAGGTGCCACAACTAGTCCGTCTGCGGAGTTCAACTGGATCGTGCGTGAAAATGCTTGTATTCGTATGGTTGAGTGTAGGGGTACCTTGCCACTCATCAATAGCGAATTGCAATGAATGTGTAACTATCTAGATACCACAACTAGCCCGTTTGCGGAGTTCAACTGGATCGTGCATGAAATGCTCGTATTTGTATGGTTGAGTGTAGAGGTACCTCGTCACTCATCAAGAAGGTATAAAAAATATAAATCAAGATTCAGATCCAATATTTATGCATTCAAAGGTGAAGGGTTTATTAATCAAGTTTCAACCAAAACCCAAGAATTCAACAATTCTAAAACACTCACAATTATTCATGGCCCTAAAGATACTCTCACTTTTTGTCGGTAGTACGAATTCTCATATTGTGGATCCTTGGCCCATGTTGGAAATATTTTGCCAAAAATGCCCCAAATTGTTATGGGTATTTTTGTATTATTATAGAAACAATTTTCATCCAAGTCATTTAGGTGTAAGAGTGCAAAAGATAAGTGGAGAGATCTAAAACAAAAATAAAGGATTTAACAATTCAAGCTTACAACAACAATCTTGATGATAACACACAAGCATTTTGAAGGTAATTAGACAAGCAAAAAGAAAAGTTGAGAAATTTAGCCCTTATGAGCCATTATCAAACATAACAAAGATGGATCATTTTACCTCCTTGTCCAGATTTCTTACTTACTAGGAGGAATTATTAGAATGTTGGATTACTATGTAGCATTGGTTTTCTTTTATTCTACTATCTCCTATAGCAGGGATAGTTTTCTCTCCTTCTTAGCCATACTTGCTGTTGTATATCTTTTTTTGTCTAGGTTAACTACTTTTGCCTTTATGTGTTTTTTTTCCTCTCCCCCTCTCCCTATTTGTTGGTGGAATAAAAGATAATGGGTTGTTTCTTGTAATTGACTCTTTCTTTGAAATTGTTTTTTTCCTTTAACTTTTTATAAGTTATGTCATTTTTTCCTCACACCAATGAGTCATGAGTTTAATTCTTTCATGATCACTATTAAAAATCAATGAAACATGTATACTCATAGGTTGTAGGTTCAATTTCTAAATTAACAATTTTTGATATTTGAGAATTTAGATTTTGCGAGATCTCAAATTTAATTCCTCTTGATAATTACAAAACATTCATGCATAATATCCATCTCTATACTTTTTAGGATTGTCATAAGATGCAGGGAAAGAGTTTTCAAAATAGACTCATGATAAGGGCAAGTTTAAGATGCATAATCAAATAAGACACTTTCTTTTTCAAGGTATCAGTGATGTGAACTTTCACATTTTTTTACGATCCTTAAAAAGTCATCACGTGACCTTTCTACAACCATGGAGTGGGTACTTATACTCTATTATTTTAAACTAAAAAGAATAATGCATCACAATTAGATGAAATACTTCTTATGCTTATGAAAATAAAATACAAAGCTATGGTATTTGCACATAATATTCCTAATTCATGGGTTAATTAGGTTCCTTTAGCTTGATTCATAGGTCAAGTCCCTTAGTAATAAGCATTCTTTTGCAATTCATTTTAAAATCATTTATATCTCAACATACTTGTTTTAGCTCTTGAGGTACACCTTAGAGTATTGTTCTATGTTTTTCTTTTGTTTTGCCGCCTCTCTATTAAAATAAAACAAAAAATATTTTGTTTTCCCATATATTTATTATTATTTTAAAAAACATTCCCAGCATGTATTTTAAAGCATATTTCTTATGCATCAAGTATTTAACAATTTAATCATAATATATATAAAAATCAACCCAACAAATTTACTACTATTCCAATTAGTCACTTCCATCATAGTCCAACCAAAGCACATAGACAACTTCAAAACAAAATATGCATACAAACACACAAAAAGATTATTACAATAATTAAGGTAAAAACTCAAGGAGAAGTGGTTTGTTATGTTAGTCGTTAAGGTGTCATAGTACTAGTAAAGATAGATAATATGCAATTGATGTATGAATCCTTAGGATTAGAAAAAGTGACAAGGTCTCTCATCAAGAACTTGTTAAGTCTAATGCATAAAGGAGGTATATAGGGACATGTAATGAACCCATTATTATATAAGTTATATCTACGGTAAACATAGCCTTACATTTTAAGAAGATTAAGGAAAAAAATTGTACTGAATTTTAAAGGGTGGTTACTAGGGGTCCTACACTAACTTCACAATTTTTAGAGTTTGTTAAGTCCTCGTTATAAAATTACTTTTTTAAAAAACTAGACACCAAAATTAAAAACTATGTAATATTTTAATAATCATAAAAGTAATCAACTTTGTTGCAATTGAAAACTCATCCTTGTAATCCCCACATCTTTACATCAATGTAAAACCATGTAAACAGGAAAAGCAACAATGTTATTCCAAAGCATGTAATATAGCTTTTCACACTAATTTCTTCAATTGATTTACTCTAACAATATTTCATTGTTATTTCAAATCATTAAAATATACATTGAGAGGCTTCATTCTTTTAAAAGTTTGTGTCCAAAATACTATACTCCTTACCAAAGGCACAAGATATTAAAACATGATCAATAGTCTACAAAACCCCACATCTAGTACATTTATCATGGTAAATAATGTATTGAATTTGCAACTAGGCAAGAGTGGGTAATTTATTAGATATAGCCTTATTCATAAATAATTTGAGTCTTGGTGTTAAAGCTCTACAATGCCATTTAGCATAGATAGATTCACAGCTATTAGGATAACAATATTGGGTAGGCTTATGGTGAGATGATACTACCATTCAAAGGTAGGCTTAATGTCATTAATTTCTTTTTTCTGCATAGCTTGATAAACCAAAGGTGTTTTTTGCATGTTATTGTAATTCAGTATATTTTTGGTATGAAGCTAAGTTATGCAATGTTTTACTTATTTTCTTTTTGGTAACTAATTTCAGGGTAAATATTTTTAATAATTATTCATGTGCTTTTAGAAGTATGCATGTTAATGCTTATCGTGTTGTTATATTTTCATATGCCTTTTTTTAGGTAGTTTATAATTGTTTTCATTGCTTCCTCATCTGTTAGCAATTTTAGACATCTTGGCATATGGTTTATACTTAAAAAATGGGCTATTAAAAATATTTAACACTATTTAAACATGTTCAACCATGAGATTTGGGTTCTAAAAGTTGCTGCTAATGGACACGTTAATTATTTTAAAGTGAAGAAAATTTTTAAAACTTCTGTTTGCTGGATGAAAGTTGCATGAAGCTTTAATTTATAGAATTATAGTTGTGCAACAGGTGATCCTATTTTTTTGGGACATGATGATTCTAATTTTTGAACTACTTATGCCCATCCGGGTAGGATCTTGAGAGAAATTGAGGATGTTGTTGCATCTTTATTATTTATTTTTAAGGTTGTTGTGTACTAATAGAGTAAAAGAATATAAGCATGTAAGTGACATAGTTTCGTTTCATTGAAGTCAAGATGAGGTAGAAAGGATGAAAGCAGACCACCTGTTCTTCCTATACATTAACGGACATGATTTGAGGAATGTTCTCATAATTTTCTTTAAGATTAAGAGATGGGTCCAAGAAAAAAAAGTTCTTCTTCTGGTGCAAAAGGTAGTTCCTTGTAAAGGGTATTTCTGCATGTCATTCCAATCTTCTGTAGTTCCATGTACTATTGGGTATTTGAAAGCTAAAATGCCTCTTTGGGCTTGTGTTTCATCTTCCTCATGAACTTCTTTATCCATGCCTCTCATTATTTCTATCTGTATCAACATCTCCATTGTACTTCCTAACACTGGTCTTGGGGAATCATTCCCTGCAAATCCTTCTTGTGAATCACTGAATGGCATATTTTAGTTTTTCCCAAAATAGAATGCATTAGGAATGTAGCTGGAAATAAAATGAATGACAGGAATTTATGGTGAAGTCCTATATTCAAATCTTGATAGATATTATTTTTCAGATAAACCATTAAAATTATCTGACCTTAGTCCTTTGTAGTTTTGCATATTTATTGATTTATATCGAATGTTTACTAGTTATTTGTAGTGTAAATATTAAAGAAGTAACTATTAAGAAGTGTTGAGGTCTTACACAAGTGGAGTTGATTTCTTGTGTTTGCTTGCATATTTAAGATCGATCTAGCATTTTATTTTAGGATCTAAGGCTAGGGTTTAAAGTTGTAGAGGATTTGAGCAAGCTGTTCTTCTTCTAAATCGCAAGAAACATTCATTTGTCATAAAGATTTGAAGCTTTGAGAAATATTTCTTTATTTCTTCATCACCTTTAAAAAGGAGGTAGATCTTTGAAGAGATTTGAAAAGGATTTACATGTGGTCTTTAAGACTTAATTTAATGCTTGAATTATGTCAAAAGGATCATCATTCATTTGACTTGAAAGTATTTAAGTTTGTTCATCGTATCTTCTTTGAGGTTTGAAACCTTCTATTATGACTTGCTTTTGACTTTTATAAGCTTGGATTTTGGAGTCTGAATTAAGTTTTTAGTCCATAATAATAGTTGAGGGTAAAAAATTGAGTCTTCTAGTTTTGAACAAGAAAGTTAATAGGAGTTTGTGTAAAAAGAAAGATATTCATAGGGTAAGTACGGAGCATTTAAAGACTCCATTACTTTAAAGAAAGGTGGATCATTTGAAGATTCCATTGGTTTAAATAAACGTTGAAGGCACCATTGAATTTGAGGATGCTAATCTATAAGAAATTGAAGAAAAAGGAAGTCACATTTCTTTACCATGCATTGAAGGCAAGAGGAGAGAGACTCACAAGGATCTTTAGAATTTATTTAAGAGCCCTCTCTTAATTTTTTGAAAAATGTTTTCCTACTAATGGAACTAATAGATGATAACCTTTCAACAATTAACATACACTTTCACTAAGCATATTTAAGTATACTGTAGATACATGAAGATAAAAATAGTTAAAAGTAAATTAATGGATCTTGATTGGTCAAAGAAAGCATGAGTATACACTTTTACAACACGGTGTATTAAAGTACTGCATTATTATTCTAAAAGTAATGATTACAAAAACTGTCTTAAAATTGTTGAGAGACAAAATGCAAGTAAATAGCCTACGCATCTTGGAGTTCCTTAAAGGAGGTTGCTTTTCTATAGTTTTGGATAATTCTTATCAAGTAAATGGCATAGCTTTCGCAACTTCTACCAAATGTGTATTGTACAAGAATCTTCCATGGCAAGTGCTAAAAATTCTTTTGTTCTCACATCAACAATTTTTGCATCCATGACAATTAAATCTTTTATCAACTATGTAGACTTCAAACATAGCCCAATGGTCTTCAATCCATCTTAGCTTCCTTTACTTTGATGGAATGAGAAATTTGGGATAATATTTTATAATAACATCCAACTTCAAGTGACACCAATTCAAGGTTGGGTTCTCTTGTTCTTCATGTTACAAAGTTCATTGTAATGATACCCTCTACATGGGGAGTGATTTTTTATGATAAAAATTAATAAACATTGTGTAGTTTCCTTCATCTTTCCTTTTCATTAATAAGAACTTTCTTGTACACCTCTTGTAAAACATTAATGGTGTGGAAAACATGACTTCACTTCACCAAAGGAACCTCATATAACATGTGACATACCTCCATAGCACCTATGTTACTATCTACAAAAACATCCATCATGAGCCTTTGGTAAACAAATAAAGCATCTTCATAAGGATTCCTTAACTTTGAAATTTACTGCAACATCATAAAAAGATTGTGATTTTTTCTTAGATTACCTGCATATTTCACAATATATTTATGACAACATATCACAACATAATAGGCTGAAAATTTGTATTTGCCCTCCACATTTGAAGCAACATTTTGGTATGAACATTATGAAGATTTTTTCAATGTAAAAAGATTTGAAAGATTTTTTTAATTTTGTAGATTTTTCATAGCACAATATATCAAATGATGTGGGTGGTCTAACTAAGAAAAATTAGATTTTTTCTAATTTTATAGTTGTGATATCTTTGCAATCTAGATGAGTATTGCATTGATATTAGATTTTTTGGAAATATTGTTATGCAATTTATAAGCTTGTAAAATTTCAAATCAATTGGATTGTATTTAATCATTCAAATATGGGCTGAAAAAGGGGTTTGGAATAAAACTATTTAGCTTCTAAAATAGAAATTGTTGTTTTGCAAGATGAATATCTCTATGATTCAAGAGAGTTATGGATTAAGAGTATACTTAATATAAAGCTCTTTCAACAATCTATCTATTTGCAAAATTTGGAACTAACTTGAATTGATTTGATGGTTGAAATTTATTACATAAGAGTAGCCCAAAATGTGATTGTTCAACTTCTTAGATTAATGAAATATAATGATGCACAAAACCTTGATAAATTAGTGAATGTGATGAAGGATCAATTGATGAATGAGTGATAAATAATTGATGAATTTGATGAATATAGAGAAAAATTTCATAATCAAATCAATGATCTTGCTTCATAATTTAAAATAGAACATAATGTGTATGAATTTATAAATAATTGATGGGGCCATTATAACTAATAAAGGACAAGTCTGTTTTATGGAAAATTAAGCTAGAAATTCAAGATATATAAGATATTAGGACCATTCTCTAATTACATTCACTTATCAATATTTTTCTAAAAAGAAAAATAATGAAAATTTCTATATTGTTTTATATGTCAAAAGATTCCAAATAGACTTTACATGGCATTAGTCCCTATGTTATCAAAGAGCTAATTTGACTTGACTTGATCTTTGACTTTTCTTGAAGTTTGAACTTTGTTTTCATACTTTCACTTTATTTTTTTTATTTCCATATGTGAATATGACCTTCTATCACTTTGAATTTGGGCTTATTGAATTCACTTTTTGGTGTATCTTGAAATCCACATCTTGGGCAAGTAGAGTGAATGGAGTGTAAGTTACAAAGTGCATATTAGAACTAACATGTTAAGCCTTGAATCATTTCTTCAAAGAACATAAGTAGTTTCATTATTATTCTTTATAAAGACTCAATTGTAGAGATAATGGCCAAGGAACATTATACCTAGAAAGGGAAGAAAGTTGCCGAGAGAAACTGGAGTCACTCAAGGTTTGTTAAAAGTAACCGTTTCAATTGTTCATGATGGTTATCATTGATAATTAAATTAGTCACAATGGATTAACTTTCCATAATATTTTTTTTTCTCCAGGACCTTGGCAAACTTGGTTTCATTGGAAAGAGAGGATGGAAAATGTTGTAAAAGATCACCACTGCATTCCATATTGTAGAATAGTTGTAACAAAATTGAAATTAAAGAAAGACAGAAAAGTTAATGCAAACCTTCATAAATAATGATGGAGAAGGTAGTGATGTAGCTTAGCTAGCAACTATTAGAAGTCCAAGGTCTGGTGATAGACAGAAAGCTTTACCTCACGATCTAGCTATTATGATTGGTAATAAAGTTTTTGAATGAACAATGTTGCATCTAGCAAACATTTTAATGTCGTAGTATCAATGTCCTTGATTCACTACACACCCATTATTTTACTAGTGTATACATAGTTCTTTTTTGTCATGAAAATTTTTAAAAGTCATTGTGGTCATGGTGTAACTAATAAGCAGTAATTATACATGTAACATATCTGTTATGAATAGTCTAGCGGTCTCAAAAATAAACCAAAAGTATTCTATGCAAAAATAACTGGAAAAAAAATGCCAACTTTTTTGTCCGGGGAAGTGTAAACAACAGGGGCTTACATATTTCTGAAACTTTTCAGGGTTGCTTCTAAGTTGAATGGATGCTCTTGCAAGAATAAGTGGCCCACTTCTACAAGAATAAATGGCCCACTTTTCATAGTTATTGATTAATTAAAGATCCATAACAATTAATGCTATGGTTATCGCAATTTAACACTATTTTAGTTATGAAGCATTAATGTGATTTGGTGATAAAGGGAATCACTAATGCCACTCCATTCAAGGTTGTTGGGTCCCTTGCCTAGCCTATACAATGTGATTTTCATACCAAGGAAATTGAATCAAATGCAAATAAGATCCAATTTAGTTGCACCTATAGGCATAGGCAAGAAGATCTTCAATAAATCTCACTGGAGCATAGTTCAAGCTATTATGGTTATTCTATTTTAAGTTTACAAAGCTTTTAAGATTCTATTATGTTATTTTTTTACCATTCCTAAAGTTTAATAGTGGTATTGAAGTAAGGTTTGTCATTTTTGTTTTACCCAATTTTTGGAAATTCTTTTTGGAAGATGTTCATTTTTGTTCTTTGTTTCTTGTTCAAATTCTCTCATATATGGATTGTGAGAGATGTCTTAGGATGGTGGTTCTCCTAGGCTCTCCCCATGTTTCGGGGACCATGGAACACTTTGAGACACCCTTGGGTGGCTCTCAAGTGTTAGAAAATCCATCCTGACTTGGCAGTACCAAGCCAGCAGTAGGATACCTTCTTGTTGCAACTCTTTCTAAGTTCTCTTCATGCTATCCTCACTTGGAGAACTACATGGTGCTAATTTTTTAGTGGTCATAGATATGTAGGTAGCAAGGACTGGATATTTTTGGTGCAGTGCCAAGCCAAACCTTGTACCAAATCATGAGGGTTATGGGGGTGAGGCACCACCCCTTATAGATGCATTGTTTCCCCTTCCATAGATGTTGTCTACATGGTTGCTTGTGTGCTTGTTTGTTATGTCCTCATTTGGAGTTAGTTGTCCTCCTTGAGGTGCATTCCCATATATATATATATATATATATATATATTAAGAAGCTATGTTGCTGCTTGCACGATTTCTTGGGTTGCTTGCTTGTTAGAGGTGTATTCCCCAAGTCTTCTGCCCCAGATCCATTGGATCTTAGTCAATTTCTTGGGATGTCAGACAACATCGGGGAAATGTTGTTATAGATGGTATCAGAGTGTTTTTGTAATCATGTTGCAATATGCATGTGCCCTTTGGTTGTGTTACACCATGGAGGTTGTTCTATTGATGGTTCTTTTGGATTGATATCTAGGTGATCTAGGATCATATCCTTATGTGTTCTTTGAAGAGTTACCTTATGGTAAAATGTTTATTCTCTTCATTAGGGGGCCGATGTTACATTGTGAGCAATTGGTGTATGTTGTTCTTATCGAGGATGTAGACGATTGTGTTGTGGTATTGTTCTCCACTTGTTTACTTGTGGTTGGACCAGTTGTGATTTTATTTGATATGGCAAAGGAGATTTCTATGGGCAACTCATTAATTATTGTTGCTCGAGGAGCTCTCATCTCTAGTCTCTAGTGATTCATTTGGGATGAATCGGACCTAGTCTTTGCTTTCGTTTCCACTCAGATGACATGTATCGAGATATCATTGATTGAATTGTGTAGGATGCGATATCCTTGCACTCCCACTTTTTTTGATACAGTGAGTATGGGAATTACAAATTGGGACATGTTGGTACCAGGTACCTTAGGATGGAGGGCCTTCAAACATGTGCTCTTGGTGAGCCTTATTTTGGATGGATTCAGACTGTCGCCAGTAGACTTCATACGTTCATGTTTGTGATTGTATGTTTTTCTAGTTGTGTATGCATGTCTTCTTAGTTGCATTTTCAAATTCTGTATGCATGTCACCTTTGTCATGTTTATCATTTGTAATGCAAGGCTTTTGCTCCATGTAGTGTGATGACTTGTTGTTGGGATTGTTAAGGATGCATTTGAAGGACGTTTGTGCCATCCTAAGGCCAAATGTTTGTGGTTCTTGTTTTGAAAACCTCTTGTGCTTCAATCATGATTGCCCTTATGGTAGAGCTTTTATGAGTTGTGCTCTCTTGTTTGTGCTAGTTGTGTTGTCCTTGGTTTTGTGGCATTACTCCTTTGATTGGTGACATTTCTTTGGGCAATTTGATTTGGAGACCTTCTGGTGTAGGTCATCCTATTGTTAGTTCTTGTTGAGACCTCACCTATTTTGATGAGATTCTATCTTGCAGATGCATCCTCCCTAATGTTGCTCATTATAGCAATAATTGGTTTTATGGAGACCTATTGTTGGCTATACCTTGTTCATCCATCTTATAACTGAGTTGAGATAACAATTCTTTATTGCCCATGCCTCTTATGAATGTGTTGAGAGTTTGATCCTAGTGAGAACTAGTGCCAGTGGCCAGGAATGTTTGTTGTATGTAAATCTTGGAATTTTGAGAGTGTTCTAGTTCTCTTTGGGTGTGCCTCATGATGAATTCTTTTGTGTGAGTGTATCTAATTGACCTATCAATATTTTGCATGATTGATCTTTATGCATGTTGCTAAGATCTTGTGCTTTATGATGTTGCAAGAGTGAAATTTTTCTATTATATGATCATGCTTGATGGTTGTATATGAGGCTAATGTGCTGATCATGTTCTTACTAACTTCTCTATTTTTGAGCTATTGTCTCGGTCTTGCAGGAAACACAAGTATAAAGATGCAGCCAGTGGTGACATCAGTTAATTCTGTGAGCACTATGTCTATGGGGAAGATGTGTGCTCTTGAGGCCTTCATGAATTGGTTTTTTGGTCTCAAAATTCCAACATTGGGTTGTGGATTTATCAATACCTTGGCTATGATGAAACAACATGTACATCATGATTTGTTTGCCTCTTAGTGCTGGGTGAGCACTAATAGAGAATGGTGATCCGTCCTAGACCCTACAAATATTGGGTTAGTAGATGGCATAAAATGGTATCCTTGGCCATGTTGGATATTGATGGCCCATGAGTGGCCAATGCCTTGAATTCCCACTATGGCAGGTAGTGGATACTCAGTTGGCATGTCTTGTTATTTGATCATCGCATTTGTGTCCCGAATTACTGTTTTATGGTAGTTGTGCAGTGAGTTTAGTGAAATGGTTGTTTATGTACGTGTAGAGATAGTTGTGCAGTGGATGCAATGTGACAGATGATCATTTTCATTCCATGAAATAGACAAGTTTTTTTAGAACAGCATGGTGTAGCCTTGGTATGCCCTTGGTGGCCTAAACCTATTAGCTTAGGATGGGCTTGGGTAGTTCATCCTATAGCCTTCTAGGCTTGGGTAGAATTCCTAAATACCATGTATTATTTTCACTAAATGTATTCATATCCTTAGGTATGTCAAATTATAATGTAACCTTGTGATATTCTCAATTTTAACAGTTTATGCACACAAAAGTGCTAGATGTGATTGGCCTATGTGAGTCAATTGTCTCCTTGTTGTAGGCCTATGCCACACCCTATGATAAGGCCAAGCTTAATGTATGGTGTTTTTCTAGTGCTCATTCTTGAAGCACCTTCTCTATATTTTGTAAGTGGTCTTTGTGCCTTGATTTGTAATTCTATTGAAATCCCCATGGAATATTCTCTATGTTAAGATATGGTGTTGTAATGAGCAAGCCTAGACATGTCCTTGCTCAAGGTGCTCTTGAACTAATGCCTTAGGTTCTTGGTGATATTGGCATGCCATGATGGTGTGTCCTTCAGTGAACATTCTTGAGACAAGAAAATTCTTGGGAACACTTCCTCTTGGGTTCATGGATTGGTAGAAATCTTATCCATAGGTGATCGATGATGGTATGTAGCATGAAATACAAACAAATTGGTTCAATGAGCTTGATCTTAATAGTGGGTGGTTCGCGGTGGCCATGTGAATTGCAATGGTAGAATAAAATTCAAATCAAGATGATGCTGTGATGTCTAGCTGTGGAGTAGAGTTGAGTGTGAGGGTATCGACACCTAGACTTCCTCTTCCATGTTGGATGTGATTATGGAGCAATTTTGCAAACATTGGGATGGTGGTACATCCTTGAATAAATGATGTTATAGTTACAGAAATTGTAACTTCTCTTGGTGTCCTTGCTTGGTGGACTTGGATGTGCTTGAAAACAATTGAGCCTATGCTTTCATGATTGGGGGCTTTTGGTGCTTCATGGATGATGGTGTGCTCTTGTGACTAGTTGCTTTTGGTGCTTCTAAGGGCTATGATGCACTTTCATGACTTGGGACTTATTGGTGCTTTTGTGAACTATGGTGTGATTTCATGATTTGGGACTTATTGTGCCTAGTGGACTATGGTGTCTTGCCCAATGTCCTTCACGTACTCTATTCCTTGTGTACACTAATAAATCACACCATCTCTCCCTAATGTATTATCCCATTTCTCTAGTGTATTGTTAAATTATGTTAGTATCCTAACCTCTCTGGTGGGATAGTAGGGTTGAGCACTATATTACTTGGTGATTCTCTAATCCTATAAGGGATCATTCTTCATTTTGATGGATGTCCTATTCAGTTCCTAAAATAATAATGCAGGTTGTATTGAGACAATTGTTTTCCTAGATGGGATCTAGAAGCAATAGATGTTGGGACTTGTTCCTAGTAGTGGTCCCATGTTTGTGAACTCTTGGGGCTTGTTTTCAGAGACAGAATGTTATTTACCTTGGAGGAATTCATGGAACTTCCCTTGTGAGGCCGTGTTGTTGATGTATCCTAAATGTATATATCTCCTCTCTTGTAAGCAAGGCATGATCTTATGTACTCTCTCTCAACTTTTGGGGGCTCTAGACAGACTTCCTTATTGGGGTTCTCTGGTAGACCATCCTTGTTGTAAACCCTTCGGGGATGAGTCGTGTATTGTTTTTTTGAGTTGGTAGTTGATTTTGATGAAGCCCATTTTTTTATAAAATTGTTTTGAGGACCTAGTCTCCCTATGGGAAAAATGTTCTTGTTGACTTGTGTTTGTTGTTTAGACCAAATGGTAATAGGTAGTGGTGTGGCCTTGTGCACCACAATTGTTGTAAATAGGTGGACTAGGATGTATGAAATGAAAACCCAGATCTCCTAGAATGAAATAGAAATCCCTCTTCGTAAAGCTTTGAGGGATGAACTCTTTCACTTCTTAAGTTGTTCTTAAGGTGGAATCAAATGTGGGTAATACTTGTGAATCCATGTCTTCCCTCAACTGGTAGCAGTTTGACGATATGGTTGTGTTGGCTATGTGGACTACTTGGTTATGTATCATGGGTAAGATGCAGTTAGATTGCTATACTTGCCTATGGAAGAAACCTCACAAAGAGGATCTTTTCTTCAAGTTTAAAAATCCAATGAAAGGTGTTGATCAAGAGTTTTAGTTGTTCCTGACATGTCCAAAAAAATTTAGATTCTAGGAACCTAGATGTTCCTTGGAGAATTCATGACTATGATTATCCTTGGAGGTGATTTTTCATGCTTCCCTGAACCAAGTGTTTAGAAAATGGTGCTTGTTCCATATCTCGAAGTGGGAAGGATAGCTTGCAAGTTGTAAGTGCAGTTGATCCTTTCCTAGGAATGGAACATTTTGATTACAATCGAAGATGTAGTAGCAGTTGACAGGAGACATATGTATGAAGGATTTTCTTGGGGTTGGCTGCCCAACATATCCTCCACTTGTTCTAGCATTCGAGTAGGCATTCTTGATGTTGGACAATCCCAAAGGATGTTGATGATAGATTGAGTTTGTATTCTATGGTAGCCTCTTGGAGAAGCTTTCCAAACAAATTTTGGATCTTCTCTTTGATTATGGAAATGAAATAGTGTTGGATGGTGAAATGAGGAATGTGATGTTGGTGTGTCTATGGATGGCAAGGTCAGGATCAAAAGATCTACCCTTGTACCTTGTTTTGAAGGGAGAACATACTCGACTCCCTTCATACCAACCTAAATAGATATGATGGGAAGAAAAAATGTGCATGGTATAGACATGTGGATTTTGTGCTTAGATGGTTACACCGGTGAAACCCCATAGGTTCAAATGTGAGAAGTAGAATGTGGAGTTCTGGAAAGCATGAGTTGCTTGCAAAGATATGGTGCTTTTGGAGCATGTTCTCCATCTCAGTTTTATGTTCCCAAGTTCATCACCATGGGTAATGGCCTTGGTGAGCCCTCAAAATCAATAAAAAAAATTCAAGAAAATTGATGGTTGCTGAGATGCCATTCACAAAGGACCTTGGTTGGACTTGTGGAAGAAGAGTTGTCTTCTTACATAGGTATGGGCCTACACAAGAAGATAAGTCTCTAGACCTAAGAAGGGATGGATCTAGGGGATGCCTTAGAGATGTTGGCCCTTTGGGTTGGACTACTCCCATTTCTCATAGAGTAGGGAAGTCTTTGGGATTCCTCCAAGTGCCCTTTGCATTTCATGCAAGGCATTGGATGGAAGGATGTATTAGGTGTTGGGGTTGGTACCTTCCTTCAAGCTTGGCGTTAGTTGAGTTGATGAATTCCCTAGAGTTGACAAAGTTCCAAACCCATACTAGAAGTATACTCTCAAAGTCATCCTAGGCTTTGCTCCAAGGATATCGCATCTTTTGTGTGGGGAAAGATTGTGAGAGATGTCTCAGGATGGTGGTTCTCCTGGGCTCTTCCCATGGTTTGAGGACCATGGACACTCTAAGGCACTCTTGGATGGCTCTCAAGTGTTAGAAAATCCATCCTAGCTTGGCGGTACCAAGCCAAAAGTAGGACACCCTCCTATTGCAACTCTCTCTATGTTCTCTTCATACTACGCTCACCTAGAGAACTAGATGGCCCTGATTCTGCGGTGGTCATAGATATGTAGGTAGCTAGGAATAGATAGTTTTGGTGTAGTGCTGATGAGACGCGACTTGCACTAGGCCGCGATATCACATCCCATGCAATATCGTGTATGCGATATCGCGTCTTCTCCTGCGATATCGCGTATGCGATATCGCGTCCCACCGCCATATCTATAAATAAGAGGCGGCACTCTCTTCATTTCCCAATCCTGGCTAGTGTAGCGAAGCTCTGGTAGATTGATCACTCCAGAGTTAGAATTTTTCCCCATGTGCCCGCAGTAGGAGTC
>MNCI01003976.1:441319-505721 GCA_015680685.1 Gnetum montanum | reverse complement strand
TTGTATTCGTATGGTGGAGTGTAGGGGTACCTTGCCACTCATCAGCGATACATGGGTTTCTCCCCCCATGGAAGCCTTTTTCCTGCCCATGATATCGTAGCCTCATTGTTCATGTCCGTGACCCACGAGCCCTGGAGAAGGCGGTGTCCTCATTTACGATTTGAGATGAAAGGCTTGCAGCATTGCGGCCATGTTCCATGGGGTTGGTTGCCCTGGAGCATTATTCCTGGAGTGCCCTCGTTGAGAGCTCCCTCTTGGAGAGCGGTCTCCATCAAAGGGAGCACTTTGTGTTACGCATGCAAGAGTGTTCTCTTGGAGATCACCCTTGTTGAGATTATTCTCTTGGAGAGCTACCTTGATTAGAACACCCTCCTTGAGAGAGTTCTCTTTAAGAGTGTTCTACGTGAGATCGCCCTTTCCAAGAGCATTCTGCTTGAGAGGTCTCTCCCTTAGAGCGATCTCCTCTAGAGCACCTTGCGTTGCACATCTAAGAGTGTTCTCCCTGAGAGCATCTTTGTTGAGAGCATTCTCTTGGAGAGTGGCCTCCATTAGAATGCCTTCCTTGGGAGCGGGATCCGTGAGATCACCCTGCATGAGAGCGTTCTTCTTAGGAGTGCCCTTCATTAGAGGGGCCTTCAGAAGAGCGTTTTCTTTGAGATCGTTCTGTCAAAGAGTGCCTTCTTTTAGAGCGCACCCTTCACAAGAGCATTTTTCCTTGAGAGCGGCCTCTATGAGAATGTTCTTCCTGAGGAAGCCTTCTCTGATTATCTTGCGCCAAGCATGTGAGAGTGTTCTTCTCGAGAGCGCCTTCATGGAGAGCTCTTTTTCAGAAGGTGCCCTCTTCGAGAGCGAGCATGCTCAAAGCATTCGACCTGAGAGCATCTTGTGTTACGCATATGATAATGTTCTCCTCGAGAGCGTCGTGGTTGGGAGCATTCTCTTGGAGAGCGTCCTCCATTACAGCATTCTCATTGAGAGTGGTGTGGCTGAGGATGCCCTCCTTGAGAGCGTTCTTTCTTTTGAGCGCCCTTTGCAAGAGCAACCATTTGAGGAGTGTTCTCTTTGAGAGTGCCCTCTCCTGGAGCGTTCTGTCTAGAGTGCCCTCGTTGAGATCATTCTGTCGAAGGGTTCCCTCATTTAGATCACCTTTTCTGAGAGCATTCTTCCTAAGAGTAGTCTCTTTGAAAGTGTTCTCCCAAAGAGCTCCCTCCGTGATGGCGTTGTCCATGGGAGCACGCTTGCGTTATGCACACGAGAGTGTTCTTCTTGAGAGTGCCTTCATTGAGAACGCTTGGATCGGAGGTGAGAGTGCTCTCATTGAATTGGTCCTTGGTGACCAAATTTATAAGGGTGCGGGACGGTATGGCTGAAACTGGCCCAATCAACATATATAGGGGGAGGTAGAGTTGACGAGAGGTTGGAGTGAAAGAGTGATACGTGGGTTTCTCCCCCCAGGGATGCTTTGCCCTGCCCACGATATCGAGGCCTGGTTGTTCATGTGGGTAACTTGCAAGGCTTGTTGGGAAGAAGGATAATGCCAGAGAAGGTGGTGTCCTCATTTACGATTTGATTCAAGTGACCATTTCGTGGTCGTAGCACATCGAGAATAGCCGGCACTGATGGCTTTATGGGATTGAATGATCCCATGCGGAAATGATGTCAAAGGACTTCGTGTGAACGGTAGCGTTGATTCGGTGCGGTAGAGGAGGTAGAGCATTTGGGCACCCCCATGGGGTAGCGTCGAGCGCATGTCGTCTCTGCCTGTTCATTGATTTGATTGCCTAGTAGTGCATGGGTGGTAGTGGGGAGTTCACCTGGACGAGTCGAGAAACGACGAGGGACCCGTTCTCTCCTGTTCTCAATGCACTTGAGGATGCCTCATTGTTGGTTTTAGTTTGAGGACTCTATTGATTTGGGTGACCGTCTCGAGGTCATAGCACAACGAAAAGAGCCTTTTGTGGACTCAAGGACATAGGTAGCGCCTTCCCTTGGAGAAGCTTGCGAAGTTTGAGCACATGCTCGAACACGGTCGTAAGTTGTTTAAGGGTTAGGAGAAGTAGTCGGAGGGATGTTGGAGGCCCATGTCTCGAAAATCCCTTGTCTTGGCTGCAGTACGCTGTGTTTCCATGTTTCACGAAGGAGTTTTCTATTACTCGGTCGCATGAGGGGGAATTCGGTTAACCCCGAAATTCGTTTCTGTAGAGTTGCGAGATCGGAGCCGGCACTGATGGTTTTAAGGGATTGAATGATCCCATGCAGATACAATGTCAAATGACTTCATGCAAACGGTAGCATTGATTCGGTGTGCTGGAGGAGGTAGAGCATTTGGGCACCCCCATGGGGTAGCATCGAGTGCATGTCGTCTATGCCTGTTCACCGATTCGATTGTCTAGTAGCGCATGGGTGGTAGTGGGGAGTTCACCTGGACGAGTCGAGAAACGACAAGGGACCCGTTCTCTCTTGTTCTCAATGCACTTGAGGGTGCCTCGTTGTTGGTTTCGGTTTGAGGACTCTATTGATTCGGGTGACCGTCCCGAGTTCGTAGGACAACGAAAAGAGCCTTTTGTGGACTCAAGGACACAGGTAGCGCCTTCCCTTGGAGTAGCTTGTGAGGTTTGAGCACACACTCGAACATGGTCGTAAGTTGTTTAAGGGTTAGGAGAAGCAGTCGGAGGGATGTTGGAGGCCCATGTCTCAAAAATCCCTTGTCTTGGCTGTGGCACGCTATGTTTCTATGTTTCACGAAGGAGTTTTCTGTTGCTCGGTCGCGTGATGGGGAAATCGGTTAACCTTGAGATTCATTTCTGTAGAGTTGCAAGATCGGAGCCGACACTGATGGCTTTACGGGATTGAATGATCCCATGCGGAAACAATGTCGAATGACTTCGTGCGAATGGTAGTGTTGATTCGGTGCGGTGGAGGATGTAGAGCGGTTGGGCACCCCCACAGGGTAGCGTCGAGTGCATGTCGCTCTACATGTTCACCGATTCGATTGCCTAATAGCGCATGGGTGGTAGTGGGGAGTCCACATGGACGAGTCGAGAAACTACGAGGGACCTGTTCTCTTTTGTTCCTCATGCACTTGAGGGTGCTTCGTTTTTGGTTTCGATTTGTGGATTCTATTTATTCGGGTGACCTTCTCGAGGTCATAGCACAATGAAAAGATCCTTTTATGGACTCAAGGACATAGGTAGCGCCTTCCCTTGGAGTAGCTTGCGAGGTTTGAGCGCACGCTCGAACATGGTCGGAAGTTGTTTAAGGGTTAGGAGAAGCAGTTGGAGGGATGTTGGAGGCCCATGTCTCCAAAATCCCTTATCTTGGCTGTGACACGCTGTGTTTCTATGTTTCACAAAGGAGTTTTCTGTTGCTTGGTCTTGTGACGGGGAAATCGGTTAACCCCAAGATTCATTTCTGTAGAGTTGGGAGATCGGAGCCCGCACTGATGGCTTTATGGGATTGAATGATCCCATGCGGAAACGATGTCGAATGACTTCATGTGAACGGTAGCGTTGATTTGGTGCGGTTGAGGAGGTAGAGTGTTTGGGCACCCCCATGGGGTAGCATTGAGCGCATGTCGTCTCTACCTGTTCACTGATTCGATTGCCTAGTAGCGCATGGATGGTAGTGGGGAGTTCACCTTGACGAGTCGAGAAATGATGAGGGACCCATTCTCTCTTGTTCTCAATGCACTTGAGGGTGCCTCGTTGTTGGTTTCGATTTGTGGTCTCTATTGATTCGGGTGACCATCTCGAGGTCGTAGCACAACAAAAAGAGCCTTTTGTGGACTCAAGGACACAGGTAGCACCTTCCCTTGGAGTAGCTTGCAAAGCTTATGCGCACGCTTGAACATGGTCGTAAGTTGTTTAAGGGTTAGGAGAAGCAGTCGGAGGGATGTTGGAGGCCCATGTCTTGAAAATCCCTTGTCTTGGCAGCGGCACGCTGTGTTTCTGTGTTTCACGAAGGAGTTTTCTGTTGCTTGGTCACATCACTGGAAATTCAGTTAACCCCGAAATTTGTTTCTGTAGAGCTTCGAGATTGGAGCCGGCACTTATGGCTTTACAGGATTCAATGATCCCATGCGGATACGATGTCGAATGACTTTGTATGAATGGTAGCATTGATTCGGTGCGGTGGAGGAGGTAGAGCGTTTGGGTGCCCCCACGGGGTAGCGTCGAGCACATGTCGTCTCTGCCTGTTCACCGATTCGATTGCCTAGTAGCGCATGGGTGGTAGTGGGGAGTTCACCTGGACGAGTTGAGAAATGACAAGGGACCCGTTCTCTCTTGATCTCAATGCACTTGAGGGTGCCTCATTGTTGGTTTCGGTTTGTGGACTCTATTGATTCAGGTGACCATCTCGAGGTCATAGCACAATGAAAAGAGCCTTTTATGGACTCAAGGACATAGGTAGCGCCTTCCCTTGGAGTAGCTTGTGAAGTTTGAGTGCATGCTCGAACACGGTCATAAGTTGTTTAAGGGTTAGGAGAAGCAGTCGGAGGGATGTTGGAGGCCCATGTCTCAAAAATCCCTTGTCTTGGCTACGACATGCTGTGTTTCTGTGTTTCATGAAGGAGTTTTCTGTTGCTCGGTCGCGTGACGGGGAAATCGGTTAACCCCGAGATTGGTTTCTGTAGAGTTGGGAGATCGGAGCTGGCACTGATTGCTTTATGGGATTGAATGATCCCATGCGGAAATGATGTCGAATGACTTCGTGTGAATGGTAGCGTTGATTCGGTGTGGTGGAGGATGTAGAGCATTTGGGCGCCCCCACGGGGTAGCGTCAAGCGCTTGTCGTCTCTGCCTGTTCACCGATTCGATTGCCTAATAGTGCATGGGTGGTAGTGGGGAGTCCACGTGGATGAGTCGAAAACTACGAGGGACCTGTTCTCTTTTGTTCCTCATGCACTTGAGGGTGCTTCGTTGTTGGTTTCGATTTGTGGACTCTATTGATTCGGGTGACCGTCTCGAGGTCGAAGCATAACGAAAAGAGTCGTTTGTGGACTCAAGGACATAGGTAGCTCCTTCCCTTGGAGTAGCATGCAAAGTTTGAGCACATGCTCGAACACGGTCGTAAGTTGGTTAAGGGTTAGGAGAAGTAGTCGGAGGGATGTTGGAGGCCCATGTCTTGAAAATCCCTTGTCTTGGATGCGGCACGTTGTATTTCTGTGTTTCACGAAGGAGTTTTCTGTTGCTTGGTCTTGTGATGGGAAAATCTGTTAACCCCGAGATTCGTTTCTGTAGAGTTGGGAGATCAGAGCCCACACTGATGGCTTTATGGGATTGAACGATCCCATGCAGAAATGATGTCGAATGACTTCGTGTGAACAGTAGCATTGATTCGGTGCTGTTGAGGAGGTAGAGCGTTTGGGCGTCCCCACGGGGTAGCGTCAAGCACATGTCGTCTCTGCCTGTTCACCGATTCGATTGCCTAGTAGCTCATGGGTGGTAGTGGGGAGTTCACCTGGACGAGTCGAGAAACGATGAGGGACCCATTCTCTCTTGTTCTCAATGCACTTGAGGGTGCCTTGTTGTTCGTTTCGGTTTGAGGACTCTATTGATTCGGGTGACCATCTCGAGGTCGTAGCACAACAAAAAGAGCCTTTTGTGGACTCAAGGACACAGGTAGCGCCTTCCCTTGGAGGAGCTTGTGAAGTTTGAGCACATGCTCAAACACAGTCGTAAGTTGTTTAAGGGTTAGGAGAAGTAGTCGGAGGGATGTTTGAGGCCCATGTCTCGAAAATCCCTTGTCTTGGCTGCGGCACGCTGTGTTTTTATGTTTCACGAAGGAGTTTTCTGTTGCTCGGTCAAGTGACGGGCAATTTGGTTAACCCCAAAATTCGTTTCTGTAGAGTTGCGAGATCGGAGCTGGCACTGATGGCTTTACGGGATTCAATGATCCCATGCGGAAACGATGTTGAATGACTTCATGTGAATGGTAGCATTGATTCGGTGTGGTGGAGGAGGTAGTGCGTTTGGGTGCCTCCACGAGGTAGCGTCGAGCCCATGTCGTCTCTGCCTGTTCACCGATTCGATTGCCTAGTAGCGCATGGGTGGTAGTAGGGAGTTCATCTGGACGAGTCGAGATACGACGAGGGACCCGTTCTCTCTTGTTCACAATGCACTTGAGGGTGCCTCATTGTTGGTTTCAGTTTGAGGACTCTATTGATTCGGGTGACCGTCTCGAGTTCATAGCACAACGAAAAGAGCCTTTTGTGGACTCAAGGACATAGGTAGCGCCTTCCCTTGGAGTAGCTTGCGAGGTTTGAGCGCACACTCGAACATGGTCGTAAATTGTTTAAGGGTTTGGAGAAGCAGTCGGAGGGATGTTGGAGGCCCATGTCTCGAAAATCCCTTGTCCTGGCTACGGCACGCTGTGTTTCTGTGTTTCAGGAACGAGTTCTCTGTTGCTCGGTCGCGTGACGGGGAACTCGGTTAACCCCGAGATTCATTTCTGTAGAGTTGCGAGATCGGAGCCGACACTGATGGCTTTACGGGATTGAACGATCCCATGCAGAAACGATGTCGAATGACTTCGTGCGAACGGTAGTGTTGATTCGGTGAGGTGGAGGATGAAGAGCGTTTGGGTGCCCCCACGAGGTACCGTCGAGCGCATGTCATCTCTGCCTGTTCACCGATTCGATTGCCTAATAGCGCATGGGTGGTAGTGGGGAGTCCACGTGGACGAGTCGAGAAACTACGAGGAACCTATTCTCTTTTGTTCCTCATGCACTTGAGGGTGCTTCGTTGTTGGTTTCGATTTGTGGACTCTATTGATTCGCGTGACAGTCTTGAAGTCGTTCACAATGAAAAGAGCCTGTTGTGGACTCAGGGACATAGGTAGCGCCTTCCCTTGGAGTAGCTTGCGAAGTTTGAGCGCACGCTCGAACATGGTCGTAAGTTGTTTAAGGGTTAGGAGAAGCAGTCGGAGGGATGTTGGAGACCCATGTCTCAAAAATCCCTTGTCTTGGCTACAGCACGCTGTGTTTTTGTGTTTCATGAAGGAGTTTTCTATTGCTCGGTCTCATGACGGGGAAATCAGTTAACCCCAAGATTTGTTTCCGTAGAGTTGCGAGATCAGAGCCGGCACTGATGGCTTTATGGGATTGAATTATCCCATGCAGAAACGATGTCGAATGACTTTGTGCGAACGGTAGCGTTGATTTGGTGCAGTGGAGGAGGTAGAGTGTTTAGGCCCCCCCACAGGGTAGCGTCGAGCGCATGTCGTCTCTGCCTGTTCACTGATTCGATTGCCTAGTAGCGAATGGGTGGTAGTGGGGAGTTCACCTGGATGAGTCGAGAAACGACGAGGGATCTGTTCTCTCTTGTTCTCAATGCACTTGAGGATGTCTCGTTGTTGGTTTCAGTTTGAGGACTCTGTTGATTTGGGTGACCGTCTCAAGGTCGTAGCATAATGAAAAGAGCCTTTTGTGGACTCAAGGACACAGGTAGCGCCTTCCCTTGGAGGAGCTTACGAAGTTTGAGCGCACGCTTGAACACAGTCGTAAGTTGTTTAAGGGTTAGGAGAAGCAGTCGAAGGGATGTTGGAGGCCCATGTCTCGAAAATCCCTTGTCTTGGCTGCGACATGCTATGTTTCTGTGTTTCATGAAGGAGTTTTCTGTTGCTTGGTCGCGTCACGAGAAATTCAGTTAACCCTGAAATTCGTTTTTGTAGAGTTGCGAGATCGAAGCCGGCACTGATGGCTTTACGGGATTGAATGATCCCATGCGGATACGATGTCGAATGAATTCGTGTGAACGGTAGCGTTGATTCGGTGTGGTGGAGGAGGTAGAGAATTTGGTCACCCCAACGGGGTAGCGTCGAGCACATGTCTTCTCTGCTTGTTCACCGATTCGATTGCCTAGTAGCGCATGGGTGGCAGTGGGTAGTTCACTTGGACGAGTTGAGAAAAGACGAGGGACCCGTTCTCTCTTGTTATCAATGCACTTGAGGATGCCTCGTTGTTGGTTTCAATGTGTGGACTCTATTGATTCGGGTGACCGTCTCGAGGTCGTAGCACAACGAAAAGAGCCTTTTGTGGACTCAAGGACACAGGTAGCGCCTTCCCTGGAGTAGCTTGCGAAGTTTGAGCACACGCTCGAACACAGTCGTAAGTTGTTTAAGGGTTAGGAGAAGTAGTTGGAGGGATGTTGGAGGCCCATGTCTCAAGAATCCCTTGTCTTGGCTGTGAGACGCTGTGTTTCTGTGTTTCACGAAGGAGTTTTCTGTTGCTCGGTCGCGTGACGGGAAAATCGGTTAACCCCGAGATTCGTTTCTGTAGAGTTGAGAGATCGGAGCCGGCACTAATTACTTTACAGGATTGAATGATCCCATGCAGAAATGATGTCGAATGACTTCGTGCAAATGGTAACGTTGATTCGGTGCGGTGGAGGATGTAGAGCATTTGGGCACCCCCACGGGGTAGCATCGAGCACATGTCATCTCTGCCTGTTCACCGATTCGATTGTCCAGTAGTGCATGGGTGGTAGTGGGGAGTTCACGTGGATGAGTTGAGAAACTACGAGGGACCTGTTCTCTTTTGTTCCTCATGCACTTGAAGGTGCTTCGTTGTTGGTTTCGATTTGTGGACTCTATTGATTCGGGTGACCGTCTCGAGGTCGTAGCACAACGAAAAGAGCCTTTTGTGGAGTCAAGGACACAGGTAGTGCCCTCCCTTAGAGTAGCCTGCGAAGTTTGAGCGCACGCTTGAACACAGTCGTAAGTTGTTTAAGGGTTAGGAGAAGCAGTCGGAGTGATGTTGGAGGCCCATGTCTTGAAAATCCCTTGTCTTGGCTACGGCACGCTGTGTTTCACGAAGGAGTTTTCTGTTGCTCGGTCTCATGATGGGGAAATCGGTTAACCCCGAGATTTGTTTCTGTAGAGTTGCGAGATCGGAGCCGGCACTGATGGCTTTATGGGATTGAATGATCCCTTGCGGAAACGATGTCAAATGACTTCATGTGAACGGTAGTGTTGATTCGGTGCGGTGGAGGAGGTACAGCATTTGGGCGCCCCCACGGGGTAGCGTCGAGCGCATGTCGTCTCTACCTATTCACCAATTCGATTACCTAGTAGCGCATGGGTGGTAGTGGGGAGTTCACCTGGACGAGTCGCGAAACGACGAGGGACCCGTTCTCTCTTGTTCTCAATGCACTTGAGGGTGTCTCATTTTTGGTTTCTGTTTGAGGACTCTATTGATTTGGGTGACCGTCTCGAGGTCATAGCACAACGAAAGAGCCTTTTGTGGACTCAAGGACATAGGTAGCGCCTTCCCTTGGAGTAGCTTGTGAAGTTTGATCGCACGCTTGAACATGGTCGTAAGTTGTTTAAGGGTGAGGAGAAGCAATCGGAGGGATGTTGGAGGCCCATGTCTCGAAAATCCCTTGTCTTGGCTGCGGCACGCTGTGTTTATGTATTTCATGAAGGATTTTTCTGTTGCTTGGTCGCATCACGGGAAATTCAGTTAACCCCAAAATTCGTTTCTGTAGAGTTGCGAGATCGGAGCCGGCACTGATGGCTTTACGGGATTGAACGATCCCATGCGGAAACGATGTCGAATGACTTCATGCGAGTGGTNTTGTTGGTTTCGATTTGTGGACTCTATTGACTCCGGTGACCGTCTCGAGGTCGTAGCATAATGAAAAGAGCCTTTTGTGGAATCAAGGACATAGGTAGTGCCTTCCCTTGGAGTAGCTTGTGAAGTTTGAGCGCACGCTCGAACACGGTTGTAAGTTTTTTAAGGGTTAGGAGAAGGAGTCGGAGGGATGTTGGAGGCCCATGTCTTGAAAATTCCTTGTCTTGGCTGCAGCACGTTGTGTTTCTGTGTTTCACGAAGGAGTTTTCTATTTCTTGGTCACATCATGGGAAATTTAGTTAACCCCAAAATTCGTTTCTGTAGAGTTGCGAGATCGGAGCCGACACTGATGGCTTTACGGGATTGAACGATCCCATTCGGATACGATGTCGAATGACTTCATGCGAACGGTAGCGTTGATTCGGTGTAGTGGAGGAGGTAGAGCATTTGGGCACCCCCACGGGGTAGCATGGAGCGCATGTCATCTATGCTTGTTCACCGATTCGATTGCCTAGTAGTGCATGGGTGGTAGTGGGGAGTTCACCTGGACAAGTTGAGAAACGACGAGGGACCCGTTCTCTCTTGTTCTCAATGCACTTGAGGGTGCCTCGTTGTTGGTTTCGATTTGTGGACTCTATCGATTCGGGTGACCGTCTCGAGGTCGTAGCACAACGAAAAGAGCCTTTTGTGGACTCAAGGACACAGGTAGCGCCTTCCCTTGGCGTAGCTTGCGAAGTTTGAGCACACGCTCGAACACGGTCGTAAGTTGTTTAAGGGTTAGGAGAAGCAGTTGGAGGGATGTTGGAGGCCCATGTCTCAAAAATCCCTTGTCTTGGCTGCGACACGCTGTGTTTCTGTGTTTCACGAAGGAGTTTTCTATTGCTCGGTCGCGTGATGGGGAAATCGGTTAACCCCGAGATTCGTTTATGTAGAGTTGAGAGATTGGAGCCGGCACTGATTGCTTTACGGGATTGAATGATCCCATGCAGAAATGATGTCGAATGACTTCGTGCAAATGGTAACATTGATTCGGTGCGGTGGAGGATGTAGAGCGTTTGGGCACCCCCACGGGGTAGCATCAAGCGCATGTCGTCTCTGCCTATTCACTGATTCAATTGTCCAGTAGCGCATGGGTGGTAGTGAAGAGTTCACGTGGACGAGTCGAGAAACTACGAGGGACCTGTTCTCTTTTGTTCCTCATGCACTTGAGGGTGCTTCGTTGTTGGTTTCAATTTGTGGACTCTATTGATTCGGGTGACCGTCTCGAGGTCGTAGCACAACGAAAAGAGCCTTTTGTGGACTCAAGGACACAGGTAGTGCCCTCCCTTGGGGTACCCTGCGAAGTTTGAGTGCACGCTCAAACACATTCATAAGTTGTTTAAGGGTTAGGAGAAGCAGTCGGAGGGATGTTGGAGGCCCATGTCTCAAAAATCCCTTGTCTTGGCTATGGCACGCTGTGTTTCTATGTTTCAGGAAGGAGTTTTCTGTTGCTCGGTCTCATGACGGCGATATCGGTTAACCCTGAGATTCGTTTCTGTAGAGTTGCGAGATCGGAGCCGACACTGATGGCTTTATGGGATTGAACGATCCCATGCGGAAACGATGTTGAATGAGTTCGTGCGAACGGTAGCGTTGATTCAGTGTGGTGGAGGATGTAGAGCATTTGGGTGCCCCCACGAGGTAGCGTCGAGCGCATGTCGTCTCTACCTGTTCACCGATTCGATTGCCTAATAGTGCATGGGTGGTAGTGGGGAGTCCACGTGGACGAGTTGAGAAACAATGAGTGACCTGTTCTCTTTTTTTCCTCATGCACTTGAGGGTGCTTCGTTGTTGGTTTCGATTTGTGGACTCTATTGATTCGGGTGACCATCTCGAGGTCGTAGCACAATGAAAAGAGCCGTTTGTGGACTCAAGGACATAGGTAGCACCTTCCCTTGGAGTAGATTGCGAAGTTTGAGCACATGCTCGAACATGATCGTAAGTTGTTTAAGGGTTAGGAGAAGCAGTCGGATGAATGTCGGAGGCCCATGTCTTGAAAATCCCTTGTCTTGGCTGCGGCACGCTGTGTTTCTGTGTTTCACGAAGGAGTTTTCTATTGCTCGGTTGCGTGACGGGGAATTCGGTTAACCCCGAAATTTGTTTTTGTAGAGTTGCGAGATCGGAGCTGGCACTGGTGACTTTATGGGATTGAACGATCCCATGCGGAAATGATGTCGAATGACCTCATGCGAACGGTAGCGTTGATTCGGTGCGGTGGAGGAGGTAGTGCGTTTGGGCACCCCCACGGGGTAGCGTCGAGCGCATATCATCTCTGCCTATTCACCGATTAGATTGCCTAGTAGCGCATGGGTGGTAGTGGGGGGTTCACCTGGATGAGTCGAGAAACGACGAGGGACCCGTTCTCTCTTGTTCTCAATGCACTTGAGGGTGCCTCATTGTTGGTTTCAGTTTGAGGACTCTATTGATTCGGGTGACCATCTCGAGTTCGTAGCACAACGAAAAGAGCCTTTTGTGGACTCAACGACACAGGTAGCGCCTTCCCTTGGAGTAGCTTACGAGGTTTGCGCGCACGCTCGAACACGGTCATAAGTTGTTTAAGGGTTAGGAGAACCAGTCGAAGGGATGTTGGAGGCCCATGTCTAAAAAATCCCTTGTCTTGGCTGCGGCACGCTGTGTTTCTGTGTTTCATGAAGGATTTTTCTGTTGCTCGGTCATGTGACGGGGAAATCGGTTAACCCCGAGATTCGTTTCTGTAGAGTTGCGAGATCGGAGCCGACACTGATGGCTTTACGGGATTGAACGATCCCATGCGGAAACGATGTCGAATGACTTCGTGCGAACGGTAGCGTTGATTCGGTGTGGTGGAGGATGTAGATCGTTTGGGCACCCCCACGAGGTAGTGTCGAGTGCATGTCGTCTCCGCCTATTCACCGATTCGATTGCCTAATAGCGCATGGGTGGTAGTAGGGAGTCCACGTGGATGAGTCGAGAAACTACGATGGACCTGTTCTTTTTTGTTCCTCATGCACTTGAGGGTGCTTCGTTGTTTGTTTCGATTTGTGGACTCTATTGATTCGAGTGACCGTCTCGAGGTCGTAGCACAACGAAAAGAGCCATTTGTGGACTCAAGGACATAGGTAGCGCCTTCCCTTGTAGTAGCTTGCAAAGTTTGAGCACACGCTTGAACACGGTCGTAAGTTGTTTAAGGGATAGGAGAAGCAGTCGGAGGGATGTTGGAGGCCCATGTCTAGAAAATCCCTTGTCTTGGCTACGACACGCTGTGTTTCTATGTTTCACGAAGGAGTTTTCTGTTGCTCGGTCTCATGACGGGGAAATCTGTTAACCTCGAGATTCGTTTCTGTAGAGTTGTGAGATCGGAGCCGGCACTGATGGCTTTATGGGATTGAACGATCCCATGCGGAAATGATGTTGAATGACTTCGTGTGAACGGTAGCATTGATTCGGTGTGGTGGAGGATGTAGAGCGTTTGGGCATCCCCACGAGGTAGCGTCGAGCGCATGTCATCTCTGCCTGTTCACCTATTCGATTACCTAATAGCGCATGGGTGGTAGTGGGGAGTCCACATGGACAAGTCGAGAAACTACGAGGGACCTATTCTCTTTTGTTCCTCATGCACTTGAGGGTGCTTCATTGCTGGTTTCGATTTATGGACTCTATTGATTCGGGTGACCGTCTCGAGGTCGTAGCACAACGAAAAGAGCCTTTTATGGACTCAAGGACACAGGTAGTGCCTTCCCTTGGAGTAGCTTGAGAAGTTTGAGCGCACACTCGAACACGGTCGTAAGTTGTTTAAGGGTTAGGAGAAGCAGTTGGAGGGATATTGGAGGCCCATGTCTCAAAAATCCCTTGTCTTGGCTGCGACACGCTGTGTTTCTATGTTTCACGAAGGAGTTTTCTGTTGCTCGGTCGCGTGATGGGGAAATCGGTTAACCCCGAGATTCGTTTCTGTAGAGTTGGGAGATCGGAGCCGGCACTGATTGCTTTACGGGATTGAACAATCCCATGCGGAAACGATGTCGAATGACTTCATGTGAACGGTAGCGTTGATTTGGTGTGGTGGAGGATGTAGAGCGTTTGGGCACCCCCACAGGGTAGCGTTGAGTGCATGTCGCTCTGCATGTTCATCGATTCGATTGCCTAATAGCGCATGGATGGTAGTGGGGAGTCCACGTGGACGAGTCGAGAAACTACGAGGGACCTGTTCTCATTTGTTCCTCATGCACTTGAGGGTGCTTCATTTTTGATTTCGATTTGTGGACTCTATTGATTCGGGTGACCATCTCGAGGTCGTAGCACAACGAAAAGAGCCTTTTGTGGACTCAAGGACATAGGTAGCGCCCTCCCTTGGAGTAGCTTGCGAAGCTTGAGCGCACGCTTGAACATGGTCGTAAGTTGTTTAAGGGTTAGGAGAAGCAGTCGGAGGGATCTTGGAGGCCCATGTCTCGAAAATCCCTTGTCTTGGTTGGGGCATGCTATGTTTCTGTGTTTCACGAAGGAGTTTTTTGTTGCTTGGTCACATCATGGGAAATTCAATTAACCCGAAATTTTTTTTTGTAGAGTTGCGAGATCAGAGCCGGCACTGATGGCTTTACAGGATTCAACGATCCCATGCGGATATGATGTCAAATGACTTCATACGAATGGTAGCGTTGATTCGGTGCAGTGGAGGAGGTAGAGCATTTCGGCGCCCCCACGGGGTAGCGTCGAGCACATGTCATCTCTGCCTGTTCACTGATTCGATTGCCTAGTAGTGCATGGGTGGTAGTGGGGAGTTCACCTGGACGAGTTGAGAAACGACGAGGGACCCATTCTCTCTTGTTCTCAATGCACTTGAGGGTGCCTCATTGTTGGTTTCGATTTGTGAACTCTATTGATTTAGGTGACCATCTCAAGGTCATAGCACAACAAAAAGAGCCTTTTGTGGACTCAAGGACACAGGTAGCGCCTTCCCTTGGAGTAGCTTGCGAAGTTTGAGCACACGCTCGAACACGGTCGTAAGTTGTTTAAGGGTTAGGAGAAGCAGTCGGAGGGATGTTGGAGGCCCATGTCTCAAAAATCCCTTGTCTTGGCTACGACACGCTATGTTTCTGTGTTTCATGAAGGAGTTTTCTATTGCTCGGTCACATGACGGGGAAATCGGTTAACCCCGAGATTCGTTTCTGTAGAGTTGGGAGATCAGAGCCGGCATTGATTGCTTTATGGGATTGAATGATCCCATGCGGAAATGATCTCGAATGAGTTTGTGTGAATGGTAGCATTGATTCGGTGCAGTGGAGGATGTAGAGCATTTGGGTGCCCCCACGGGGTAGCGTCAAGCGCATGTCGTCTCTACCTGTTCACCGATTCGATTGCCTAATAGCGCATGGGTGGTAGTGGGGAGTCCACGTGGACGAGTCGAGAAACTACGAGGGACCTGTTCTCTTTTGTTCCTCATGGACTCTATTGATTTGGGTGACTGTCTCGAGGTCTTAGCACAATGAAAAGAGCCGTTTGTGGACTCAAGGACATAGGTAGCACCTTCCCTTGGAGTAGCTTGCGAAGTTTGAGCACACGCTCGAACACGGTCGTAAGTTGTTTATGGGTTAGGAGAAGCAGTCGGAGGGATGTTGGAGGCCCATGTCTCAAAAATCCCTTGTCTTGGCTGCGGCATGCTGTATTTTTGTGTTTCACGAAGGTGTTTTCTGTTGCTTGGTCTTGTGACGGGGAAATTTGTTAACCCCGAGATTCTTTTCTGTAGAGTTGCGAGATTGGAGCCGGCACTGATGGCTTTACGGGATTGAACGATCCCATGCGGAAACGATGTCGAATGACTTCGTGTGAACGGTAGCATTGATTCGGTGCTATTGAGGAGGTAGAACGTTTGGGTGTCCCCACGGGGTAGCGTCGAGCGCATGTCGTCTCTGCCTGTTCACCGATTCGATTGCCTAGTAGCGCATGGGTGGTAGTGGGGAGTTCACCTGGACGAGTCGAGAAACGACGAGGGACCCGTTCTCTCTTGTTCTCAATGCACTTGAGGGTGCCTTGTTGTTGGTTTCGGTTTGAGGACTCTATTGATTCGGGTGACCATCTCGAGGTTGTAGCACAATGAAAAGAGCCTTTTGTGGACTCAAGGACACAGGTAGCGCCTTCCCTTGGAGGAGCTTGCGAAGTTTGAGGGCACGCTCGAACACAGTCGTAGGTTCTTTAAGGGTTAGGGGAAGCAGTCGGAGGGATGTTTGAGGCCCATGTCTCGAAAATTCCTTGTCTAGGCTGGGGCACGCTGTGTTTTTGTATTTCATGAAGGAGTTTTCTATTGCTCGGTCGCGTGATGGGGAATTTGGTTAACCTCGAAATTCATTTCTGTTGAGTTGTGAGATCAGAGCTGGCACTGATGGCTTTACGGGATTGAATGATCCCATGCAGAAACGATGTAGAATGACTTCATGCGAATGGTAGCGTTGATTCGGTGTGGTGGAGGAGGTAGTGCGTTTGGGCGCCCCCACGGGGTAGCGTCGAGCGCATGTCGTCTCTACCTGTTCACCGATTCGATTGCCTAGTAGTGCATGGGTGGTAGTGGGGAGTTCACCTGGACGAGTCGAGATACGACGAGGGACCCGTTCTCTCTTGTTCTCAATGCACCTGAGGGTGCCTCATTGTTGGTTTCAGTTTGAGAACTCTATTGATTCGGCTGACCGTCTCGAGTTCGTAGCACAACGAAAAGAGCCTTTTGTGGACTCAAGGACACAGGTAGCGCCTTCCCTTGGAGTAGCTTGCGAGGTTTCAATGCATGCTCGAACATGGTCGTAAGTTGTTTAAGGGTTAGGAGAAGCAGTCGAAGGGATGTTGGAGGCCCATGTCTCAAAAATCCCTTGTCTTGGCTGTGGCACGCTGTGTTTCTATGTTTCTGGAAGGAGTTTTTCTGTTGCTTGGTCGCGTGACGGGGAAATCGGTTAACCCCGAGATTTGTTTTTGTAGAGTTGCAAGATCGGAGCTGGCACTGGTGACTTTATGGGATTGAACGATCCCATGCGGAAACGATGTCAAATGACTTCGTGTGAACGGTAGCATTGATTCGGTGCTATTGAGGAGGTAGAGCATTTGGGCGTCCCCATGGGGTAGCGTCGAGCGCATGTCATCTCTGCCTGTTCACCGATTCGATTGCCTAGTAGCGCATGGGTGGTAGTGGGGAGTTTACCTGGACGAGTCGAGAAACGACGAGGGACCCGTTCTCTCTTGTTCTCAATGCACTTGAGGGTGCCTTGTTGTTGGTTTCGGTTTGAGGACTCTATTGATTCGGGTAACCATCTCGAGGTCGTAGCACAATGAAAAGCGCCTTTGGTGTACTCAAGGACACAGGTAGTGCCTTCCCTTGGAGGAGGTTGCGAAGTTTGAGGGCACGCTCGAACACAGTCGTAGGTTCTTTAAGGGTTAGGGGAAGCAGTCGGACGGATGTTTGAGGCCCATGTCTCGAAAATTCCTTGTCTAGGCTGGGGCACGCTGTGTTTTTGTATTTCATGAAGGACTTTTCTGTTGCTCGGTCGCGTGATGGGGAATTTGGTTAACCTTGAAATTCGTTTCTGTTGAGTTGCAAGATCGGAGCTGGCACTGATGGCTTTACGGGATTGAATGATCCCATGCGGAAACGATGTTGAATGACTTCATGTGAACGGTAGCGTTGATTCGGTGTGGTGGAGGAGGTAGTGCGTTTGGGCGCCCCCACGGGGTAGCGTCGAGCGCATGTCGTCTCTGCCCGTTCACCGATTCGATTGCCTAGTAGTGCATGGGTGGTAGTGGGTAGTTCACCTGGACGAGTCAAGATACGACGTGGGACCCGTTCTCTCTTGTTCTCAATGCACTTGAGGGTGCCTCATTGTTGGTTTCAGTTTGAGAACTCTATTGATTCGGGTGACCGTCTCGAGTTCGTAGCACAACGAAAAGAGCCTTTTGTGGACTCAAGGACACAGGTAGCGCCTTCCCTTGGAGTAGCTTGCGAGGTTTCAATGCATGCTCGAACATGATCGTAAGTTGTTTAAGGGTTAGGAGAAGCAGTCGGAGGGATGTTGGAGGCCCATGTCTCAAAAATCCCTTGTCTTGGATGCGGCACGTTGTGTTTCTATGTTTCTGGAAGGAGTTTTTCTGTTGCTTGGTCGCGTGACGGGGAAATCGGTTAACCCCGAGATTTGTTTTTGTAGAGTTGCGAGATTAGAGCTGGCACTGGTGACTTTATGGGATTGAACGATCCCATGCGGAAACGATGTCGAATGACTTCGTGTGAACGGTAGCATTGATTCGGTGCTATTGAAGAGGTAGAGCGTTTGGGCGTCCCCACGGGGTAGCGTCGAGCGCATGTCGTCTCTGCCTGTCTCTGCCTGTTCACCGATTCGATTGCCTAGTAGCGCATGGGTGGTAGTGGGGAGTTTACCTGGACGAGTCGAGAAACGACGAGGGACCCGTTCTCTCTTGTTCTCAATGCACTTGAGGGTGTCTTGTTGTTGGTTTCGGTTTGAGGACTCTATTGATTCGGGTGACCATCTCGAGGTCGTAGCACAACGAAAAGAGCCTTTTGTGGACTCAAGGACACAGGTAGCGCCTTCCCTTGGAGGAGCTTGTGAAGTTTGAGGGCACGCTCGAACACAGTCGTAGGTTCTTTAAGCGTTAGGAGAAGTAGTCGGAGGGATGTTGGAGGCCCATGTCTCAAAAATTCCTTGTCTTGGCTACGGCATGCTGTGTTTCTGTGTTTCATGAAGGAGTTTTCTGTTGCTCGGTCTTGTGACGGGGAAATCGGTTAACTCTGAGATTTGTTTCTGTAGAGTTGCGAGATTAGAGCCGGCACTGATGGCTTTACGGGATTGAACGATCCCATGCGGAAATGATGTCGAATGACTTTGTGCGAATGGTAGCGTTGATTCGGTGCGGTGGAGGAGGTAGAGCGTTTGGGCGCCCCCACGGGGTAGCGTCGAGTGCATGTCGTCTCTGCCTGTTCACCGATTCGATTTCCTAGTAGCGCATGGGTGGTAGTGGGGAGTTCACCTAGACGAGTCGAGAAACGATGAGGGACCCGTTCTCTCTTGTTCTCAATGCACTTGAGGATGTCTCGTTGTCGGTTTCGGTTTGAGGACTCTATTGATTTGGGTGATCGTCTCGAGGTCGTAGCACAACGAAAAGAGCCTTTTGTGGACTCAAGGACACAGGTAGCGCCTTCCCTTGGAGGAGCTTACGAAGTTTGAGTGCACGCTCGAACACGGTCGTAAGTTGTTTAAGGGTTAGGAGAAGCAGTCGGAGGGATGTTGGAGGCCCATGTCTCAAAAATCCCTTGTCTTGGCTGCGGCACGGTGTGTTTCTATGTTTCTGGAAGGAGTTTTTCTGTTGCTTGGTCACGTGATGGGGAAATCGGTTAACCCCGAGATTCATTTCTGTAGAGTTGCGAGATCGGAGCCGACACTGATGGCTTTACGGGATTGAATGATCCCATGTGGAAATGATATCGAATGACTTCGTGCGAACGGTAGTGTTGATTCGGTGCTGTGGAGGATGTAGAGCGTTTGGGTGCCCCCACGATGTAGCGTTGAGTGCATGTCGTCTCTGCCTGTTCACCGATTCGATTGCCTAATAGCGCATGGGTGGTAGTGGGGAGTCCACGTGGATGAGTCGAGAAACTACAAGGGACCTGTTCTCTTTTGTTCCTCATGCATTTGAGGGTGCTTCGTTGTTGGTTTTGATTTGTGGACTCTATTGATTCGTGTGACCATCTCGAAGTCGTTCACAATGAAAAGAGCCTATTGTGGACTCAAGGACATAGGTAGCGCCTTCCCTTGGAGCAGCTTGCGAAGTTTGAGCGCACGCTCGAACACGGTCGTAAGTTGTTTAAGGGTTAGGACAAGCAGTCGGAGGGATGTTGGAGGCCCATGTCTCAAAAATCCCTTGTCTTGGCTACGGCACACTATGTTTCTGTGTTTCATGAAGGATTTTTCTGTTGCTCGGTCTCGTGACGGGGAAATCGGTTAACCCCGAGATTTGTTTCTGTAGAGTTGCGAGATCAGAGCCGGCACTGATGGCTTTACGGGATTGAACGATCCCATGCGGAAACGATGTCGAATGACTTTGTGCGAACGGTAGCGTTGATTCGGTGCGGTGGAGGAGGTAGAGCGTTNTTGTTGGTTTCAGTTTGAGGACTCTATTGATTTGGGTGACCGTCTCAAGGTCGTAGCACAATGAAAAGAGCCTTTTGTGGACTCAAGGACACAGGTAGCGCCTTCCCTTGGAGGAGCTTACGAAGTTTGAGTGCACGCTCGAACACGGTCGTAAGTTGTTTAAGGGTTAGGAGAAGCAGTCGAAGGGATGTTGGAGGCCCATGTCTCGAAAATCCCTTGTCTTGGCTAAGACATGCTATGTTTCTATGTTTCACGAAGGAGTTTTCTGTTGCTTGGTCGCATCACGGGAAATTCAGTTAACCTCGAAATTCGTTTTTGTAGAGTTGCGAGATTGGAGCCGGCACTGATGGCTTTACGGGATTGAATGATCCCATGCGGATACGATGTCGAATGACTTCGGGCGAACGGTAGCGTTGATTCGGTGTGGTGGAGGAGGTAGAGCATTTGGGCACCCCCACTGGTTAGTGTCGAGCACATGTCGTCTCTGCTTGTTCACCGATTCGATTTCCTAGTAGCACATGGGTGGTAGTGGGTAGTTCACCTGGACGAGTTGAGAAAAGTTGAGGGACCCGTTCTCTCTTGTTCTCAATGCACTTGAGGGTGCCTCGTTGTTGATTTCAATTCGTGGACTCTATTGATTCGGGTGACCGTCTTGAGGTCGTAGCACAACGAAAAGAGCCTTTTGTCGACTCAAGGACACAGGTAGCACCTTCCCTTGGAGTAGCCTGCAAAGTTTGAGCACACGCTCGAACACGGTCGTAAGTTGTTTAAGGGTTAGGAGAAGTAGTTGGAGGGATGTTGGAGGCCCATGTCTCAAAAATCCCTTGTCTTGGCTACAACACTCTGTGTTTCTGTGTTTCACGAAGGAGTTTTCTGTTGCTCGGTCGTGTGACGGGGAAATCGGTTAACCACGAGATTCGTTTCTGTATAGTTGAGAGATCGGAGCCGACACTGATTGCTTTATGGGATTGAATGATCCCATGCAGAAATGATGTCGAATGACTTTGTGCAAACGGTAATGTTGATTCGGTGTGGTGGAGGATGTAGAGTGTTTGGGCACCCCCACGGGGTAGCATCGAGCGCATGTCGTCTCTGCCTGTTCATCGATTCGATTGTCCAGTAGCGCATGGGTGGTAGTGGGGAGTTCACGTGGACGAGTCGAGAAACTATGAGGGACCTGTTCTCTTTTGTTCCTCATGCACTTGAGGGTGCTTCGTTGTTGGTTTCAATTTGTGGACTCTATTGATTCGGGTGACCGTCTCGAGGTCGTAGCACAACGAAAAGAGCCTTTTGTGGACTCAAGGACACAAGTAGCACCCTCCCTTGGAGTACCCTGCAAAGTTTGAGCGCACACTCGAACATAGTCGTAAGTTGTTTAAGCGTTAGGAGAAGCAGTCAGAGGGATGTTGGAGGCCCATGTCTCGAAAATACCTTGTCTTGGCTATGGCACGCTTTGTTTCTGTGTTTCACGAAGGAGTTTTTTGTTGCTCGGTCTCATGATGGGGAAATCGGTTAACCCCGAGATTTGTTTCTGTAGAGTTGGGGGATCGGAGCCAGCACTGATGGCTTTACGAGATTGAACGATCCCTTACGGTGGTGGAGGAGGTACAGCGTTTGGGTGCCCCCACGGGGTAGCGTCGAGCACATGTCATCTCTGCCTGTTCACCAATTCGATTGCCTAGTAGCGCATGGGTGGTAGTGGGGAGTTCACCTGGACATATCGCGAAACGACGAGGGACCCGTTCTCTCTTGTTCTCAATGCACCTGAGGGTGTCTCATTTTTGGTTTCTGTTTGAGGACTCTATTGATTTTGGTGACCATCTCGAGGTTGTAGCACAACGAAAAGAGCCTTTTGTGGACTCAAGGACACAGGTAGCGCCTTCCCTTAGAGTAGCTTGTGAAGTTTGATCGCACGCTTGAACATAGTCGTAAGTTGTTTAAGGGTTAGGAGAAGCAGTCAGAGGGATGTTGGAGGCCCATGTCTAGAAAATCCCTTGTCTTGGCTGCGGCACGCTGTGTTTCTGTGTTTCACGAAGGAGTTTTCCGTTGCTTGGTCGCGTCACAGGAAATTCAGTTAACCCCAAAATTCGTTTCTGTAGAGTTGCGAGATCGGAGCTAGCACTGATGGCTTTACGGGATTGAATGATCCCATGCGAAAACGATGTTGAATGACTTCATGAAAATGGTAGCATTGATTCGGTGCGGTGGAGGAGGTAGAGAGTTTGGGCACCCCCATAGGGTAGCATCGAGCGCATGTCGTCTCTGCCTGTTCACCGATTCGATTGCCTAGTAGCGCATGGGTGGTAGTGGGGAGTTCACCAGGACGAGTCAAGGAACGACGAGGGACCCGTTCTCTCTTGTTCTCAATGCACTTGAGGGTGTCTCGTATTTGGTTTTGGTTTGAGGACTCTATTGATTTGGGTGACCGTCTCAAGGTCATAGCACAACGAAAAGAGCCTATTTTGGACTCAAGGACACAGGTAGCGCCTTCCCTTGGAGGAGCTTACGAAGTTTGAGCGCACGCTCAAACACGGTCGTAAGTTGTTTAAGGGTTAGGAGAAGCAGTTGGAGGGATGTTGGAGGCCCATGTCTCGAAAATCCCTTGTCTTGGCTGCAGCACGCTGTGTTTTTGTGTTTCACGAAGGAGTTTTCTGTTGCTTGGTCACGTCACGGGAAATTCAGTTAACCCCGAAATTCGTTTCTGTAGAGTTGCGAGATTGAATGATCCCATTCGGATACAATGTCGAATGACTTCATGCGAATGGTAGCGTTGATTCGGTGCGGTGGAGGAGGTAGAGCGTTTGGGCACCCCCACAGGGTAGCGTGGAGCGCATGTCGTCTCTGCTTGTTCACCGAATCGATTGCCTAGTAGTGCATGGGTGGTAGTGGGGAGTTCACCTGGATGAGTTGAGAAACGACGAGGGACCCATTCTCTCTTGTTCTCAATGCACTTGAGGGTGCATCGTTGTTGGTTTTGATTTGTGGACTCTATTGATTTGGGTGACCATCTCGAGGTCGTAGCACAATGAAAAGAGCCTTTTGTGGACTCAAGAACACAGGTAGCGCCTTCCCTTGGAGTAGCTTGCGAAGTTTGAGTGCACACTTGAACAAGGCCGTAAGTTGTTTAAGGGTTAGGAGAAGTAGTTGGAGGGATGTTGGAGACCCATGTCTCAAAAATCCCGTGTCTTGGCTGCGACACGCTGTGTTTCTATGTTTCACGAAGGAGTTCTATGTTGCTCGGTCACGTGACGGGGAAATCGGTTAACCCCGAGATTCGTTTCTGTAGAGTTGGGAGATCAGAGCCGGCACTGATTGCTTTATAGGATTGAATGATCCCATGTGGAAACGATGGTGAATGACTTCGTGCGAACAGTAGCATTGATTCGGTGCGGTGGAGGATGTAGAGCATTTGGGTGCCCCCACGGGATAGTGTCGAGCACATGTCGTCTCTGCCTGTTCATCGATTCGATTGCCTAATAGCGCATGGGTGGTAGTGGGGAGTCCATGTGGATGAGTCAAGAAACTACGAGGGACGTGTTCTCTTTTGTTCCTCATGCACTTGAGGGTGCTTCGTTGTTGGTTTTGATTTGTGGACTCTATTGATTCGGGTGACCGTCTCGAGGTCGTAGAACAACGAAAAGAGCCTTTTGTGGACTCAAGGACACAGGTAGCACCTTCCCTTGGAGTAGCTTGAAAAGTTTGAGCATACGCTCGAACACAGTCGTAAGCTGTTTAAGGGTTAGGAGAAGCAGTCGGAGGGATGTTGGAGGCCCATGTCTCAAAAATCCCTTGTCTTGTCTACGGCACGCTATGTTTCTATGTTTCACGAAGGAGCTTTCTGTTGCTCGGTCTCGTGACGGGGAAATCGGTTCACCCCGAGATTTGTTTCTGTAGAGTTGCAAGATCGGAGCCAACACTGATGGCTTTACAGGATTGAACAATCCCATGCGGAAACGATGTCGAATGACTTCGTGCGAATGGTAGCGTTGATTCGGTGCGGTGGAGGAGGTAGACCGTTTGGGCGCCCCTACGAGGTAGCGTCGAGCACATGTCATCTCTGCCTGTTCACCGATTCGATTGCCTAGTAGCGCATGGATGGTAGTGGGGAGTTCACCTGGACGAGTCGAGAAACGACGAGGAACCCGTTCTCTCTTGTTCTCAATGCACTTGAGGGTGTCTCGTTGTTGGTTTCGGTTTGAGGACTCTATTGATTTGGGTGACCATCTCGAGGTCATAGCACAACGAAAAGAGCCTTTTGTGGACTCAAGGACATAGGTAGCGCCTTCCCTTGGAGGAGCTTACTGAAACACCATAAAAAATTTCGAGTTTGGCGCTTGTCCAACAAGAAGCAAATCCCTGTGACCCTCAGATAACATCGGCTACATTTGGAGTCATACATGGAAATTTTGAGGACTGGAACACCCGGTTTTTACCAAGTGTTGTGCCAACGTCTACGCCCAGCTTCTACGCCCAGCGTCTACGCTTAGCAGGTGCAACAGGAGCAAAAATTGAAGCAAGTTGGTGGTCAGCATCCATCAGCGTATACGCCCCAGCATATATGCTAGCATCCTTCAGCATATACGCCCCAGCGTATACGCCAGCATTTATCAGCGTATACGCCAGCTTCCATCAGCATATACGCTAGCTTCCATTAGCGTATACGCCCAGTGTCCATCCAAGTTCACACGCCCAGCAAGTCCAGCGTATACGCCCAGCATATACGCTGGCCTGATGTAGCGTATATGCCCAGCGTATACCATATTTCTAAAATGTGCACGCCTGATCAACACGCCACGTGTCTCCCAACCCGATCTTTTCGGTAACCCTTCTCCTATAAAAGGCCCAATTTTCCGCATTCTTAAGGTCGGCAAAAAATTTACCAGAGCAGACCAAAGAGCAATTACGCAGTACACTAGAGCTTAAAACCCTCTACGCTGGAACCCCTGTATGCTAAGCACAGTCTCTACGCTCTGCCTACCGTGCAAACCAGCCGCCTCCCTGCACCCACTGGGGCTTTACGTCCACCTTGTGTACATGCACAACTGCGTTAAGACCGGTACCTCAAAAACTGTATTCTTACAGCAGCATTGTTACAGTTTACATTCTATTTATGCTCACATTGTTTACACTGTTTACATTTTTCTACGTTGTTTAAACTTGTTTACGCTGCACTTACATTTCACGTTGTCCAAGCCCTGTTTACGCTTTACACTGTCTACGCTCTGTTTGTGCTGTTTACGCTCTACGCCCTGTTTAAACCCTGTTTACACTTTACACTCTGTCTACGCTGTCTACGCCCCGTTTACACTATTTACATTGTACACGCCTCGTTTACGCTGATTACACTATCCACACTTTTTTTACACCCTGTTTTCACTGTTCGCTCGTTTTACGCCCGTTACACAGTTTACGCTTAACCCAGCGTATAACACTTTGGTGGCACTTGGGGAAATCCTTGTCTGATCCACGTGCGGACCACCCAAGGTACCCTACCTTCGTGCATTCTAGCTCGCCCTCAGGTGAAGGTAGGGTCATCTGTGCTTGTCCCGCGATCCCGCGGTCTCTGTTTTTCCTTCCAGCCGGGGACCGACGATTTCGGGCGGTACAGAAATTGGCGCTAGAAGGAGGGCATCCGCTTGAACAAGTTGAAAGTACACTTCCCAGCGTCTACACTCATCAGCGTTTTTGCTACCCTGTTCAAACCCCCGATTCTCAGCATCTACGCTGTCAACCTGCCAGTGTCTACGCTGCAATCAGAAACCCTAGCGTCTACGCTGTCAACTTGCTAGCGTCTACGCTACACACTTACTCTAGCATTTACACTGCCCAAAGACTAGCGTCTACGCTGCCCGAAGACCAGCGTCTACGCTGCATACTTAGCGTCTACGCTGCCCGAAGACCAGTGTCTACACTGCATACTTGGCGTTTACGCTGCACACTGACCAGTGTCTACGCTGAACACTTAGCATTTACACTCAAACAGTTTTACATATACAATCTATCATCATGAATCCCGTAAACACCACTGCTGCCACTACCTAGGACATTAACATCCCAGACACCATGGCTGCCCAGCAGTCTGTCACACCACATTTGGGAGGGAAGTCCAAAATGGGGCCCCGTCGATCTTTGAGGTTAGAAGGGAGAGATCCAGCCGCTAACGTTATAACCCAAGATGAGTATAACTTCATCTGTATTAAGATACAAGCCGGCCTGGTAGTGGATCAGGCCGAACTCGAAGTAAAGAGACAATTCGAACTCTTTTACAGGGGAGGACACAAGTTTATCCCTTCCCCATATGACATAATCCCTGTTCCAAAACAATTCTCGGAGCTCTTTACTCAGCTCCTTCTGCACAGGATCCAGTCATTGGATCAACCCGTGCTAGAGCCTCAGCCAGGGGAAGAAGATGAGTTTGCTGCCCAATCTGAGCAGGGAGACTCATACCACACCTTGAGCCCCCAAGCACAGATGAACCCCATCTTCCATCCTGGGACAGGGGAAACCCTATCCGTACAACACACTAGACTCGCCCAAGTTCAGATGCCACCATTGGAAACACCAGCACTCGTGCACATTCCACTCCCGAGTGATCCCCAACCTCACAGCTTCCCTATAACAGTTACCCCTAATACAGCTGCGGGCCCATCCTCACAAGCAACGCCTCCTCATGATGGCACGGGACCAACATTCCCACCTCGCATAATTGGGATGCCGCATGTGATCCCCGCATCTACATTAGCTCATTTCATACCCCAGATCTAGACGCATACAGCTTCCCAAGTAGTCCCAGCCCAACAGGGAGTCCCCGCATACAGCGTAGCGGGACAATGGCCAGCAAGGGGGGAGTCATCATATCAAATTCTTCATCACCACGTCCCACCCCACACAATCCCCCCAATTACAGTTCCTCAAGCACAGCCCCAGCTATAACAACAACAACAACCACAACATTTTTCTTTTAACATCTCAGCCTTAGCACCGCCCGCCGTTAACTACCCACAGGCACGACCGCCGATCACCCAGCCTTCGGCTTTCCAACCCGTGACCCAGCAATCTAGCTGGTATGTAGCTCTGCACCCCCAGCCTGTAGTTTCACCAAGCACCCAAGATTGGGCAGACGCTAAAAAATTGATGCAAGAATTGACAGATGAGATAAAATGCCTCAAAACCGTCGCTGATGGAGAGCTGAGAGTAGTAGATTTCTACAATGATGACCCTATCAGCTCCTCTATCCCACCATTGACTTTGCCCAAGGGTGTCCCTCTCCCAACGCTGACTAAGTATAACAGGGAGACAAACCCCAACGCCCACCTCATCACATTTAGATTAGAGTGCGCACTCCTCCAGGCATGGCCCCACTCAATACTACGAGTATTCCCCATGTCCCTCGCAGGAAGGGCACTTGACTGGTACCGGGCCTTGCCCAGGAATTCCATCCTTTCCCTAGATGATCTTCTACGTCAGTTCGTGACCAGGTTCAAGTATAACTTGAAACCCAAAGTGACACTAGACAGCCTCATGCAGATCAAGCAGGCACCACTCGAGCCAGTGCAGAAATTCATTCAGAGATGGAGCGCAGCTCTCAACGAGTTGCATGACCCAATCTCTCAAACCTATCTGCTCAAGATACTGAAAGGGGCTGTCAATGACTTCTTCAAGTCCAAACTGTATTACCTCAATGCACGCAATCTGAACCAAGAATTTGAACAAATCAAAAACATAGAGGAAGCTACTCAAAACAGCAACGACCCTGCGTACCAAACTTTCAGAAACCAACACACTAAGAAAGACAAAGAAAAGGCCAAGGCAACTATAGCAGCGATAGCAGGGGCATAGCAAACAAACACTACGCATCAATACAAACCACCCGTTTCCCCCACTAATTACTATCAGCCTACTCCCACAACAACCCCGAAATCGTCATCACAAAACCCGACGAACCGTACACATAACTTCGAGAGGAAGGAACCCTCTCAGTACACACCTTTACCGATGAAGCCATCCTAGCTCTTTGATCAACTTTTAAAGGCTGGATTGATGCAACATAAGCAATTGTCCCCAGCAACTATCCAAAGACATGACCGGTTCTGTCAACTCGTATAGAACCCAAGCCTGGCAACGCTGGATGAGCCGCCCGTGCCCAAAGGATTCAGGATGGATCGCTTCTACGACTATCATCAACGCAACAGGCATGGAACGGATTACTACTTCACCCTGAAGTAGGACATCCAGAGGATGATAGATGATGGCAAGATCACCTTCGACAGGGCTAACCCCGTCCAACCCCAAAACTAGACCATGGGGGTGTATAAAGACCCCCTGAACGCTAAAGAGACACCGTACGTAATTACCTCAATCTATTGTGATGATGACTCCAGCGCACCCCACTTCAACACTGTCTACCCCAGAAACAAACAAGAAACATCTAACAAACCATTCGTGGTTCAGATTCCCCCCGCCAACTCTGCACCTCAATCACCTCATAACCCACAGCAGCCATTCTTAATCCGAGTGTCCTCCAACATCATGACACACCAACAACCATACGTAGTGCGCATCCCTCAGGCTAACCCTGTAGGTACACCAACTCCTCATGCTCAGCCTACCCCTTTCGTAGTCCGAGTACCACCTGCCGTTGCAGCGACAGAGGCTCAGCCTCTACCAAGACCAACCCTGTACATCATCAGGCTACCTACGCAAACTTCTGCCCAATCGTACGCACAGCCCCGTCCAACCCCCTACGTCGTAAAGGTTCCTGGGCAATCCTAGACTCCGAGGTCAACTCCACCTCCGCGTAACACACGAGAACGCTTGGCAGATAGGCTTACGTAAGAACGTTTGGAGAAAGAGCGCCAACGGCTAGCTCTGGGGGCACCTAAGCCCACTCCCCTAAACTCTATAGCCATGTCATCATCTAACGATCAACCAGGCACAGGCAATGAAGGTGAGTCATTGAAAAGACATGAATCATCTAAAGCGACAACTCCGAAAACTAAAAGCCAACAAAACGAGAGATAAAACTGTTGGATCCGATGGACCCAGTCAGCACCGATAGAAACACCCCCAACAGTGAAAACTTTGCAGCTGCCTTGACACAGGTCACTCAAGCATTAAAATAAAAGAATACTTCATTGAGCTTGTATGATTTAGTCCTAACATCTCAAACGCATCAGGAAGCTCTAGTACGCATGTTAACGTCAATCCCGGTAAGCGAGGACTTACCCCCGAACGAACCTTCCATCCATGCGGTGATGTTCTCACCTCGCAGGACTACTCCCAAGCCTCTAAGTTTCCATGATAACAACATCAAGGTGGATAAGAAAACGAGGGAGATAACAACAGCACCCATTTTTATAACAATTTGTATAAATTGGTTTAAAATCCATAGGGTCCATGTAGATGATGGAGCTGCAACAAACGTTGTGCCGTACCACATCATTGAACAACTAGTACTTACTGAACTACTTGAACCAACCATGACTACATGTTTAAGGTCATTCAGTGGGTCACGCGTAATGATGAAAGGTACAATAGCCTTAAACTTCATAGCGGGAGATCAATTCCCAACGTCTGCTGATTTCCTAGTAGTGGATGAGATGCCAGGGTTCAACCTAATATTGGGAAGACCCTGGCTAGCCCAACTAAGAGCTGTCTCTTTCCCCATACATCAGGAAATTCACTTGCCTTATGAGGGCAGAGAAATCATCATACATGGTGAAGCAGCTACTCCTATCATCTCATCGCATATGGACATGGACCAAGGCTTGGAAGTCGAACTCGAAAAACCTAGCCAAAATAACGAGAATCCGCAACCATCGGTAAACAGTAAATCTTCCGACATCGAACAAAAGCCCCCTCAAATAGAAATGCCTATACCTCCTCAAGTAGAAGCTAATATAGAGCTCTCTACGGACACTGAAATATCTGAAAATGCTAACACAAAAGACATTCCATCAGAAGTCCCATGGGCCGAATTACCGTTTAACGTAATCAGCGAAGGGGATGCTGAATACCGGATCATACCTATTGAAACATCATCTAACATTAAAACGAAAAAATCAAAAAATTACTAAAATGATACTACCACTCCTAGTCCGAAATGATGTTAAACTACAAAAAGTCCAAAATGACGTTAAACTACAAAAAGTCCGAAATGACGTTAAACTATAACAAATCCGAAACGACACTAAACTACGATAAAGCAGAAAAAATAACTAAATGCCATTCCCAGTCTGAAATGACACTAAACTATCATGTCCACAAAGACATAAAACTAGCCATGATCAGCAATGATCAGTTGACCGAGAAATCTATCCACGTCCTCCAAAACATTTCCCGATTACGCATGGGGCCCGAAATGGCCATAAACTACGCATGGGGACCGAAATGGCCATAAACTACGCATGGGGCCCGAAATGGCCATAAACTATTACATGCTTTTTGCTTTACCTTTATAATGACATTTCAGTAATACACTTAAAATAGAAAACAAACCAAAATGTTTTTTTTACATGTCTATCTCTGTTTATTACAAACCAAAAAATATTTATACAGTTATTACATACAATCAACCGTCTCTATTTATTCCACAATTTTCAAGTCATAGTTCCAGTATAAATCTGAGTCGAAAAACAAAACAACAAAACAACTTAAAAGCTAAAATGCTAAACATCTGGGACATGACGATCATCCCCCTTGGACCCGCCAGCATCAGAGGCCTCTGCTCCACTGGGGCCAACTCCTTCAGTTTCTCCGCCACCTTCATCCTGAAAAGACCAAGGAGAAGAAATAAACAACACGATAATAAGCGAATGTCCAAACTCCAAACATTATCAATTAACTTCATAAATGAGAAATGCTTACCATAGGTGATCCCCCCAAGCTGAATTCTAGTCACCGCAGGATTTCTTCTTCAGGAACACTTGCCTAATCTGTCTCGTCGAGACCCAAGTCAACATCTGCTAGAGCCTTTCCCTTGTCAACATCCGACCAGGTGGGACGTTTCAAAGGGACCTCCCCCACCGACACCTCCCTAGAAGTAGTTGTTATCCACCGTTTAGGGGATTCCATCTCTACAATTGTGTTTTGGGCAAATGTGTCAAAGGCGGAGCGCAGACCAAGGCCTTCCACAAACTTTTCAAACTGTCACCTCTCAATAGACACCTCTTTTAGCGACTTCTTATAATGGTGCTTCTGGTTCTTCTCATCTTGCCCCCATTTGCGTACTTTGAAGGCAAAAGCCTTCCAGTCATGGCATTTGGTGTTCAGCAATTCGATTTGAGCCCTGCGCTCCCCTAGCCTCCGTATCAATCCTGCATGACGATTGAGTAGGTTCCAATACCTCGTATACGTGACCTCGGAGGTCCACCAAGAGCGATCATTGTCTAATCTAGCTGCGGCGAATTCGTACCAGGCCTTCAGATCGTCACGTTCCACCGTTAGTTTAGAAACCTCTTTCTCTTTCGCCTGAATCTGGAGCCACAATTGCTCAATGGATCGCCTACACGTCCATACTGCCTTAGCATTGTGAACAAAGCCCTCTGCTACCTCTTCATAAACGGGTCTGGGCACTTGTTCAATTTCTAGGGAAAGTGTGGGCAAACTCTCCATGTTTACAGTCTCGGACAGATCCCACCTCAGTTGGGCACCTATCAATAGGGAAAAGACAAACATTAGAACAGACAAAATCGAGAATCAAACTCTAACATAGTAAGGATCTCTGGATGTTCCCATACCTATTTCAGGATGGATCCTTTCGATCCGCTCAACGACCTCCTCAGCCACACCAGCTACGAAATCCCTTTTACTTGGCATTTCCATCCAAGTAAAAGGTCCATCAGGACGTGATGTGCTGACTTTTGGCGGCACTTCAGGGGGAACCTCTGGCTCCTTCTCAGGGATGGTCTCGCTCTCCTCTGAGTCAAACGAAAAATCCATAATGAGATGAAAACATATTAAGCTACACAACTAAGTAATGAGACATACCATTCCCTCTAATCTCCTCCAATGTGGGAGGGGCTCCAAGGTCCAAGTTGCCTGTTATAAAATTACTGAACATATCGTCAGTCTCCGCTTGATCATCTAATTATTCAGTGTTTCCAGTTCTTTCCTCCAGCAACTCAGTCCCTCCCGCGGGGTCAGTTAGCTCCTCATCCTCGGGAATGGTCTGCAAATCATGTCTCCTGACTTCTCGATACAAAACAGATGAAGTTAGTCACATACAATCATTAATCGTTAAAACTGTCTACAAGATAAGTGAAGTAAAGAAGATGGGAGGTTTACCAGGTATTTTAAACCGAATCCACTTTACTTTGGGCAGTTCAACCTCACTGGTCTCCTCAACTGGGCGGTCACGCTTCGCCAACTTCAATTTGGCTTTGCCTATTGTGTCGTTGACCACCCGCTCCACCTTTTTGGTAGCATAGACATTTCATCTGGCTTCAACCCTATACTGTTGCACATATGGAGAGAGGGACTAGATGATCCACCCGTAGTGATTGTAAGGGATTCATCAATCCCCTCGGGGGCATCTTGAGACTTAGCCGTGTCGAACAGGTGGTTCACCCAGGGGCGAGATAGCTGATTCCTATCCTGCAAAACATATCTGTCCTCCCCACGAACCACTAAAAATTTGGCCAAATGACGAACATAACCGGCAAAAAAGGCAAAAGTGAAATGCGACTGGGCCTCTATGTTTGAACGTAGCCGCACTATCTCTTTAGCCATGCCCGATACTAAGAATTCAGCCTAATTGTAGCGCACACCAGCCTCTAGAATAGTACGCACAACTCACACTGCTTCAACCCCGAGACTCTTAACCTACGATAGAGTCTTCAGAAACAAACGCACCCGAAATAAGGGGTAGAGCTCGTTGACTTCCTCAACTTTCATCCTCCCCTGCATTGGAAATCCTTTGGTGCCCTTTGTCACCCCTAACCAATCCTCTAAAGCGCGGATCGTCTGGATTTCTTTGTGCATCCTATCTAAAACAATCTTTACACCACCTATAGGCACGCCAAAAAAATCTGCAAAAAATTGGGGCGATAATTCAAAAATTATCTTAATGCCCTTAATACGAGTGCTATAGCGAGAAACAGATCTGTCAAACGAATCCACGATCCCGATCATCTCCACTATAGACACATTCGGGCTAGGGGCCACCAAGAGCACCATGAGGCCGGCATGTTCTAAGCAAGAAATAATGGATGGCGGTGCTTTTACCCGTAACCACTTCTGGGCAGCAACAGTTTCACCAAACTTCATGGAAAGGGTCGCTTCAGTCCGCCCGGTCACAAAAAAATCCCCGCCAGAGGTAGTGCCAACTGTAGAAACAAATCCAAAACCCTCGCATTAGTTTAACACTCGGCAAATTGGACAAACACATCATGACATCTAGAAAGCACTGCCACTTACTCTCCAGGTTAGACTTTGAGGTTTCGCCCAGATCAGAAGCAGATGGAGAAATTGGTCCATTAGGGGACTAGTCGGCGTGCAACCATCCACGCGCGGCGCATTGTGCAAATGCCTTAGAAAATTTCTTGTGGAAGTGCTTCATGGCACCGCTAGTGTGAGCCAAAATGGCCCCGCAAAGAGTGGGGCCCACCATGAATGCCTCCAAAGCCATGCTTGCCAATGCAATCCCATCATCACCTGCGTAGGCCCCTTCTTTTGTAACTTTCGGCCTATGAAAAGGCGAAAACATGTGTTAAAACAAGAGAAAATATTTGAATATAAAATAAAAAAGAAAGGAACAATCAGAGCTAAAACGAAATTACCTTTCCACCCGGTATACTGTGCCGGGGTGATTCTGAAACAAGGTGTGTGCGCGGCCAGCTAGGAATAACGTATCATTCATATAATTAGGCCCCCGTGGCAGCCAGTCCCACACACGCGTCAATGGACGGGCAGATCTTGGACCGCCAGGGGGAACACCCTCGGTGACAAGTGGCCCTTCGTCAATATCATCCACAAACATTCTAATACCCTCTGCTGCACCGGTTAGCATGGCCTCGATGATGCTCCACGCCACGTCCTCGCCTAGGTGGGACCAAATCACAACCATGAAATGGTCTAGGATGAAGGCCAAAAATTTGCGGGCCCTGTCCCGAAAGCAGACCCCATTATTCTCAATAGTTAAGTCTGGGGTCGGTTCACCACCCTCAAGGAGACCAAACCAGGTCAAGACCCCAACTAGCTCAGTCACTAGAAGGGGAGGTTCAACGTCCCTGCAAGCCATTAACACAACCCCAAAGATTAATCATACTGGAAACTTCACTTTGAAAAATGAACATTCGTGGAAAATTTTTCTAACTGTTACGCTCGGCGTATATGCTGGGTGTAGAGACAAAACAGTTACGCTCGGCGTATACGCTGGGCGTAGAGACAAAACAGTTACGCTCGGCGTCTACGCTGGGCGTAGAGACAAAACAGTTATGCTCGACGTATACGTTGGGCGTAGAGACAAAACAGTTACGCTCAGTGTATACGCTGGGCGTAGAGACAAAATAGTTACGCTCGGCGTATACGCTGGGCGTAGAGAGAAATAGTTACGCTCGACGTATACGCTGGGCGTAGACAGATGAAACAGTTATGCTCGGCGTATACGCTGGGCGTAAAGAGACAAACAGTTACGCTCGGCGTATACGCTGGGCGTATACACTAAAAACTGTCTACGCTGTACATAACGACTTTACGCTGAACAGGCTTACGCTGCGAAATACCTAACTTACGCCCAGCGTATACGCTGTGGAAACCCTCGGCTTATACGCTGAGCATAGATCATCTACGCCAGAAGCAAGTACAAGTGTCTACACTCGGTGTATACGCTCAGCGTATACGCCGACAATCGTCTATGCTGAACATCAAGAACGAAGCCGTGACAGTCTACGTCGAAACTAACACACGGCGTCTACGGCGGTACAGTACCCTGAACCCTTCACACTCGGCATATACGCCGAAACCCCCTATGCTAACTGTCTACACTACAAAAACAGACGAAAAATAAATAAAAAATAGGGTCGAGAGCCTACCTGCTGGAAGATCCAGGCCACGCGGGAAGATTCAGGCGGGGTAGGCCGTGCAGCATCGCCTCACTCTCCTTCGCGAATGTCAGCTCTACCCCTTTTCTTCCTTGGTCGTCTATCTCCTTGCCTCTGCCCATCTCAGCATCTACACTGGGGTTCGGCTCAGCATCTACGCTGGGGTTTGGCTTGGCGTCTACGCTGGGGTTCGGCTTGGCGTCTATGCTGGGGTTTCGCTCGGCGTCTACGCTGGGGTTTCGCTTGGCGTGTACGCTAGGGTTCAGCCGTAGTTTACGCTCACGCTCGGATTGCAAATGAAAAATGAAACCCCTTTTCCCCTTTTTATAGCCTGCCGATGCCAACGCTGATGTTGACGCCACCGCCGCCCTCCGTTTTTCTTGTTTTTTCTTACTTTTTGCCTCGTTTTTCGCGCTTTTTCAGATTTGCCTTAAATTTTTCAAAAATATATAAAAATTACATACATAAACTAGGTAAAATGCAAAATTTTGGTGTTAAACTGCCATTCGTTGCCCGGTAAGGCATTAAACTGCCGTTCGTTGCCCGGTAAGGCATTAAACTGCCATTCGTTGCCCGGTAAGGCATTAAACTGCCATTCGTTGCCCGGTAAGGAATTAAATTGCCATTTTGTTGTCACATTAATCCACTGTCATACATACACACTAAAGATTGCCAAAAGACATAAAACAATCTCCGCTATCTTACCAGGCTCTCAATTTATTGACAGGAACTAGCCTAATGGATTGTAAGAGCTTAACTAAGCCATTAGTTATTGATGGACCATACGGCGAGGTTGAAAGAAAGATCGACATGAATCTCATCCATGCGAGCTCATCAACAAACAATGCAATAATAGCTTCAACACAACAAACGGTTAACGACTATGAGGGAATGACAAAATCCCTCGACATAGAAGCCGAAAATATTACCGAGGATCCTCTAACTGAAACTCCCATCACCACGCCTGATGGGGAAATTAAAATTCTAAAATTGAGCACATTACTAGAACCACGTCTAGCTAAAGATATTGAAAACGTGCTTAGGGACAATATGAAAGCGTTTGATTGGTCCTATACGGACATGCCCGGACTAGACCCTCGTATCATCCAGCACAACATTATCCTTGATCCGAGACTAAGGCCAGTGAAACAAAAAGCACGAAAGGTCAAGCCCGAGGTAGCATTAGCAGTTCGTAGTGAGATTACCAAGCTCTACCAAGCTGGTTTCATTAGGGTTGTTGATTACGTCGAGTGGGTGTCAAACATGGTTATAGTCCCAAAAAAGAACGGAAGTATCCGCCTATGCATTGACTTCCGAGACCTCAACGTAGCAACCATAAAAGATGACTTCCCCTTACCTAGCATTGATCAATTAGTTGACTCAACCACTGGGCATGCCCTGTTATCTTTTATGGATGGGTTCTCGGGATATAATCAAATACATATTAATCCATAACACCAGCTCCTAACCACCTTTATGACACCTTGGGGAACCTTTTGTTACACGATGATGCCTTTCGGTCTCAAGAACGCTGGGGCCACATATCAAAGGGCGATGACATACATCTTCAGCTATCACATCTTACATTCGCTCAATGATTACGTGGATGACATAGTGGTTAAATCAAAAATGACAGAACAACATGTACAGGATCTTGACTTAGTGTTAAAACGTTGTCTAAAATACGAACTAAGGCTTAACCCAAAGAAATGCATCTTCGGCGTCAAGATAGGAAAACTGCTTGGATTTGTAACCTCGAAAGCAGGGATACGGGTAGACCCCGATAAGGTTAAGGCCATTATAAACCTAAAGTCACCTACCAACCTAACCGAACTTCGAGGGCTACAAGGTCGATTACAGTACATCAGGAGGTTCATAGAAAAATTGACAGAAAAACTAACACCTATGAACCACCTACTATGCAAAAATGTCCATTTTGAATGGACTCTGCAATGCCAAGAAGCATTTGACAACATTAAGATGGCACTCGCGCAACTACCCACGGTGTACCCACCCAAAAACGACAAGCCATTCTACATCTACCTGGCCACATCAGAATTATCAATCGCGTCTATGCTTTGCCAGAAACAAGATGATGGAACTGAAGTCCCTGTATATTACTTGAGTCATGCATTAATTGCCCATGAAAAAAGATACAAAGATGTAGAAAAGTCATGTTTAGCTTTAGTTTTCTCTTTAAAAAAATGGCGACATTATCTTTTCCAAAATCAGGCTAATATAATTTGCAAAGATAATGTACTCAGAGGTATAACTGGAAATATCTATGAATCAAGCAGGATAGCCCGTTGGAAGGCCATCATAGCTAAGTTCGACCTATGCTACGTAGCACAATCGTCAGTCAAAGGCCAAGCCATAGCAAATCAAATGACTACATCCCCAACACAAGATCCAGGTACAATAGAACCCGAATTCCCAGACGAAAATGTAAATGCAATAGATACGGTGCCGGATAACCACGATGCCATTCTAAACTTCAATGGAGCATCTACCTCTCGAGGAGGAAGTGCTGCCGCTGTAATCACATACCCCTCTGGGGAAATTAAACCTTTTGCTTATCGCTTCAATTTTCATTGTACTAATAACTAGCAGAGTATGAAGGCCTCCTTAGAGGTCCCACGGCCGCATTAGCTTCTGACATTACACGGCTTGTAGTTAGAGGGGACTCACAACTAGTCATAAACCAAGTCACAGACATCTATACATGTAAAGCGCCACACTTACAACCATACTATGATTTGGCTAAACACCTACTTAAACGATTCGAAAGCGTTGACATCCAACACATCTCCAGGAATGACAATACCATTGCAGATGCATTAGCAACCCTGGCCTTAAACATATTCCCTGACATGTTTCACGCATTACCAAGCTCCGTAACCGGTTGTGCCGAACCCATAACCAATACTCTCGACATGCTGCCAATTGCATCTATTAGTACAACACACGCTAATGAATGGTACGATGACGTAAAAGAATACCTTCTGCGCGGCAAAACAACACAACATTTAACAAACACACAAAAGGATGCAGTACGCAAACGCTCTAGACAATACACACTAATAGAAGATACATTGTGTCGCCGATCTTACGACAGCATACTGCTGACATGCGTCAATAGTGCCTAAGCCCAAACAATTGTTGAACAAGTGCACGATGGAATATGCGGGGGACACATTGCACCAAAGGCAATGGCAACCAAAATAAGATGCTTAGGCTACTATTGGCCACACATGGAGTATGACTGTCTGTCCAAGGTCAAAACATGTAATACTTGTTAAAAACACAGTAATTTAATCCATGTCCCACCAAATGAGTTGCACACAACACAAATCACATGGCCCTTCCAGAAGTGGGGATTGGACCTTATAGGCCAGATAACACCCACATCTTCTGCCGGGCATGGTTTTATCATAACAGCAACTGAATATTTCATAAAATGGGTAGAAGCTGCGTCCCTTCGAAAAACTACTTCTAAACACATGTGCCACTTCATCCTCGAAAACATCGTGACCCGTTTTGGCATTCCCATGACAATCATCACTGACAATGGGCCACAATTTAGCAGTGCCGAGAACAAAACGTTTTGTGATAGTCTAGGGATCAAACATTCATTTTCATCCCCTTACTATCCTCAGAGCAATGGGCAGGCGGAAGCAACAAATAAGACAATCATCACAATACTCAAAAAGATGCTTGCCCAAAGTAAACGAAGATGGCACGAACAACTGGTGTATGCATTGTGGGCATATCATACTACACATTGGACTTCGACAGGTAAAACTCCATACAGTCTTGTTTATGGTTCAGAAGCTATTTTACTTTTAGAATTACAGGTACCATCTCTAAGGATCATGCTTTCTGGACTCCTCGATGACGAGCAAAACAATGATCTACGCATCATTGACCTGGACTCAGTGGAGGAGGAGCGCGTACGCGCACTCGATCAAATCGAATGGTATCAAAAATGACAACGGCAATGACATCGACATGACGTTCATAAGCGCCCCATCAAAGAAGGAGACCTCGTGCTTAAAGTTGTTCGAGAACACCCAGATAAGTTCTCAGTCAACTGGGAAGGACCTTACCTGGTCACCAAAGCATTCGACAATGGAGCATTCAAGCTAGATGACATGGACGGAAAAGAATTTGCAAACCCAACCAATCACTTGTTCCTAAAACTGTTCTATACATAAATTCGAGCTCAGGTACGTGCTAGTCCTGGAATCATGACTATAAACTGATACCACAGATGAGTCCTGGAATCATGACTATAAACTGATACCACAGATGAGTCCTGGAATCATGACTATAAACTGATACCACAGATGAGTCCTGGAATCATGACTATAATCTGATACCACAGATAAGTCCTGGATTATGACTATAAACTGATACCACAGAACAGTCTTGGGTCACGACTTAAAACTGACACCACCATTGTCCTGGTATATGACAATAAACTGATACCCCACAGTGTCCGCAATGACGATAAACTAGCATCCTTCTGGCATGATAGTAAAATGTTACCGCCAGAACCCTCAGAGTCCGCTAAGACTATAAACTAGCTGGCCTCTACATGATCCGCTAAGACTATAAACTAGCTGGCCTCTGCATGATCTGCTAAGACTCAAAACTGGCAATACCGTCTGCCACGACGCTAAACAGGCAATGTCCAACAGGTTATGACACAAAAGTAACCCATGATAGTCTGTCAAGACTGTAAACTGGCATGTTCGTCTCCGACTCTTCACTCCACAGCCATATTCATTCATCAGAATCATTGCACCCTTCATCGACACCCAATCTCATCAACATCATCGACATTCGCACTCAGTGCTCAGAATCACCCCAAATATTTTGTTCACCAGCAGTTGTTTAAGTCTAAGCTCATTTATTCACTAATGGTTCTCTTGTCTCCTTGGAGTTATGTTTGTAGGATGACGCTCAGAAGTTCTCGTACGAGAGTGCATTTCATCATAGGCAACAAGATGAGGCAATGTCCATTAATCCACCTTGCAAGACTGAATCAAACCAATAACTCGTACATTCCCATTCCCCGAAAATTCCCCATCTATTCACCAAACTATTGCACACTGCAAAAAATTACAGTGGTTGCAACGCACAAAACATAATATTCGTACATGAGTACAAGAACAATCAGTTCAAAAAAAAAAACCGGGACCCTTGGCACTTCTCATACAAGCCCCAGGCAGGAAGGCATCAGCCCTGAAAATAGGTACTCATGTCGAAAGCAATTAAGAAACATCCTGTTGCATGGCTTTGGCTCTTCGCCTACAGTTTCCCCAAAGAAGGGTGTTGTTCTTCCAAAGAACGCAAAACATCACCCCGTGGCTTTGGCTTTGACAACAAGCTCTCTTGAACACTAACCAAGAGCACTATTTCACCAAAGGATGCACATCGCATGCCTGAATTCCGAGTCTGCCAAACAATGGCTATCGACGAGGACCGGCATGCCGCACACTTGAGCATCCCATTTCCCCAGCATGATCCCTCGGACAATCACTAATCCCCACAATCCCTTCTCTCATACCAGCTACCAATCTCACCTTTTTCAATCCCATACACTACTAAACATGGTACAATGACGTCTAGTCAAGTGGCAAAGGACAAAGCTTTTATCAAGTTGCTTGTGGTGTTTTGCGCTTCTTTGTCGACGCTTCTTGTGTCGATTCCTCCAAGCGTCAACAAAGAGGGGCCAATGAAACACCACAAAAAATTTTGACTTTGGCGCTTGTCCAACAAGAAGTAGATCCCTGTGACCCTCAGACGACATCGGCTACATTTGGAGTCACACATGGCAATTTTGAGGACTGGAACACTTGGTTTTTACCAAGTGTTGTGCCAGCATCTACGCCCAGCGTAGACGCCCAGCGTCTACACCTAGCGTATACACCCAATGTATACGCCAGATGCCCAGCATGCACGTCTCATGTACTCTCAGCAGGTGCAACAGGAGCAAGAATTGAAGCAAGTCAGCAGTCAGCATCCATCAGCGTATACGCTAGCTTCCATTAGCATATACGCCAGCTTCCATCAGCGTATACGCCCCAGCATATACGCCCAGTGTCCATCCAAGTTCACATGCCTAGCAAGTCCAGCGTATACGCTGGCTTGATGTAGCGTATACGCCCAGCGTATACCATATTTCTAAAATGTGCACGCCTGGTCGACACGCCATGTGTCTCCCAACCCGATCTTTCCGGTAACCCTTCCCCTATAAAAGGCCCAATTTTCCGCATTCTTAAGGTCGGCAAAAAATTTACTAGAGCAGACCGAAGAGCAATTATGCTGTACACTAGAGCTTAAAACCCTCTACGCTGGAACCCCTGTACCCTGAGCACAATCTCTACGCTTCGCCTACCGTGCAAACCAACCGCCTCCCTGCACCCACCGGGGCTTTACGTCCACCTTGTGTACACGCATAACTGCGTTAAGACCGGTACCTCAAAAACTGTATTCTTACAGCGTCATTGTTACAGTTTACATTCTGTTTATGCTCACATTGTTTACGCTATTTACATTTTTCTACGCTGTTTAAACTTGTTTACGCTGTTTATGCTGCACTTACATTTCACGCTATCCAAGCCCTGTTTACGCTTTACACTGTCTACGCTCTGTTTGTGCTGTTTACGCTCTACGCCCTGTTTAAACCCTGTTTACGCTTTAAGCTCTGTCTACGCTGTCTACGCCCTGTTTACACTGTTTACGCTGTACACGCCTCGTTTACGCTGATTACGTTATCCACACTTTGTTTATGCCCTGTTTTCACTGTTCGCTTGTTTTACACCCATTACACAGTTTACGCTTAACCCAGCGTATAACACTTTGGTGGCCCTCGGGGAAATCCTTGTCTGATCCGCGTGCGGACCACCCAAGGTACCCTACCTTCGTGCATTCCAGCTCGCCCTCAGCCGAAGGTAGGATCATCTGTGCTCGTCCTGCGATCCCGCGGTCTCTGTTTTTCCTTCCAGCCGGAGACCGACGATTTCGGGCGGTACACTTACGAAGTTTGAGCGCACGCTCGAACACGGTTGTAAGTTGTTTAAGGGTTAGGAGAAGCAGTCGGAGGGATGTTGGAGGCCCATGTCTCGAAAATCCCTTGTCTTGGCTATGGCACAATGTGTTTCTGTGTTTCATGAAGGAGTTTTCTGTTGCTCAGTCGTGTGACGGGGAAATCAGTTAACCCCAAGATTCATTTCTGTAGAGTTGTGAGATCGGAGCTGGCACTGATTGCTTTACGGGATTGAACGATCCCATGCGTAAACGATGTCGAAAGACTTTGTGCGAACGGTAGCATTCATTCGGTGCAGTGTAGGATGTAGAGCGTTTGGGCACCCCCACGAGGTAGCGTCGAGCGCATGTCATCTCTGCCTGTTCACTGATTCGATTGCCTAATAGCGCATGGGTGGTAGTGGGGAGTCCATGTGGACGAGTCGAGAAACTACGAGGGACCTGTTCTCTTTTGTTCCTCATCCACTTGAGGGTGCTTCGTTGTTGGTTTCGATTTGTGGACTCTATTGATTCGGGTGACCGTCTCGAGGTCGTAGCACAACAAAAAGAGCTGTTTGTGGACTCAAGGACATAGGTAGCGCCTTCCCTTGGAGTAGCTTGTGAAGTTTGAGCACACGCTCGAACACGGTCGTAAGTTGTTTAAGGGTTAGGAGAAGCAGTCGGAGGGATGTTGGAGGCCCATGTCTTGAAAATCCCTTGTCTTGGCTGTGGCACGCTGTGTTTCTGTGTTTCATGAAGGAGTTTTCTGTTGCTCAGTCTCGTGATGGGGAAATCTGTTAACCTCAAGATTCTTTTCTCTAGAGTTGCAAGATCGGAGCCGGCACTGATGGCTTTACGGGATTGAACAATCCCATGCAGAAATGATGTCGAATGACTTCGTGTGAATGGTAGCATTGATTCGGTGCGGTGGAGGATGTAGAGTGTTTGGGCGCCCCCACGAGGTAGCGTCGAGCGCATGTCATCTCTGCCCGTTCACCTATTCAATTTCCTAATAGCACATGGGTGGTAGTGGGGAGTCCACGTGGACGAGTCGAGAAACTACGAGGGACCTGTTCTCTTTTGTTCCTCATGCACTTGAGGGTGCTTCGTTGTTGGTTTTGATTTATGGACTCTATTGATTTGGGTGACCGTCTTGAGGTCGTAGCACAACAAATAGAGCCTTTTGTGGACTCAAGGACATAGGTAGCGCCTTCCCTTGGAGTAGCTTGAAAAGTTTGAGTGCATGCTCGAACACGGTCGTAAGTTGTTTAAGGGTTAGGAGAAGCAGTTGGAGGGATGTTGGAGGCCCATCTCTCAAAAATCCCTTTTCTTGGCTGCGACACGCCATGTTTCTATGTTTCACGAAGGATTTTTCTGTTGCTCGATCACATGACGGGGAAATTGGTTAACCCCGAGATTGGTTTCTGTAGAGTTGGGAGATCGGAGCTGGCACTGATTGCTTTACGGGATTGAATGATCCCATGCGGAAATGATGTCGAATGACTTCGTGTGAACGGTAGCATTGATTCGGTGCGGTGGAGGAAGTAGAGCGTTTGGGTGCCCCCATGGGGTAGCATCGAGCGCATGTTGTCTCTGCCTGTTTACTGATTCGATTGCCTAATAGCACATGGGTGGTAGTGGGGAGTCCACGTGGACGAGTCGAGAAACTACGAGGGACCTGTTCTCTTTTGTTCCTCATGCACTTGAGGGTACTTCGTTGTTGGTTTCAATTTGTGGACTCTATTGATTTGGGTGACCGTCTCGAGGTCGTAGCACAACGAAAAGAGCCTTTTGTGGACTCAAGAACATAGGTAGCACCTTCCCTTGGAGTAGCTTGCGAAGTTTCAGCGCATGCTCGAACACGGTCGTAAGTTGTTTAAGGGTTAGGAGAAGCAGTCAGAGGGATGTTTGAGGCCCATGTCTCGAAAATCCCTTGTCTTGGCTACGACACGCTGTGTTTCTGTGTTTCACGAAGGAGTTTTTTGTTGCTCGGTCGCGTGATGGGGAAAACGGTTAACCCCGAGATTGGTTTCTGTAGAGTTGCGAGATCGGAGCCGGCACTGATGGCTTTACCGCATTGAATGATCCCATGCGGAAATGATGTCGAATAACTTCGTGTGAACGGTAGCGTTGATTCGGTGTGGTGGAGGATGTAGAGCATTTGGGCGCCCCCACAGGGTAGCGTCGAGTGCATGTCGTCTTTGCATGTTCACCAATTCGATTGCCTAGTAGCGCATGGGTGGTAGTGGGGAGTTCACCTGGACGAGTCGAGAAATGACGAGGGACCCGTTCTCTCTTGTTCTCAATGCACTTGAGGGTGCCTCATTGTTGGTTTCGGTTTGAGGACTCTATTGATTCAAGTGACCGTCTCGAGGTCGTAGCACAATGAATAGAGCCTTTTGTGGACTCAAGGACACAGGTAGCGCCTTCCCTTGGAGGAGCTTGCGAACTTTGAGCGCACGCTCGAACACGGTCGTAAGTTGTTTAAGGGTTAGGAGAAGTAGTCGGAGGGATGTTTGAGGCCCATGTCTCGAAAATCCCTTGTCTTGGCTGTGGAACACTGTGTTTCTATGTTTCACGAAGGATTTTTCTGTTGCTCGGTCGTGTGACAGGGAATTCAGTTAATCCCGAAATTCATTTCTGTAGAGTTGCGAGATCGGAGCTGGCACTGATGGCTTTACTGGATTGAACGATCCCATGCGGAAACAATGTCGAATGACTTCGTGCGAAACGTAGCATTGATTCGGTGCGGTGGAGGAGGTAGTGCGTTTGGGCGCCCCCACGGGGTAGCGTCGAGCGCATGTCGTCTCTGCCTGTTCACCGATTCAATTGTCTAGTAGCGCATGGGTGGTAGTGGGGAGTTCACCTGGACGAGTCGAGAAATGACGAGGGACCCGTTCTCTCTTGTTCTCAATGCACTTGAGGGTGCCTTGTTGTTGGTTTCGATTTGTGGACTCTATTGATTCGGGTGACCATCTCGAGGTCGTAGCACAACGAAAAGAGCCTTTTGTGGACCCAAGGACACAGGTAGCACCTTCCCTTGGAGTAGCTTGCGAAGCTTGAATGCATGCTTGAACATGGTTGTAAGTTGTTTAAAGGTTAGGAGAAGCAGTCGAAGGGATGTTGGAGGCCCATGTCTCGAAAATCCCTTGTCTTGGCTATGGCACGCTGTGTTTCTATGTTTCACGAAGGTGTTTTCTGTTGCTTGGTCACGTCATGGGAAATTTAGTTAATCCTGAAATTTTTTTCTGTAGAGTTGCGAGATCGGAGCTGGCACTGATGGCTTTACAAGATTCAACGATCCCATGCAGATACGATGTCGAATGACTTCATACGAATGGTAGCATTGATTCGGTGCGGTGGAGGAGGTAGAGCGTTTGGGCGCCCCCACGGGGTAGTGTCGAACACATGTCGTCTCTGCCTGTTCACTGATTCGATTGCCTAGTAGTGCATGGGTGGTAGTGGGGAGTTCACCTGGACGAGTTGAGAAACAACGAGGGACCCGTTCTCTCTTGTTCTCAATGCACTTGAGGGTGCGTCGTTGTTGATTTCGATTTGTGGACACTATTGATTTGGGTGATCGTCTCGAGGTCGTAGCACAACAAAAAGAGCCTTTTGTGGACTCAAGGACACAGGTAGCGCCTTCCCTTGGAGTAGCTTGCGAAGTTTGAGCACACGCTCGAACATGGTCATAAGTTGTTTAAGGGTTAGGAGAAGCCGTCAGAGGGATGTTGGAGGCCCATGTCTCAAAAATCCCTTGTCTTGGCTGCGACACGCTGTGTTTCTGTGTTTCACGAAGGAGTTTTCTGTTGCTCGGTCGCGTGATGGGGAAATCGGTTAACCCCGAGATTCTTTTGTGTAGAGTTGGGAGATCAGAGCCAGCACTGATTGCTTTATGGGATTGAATGATCCCATGCAGAAACGATGTCGAATGACTTCGTGTGAACGGTAGCGTTGATTCGGTGCGGTGGAGGATGTAGAGCATTTGGGCGCCCCCACGGGGTAGCGTCAAGCGCATGTCATCAATGCCTGTTCACCGATTCGATTGCCTAATAGCGCATGGGTGGTAGTGGGGAGTCCACGTGGACGAGTCGAGAAACAACGAGGGAGCTATTCTCTTTTGTTCCTCATGCACTTGAGGGTGCTTCGTTGTTGGTTTTGATTTGTGGACTCTATTGATTCGGGTCACCGTCTCGAGGTCGTAGCACAACAAAAAGAGCCGTTTGTGGACTCAAGGACATAGGTAGCGCTTTCCCTTGGAGTAGCTTGCGAAGTTTGAGCACACGCTCGAACACAGTCGTAAGTTGTTTAAGGGTTAGGAGAAGTAGTCAGAGGGATGTTGGAGGCCCATGTCTTAAAAATCCCTTGTCTTGGCTGTGGCACACTGTGTTTCTTTGTTTCACAAAGGAGTTTTCTGTTGCTCGGTCTCGTGATGGGGAAATCTGTTAACCTCGAGATTCGTTTCTGTAGAGTTGGGAGATCGGAGCCGGCACTGATGGCTTTATGGGATTGAACGATCCCATGCGGAAACGATGTCGAATGACTTCGTACGAATGGTAGCATTGATTTGGTACTGTTGAGGAGGTAGAGCGTTTGGGCACCCCCACGGGGTAGCGTCGAGCACATGTTGTCTCTGCTTGTTCACCGATTCGATTGCCTAGTAGTGCATGGGTTGTAGTCGGGAGTTCACCTAGACGAGTCGAGAAATGATGAGATACCCGTTCTCTCTTGTTCTCAATGCACTTAAGGGTGCCTTGTTGTTGGTTTTGGTTTGAGGACTCTATTGATTCAGGTGACCATCTCGAGGTCGTAGCACAACGAAAAGAGCCTTTTGTGGACTCAAGGACACAAGTAGCGCCTTACCTTGGATGAGCTTGCAAAGTTTGAGCGCACGCTCGAACACAGTCGTAAGTTGTTTAAGGGTTAGGAAAAGCAGTCGGAGGGATGTTTGAGGCCCATGTCTTGAAAATCCCTTGTATTGGCTATAGCACGCTGTGTTTTTGTGTTTCACGAAGGAGTTTTCTGTTGCTCGGTCGTGTGACGGGGAATTCGGTTAACCCCAAAATTCGTTTCTGTAGAGTTGTAAGATCGGAGCTGGCACTAATGGCTTTACGGGATTGAACGATCCCATGCGGAAATGATGTCGAATGACTTCATGCAAATGGTAGCATTGATTCGGTGTGGTGGAGGAGGTAGTGCGTTTGGGCACCCCCACGGGGTAGCGTCTAGCGCATATCGTCTCTACCTGTTCACCGATTCGATTTCCTAGTAGCGCATGGGTGGTAGTGGGGAGTTCACCTGGACGAGTCGAGAAACAACGAGGGACCCGTTCTCTCTTGTTCTCAATGCACTTGAGGGTGCCTTGTTATTGGTTTCGATTTGTGGACTCTATTGATTCAGGTGACCGTCTTGAGGTCATAGCACTACGAAAAGAGCCTTTTGTGGACTCAAGGACACAGGTAGCACCTTCCCTTGGAGTAGCTTGCGAAGTTTGAACGCACGCTCGAACACGGTCGTAAGTTGTTTAAGGGTTAGGAGAAGCAGTCGGAGGGATGTTGGAGGCCCATGTCTCGAAAATCCCTTGTCTTGGCTGCGGCACGCTATATTTCTGTGTTTCACGAAGGAGTTTTCTGTTGCTCGGTCTCGTGACAGGGAAATTGGTTAACCCCGAGATTCGTTTCTGTAGAGTTGTGAGATCGGAGCTGGCACTAACATGCGGAAACAATGTCGAATGACTTCATGCGAACGGTAGCGTTGATTCTATCCGGTGGAGGAGGTAGAGTGTTTGGACACCCCCGTTGACTCTATTGATTTAGGTGACTGTCTCGAGGTCATAGCACAATGAAAAGAGCCTTTTGTGGACTCAAGGACACAGATAGGGCCTTCCCTTGGAGTAGCTTGTGAAGTTTGAGTGCACGCTCAAACACGGTCGTAAGTTGTTTAAGGGTTAGGAGAAGCAGTCGGAGGGATGTTTGAGGCCCATGTCTCGAAAATCCCTTGTCTTGGCTGTAGCACGCTGTGTTTTTGTGTTTCATGAAGTAGTCTTCTGTTGCTCGGTCGCGTGATGGGGAATTCGGTTAACCCCGAGATTCGTTTCTATAGAGTTGCAAGATCGAAGCGGGCACTAATGGCTTTATGGGATTGAACGGTCCCATGCGGAAACGATGTTGAATGACTTCGTGGAAATGGTAGCACTGATTCAGTGTGGTGGAGGATGTAGAGCATTTGGGCACCCCCACGGGGTAGCGTCGAGCGCATGTCATCTCTGCCTGTTCACCGATTCGATTGCCTAGTAGCGCATGGGTGGTAGTGGGGAGTTCACCTGGACAAGTCGAGAAACGATAAGGGACCCGTTCTCTCTTGTTGTCAATGCACTTGAGGGTGCCTCGTTGTTGGTTTTGGTTTTGAGGAGTCTATTGATTTGGCTGACCGTCTCGAGGTCGTAGCACAATGAAAAGAGCCTTTTGTGGACTCAAGGACACAGGTAGCACCTTCCCTTGGAGTAGCTTGCGAAGTTTGAGCACACGCTCGAACACGGTCGTAAGTTGTTTAAGGGTTAGGAGAAGCAGTCGGAGGGATGTTTGAGGCCCATGTCTCGAAAATCCCTTGTCTTGGCTGCGGCACGCTGTGTTTCTGTGTTTCATGAAGGAGTTTTCTGTTGCTCGGTCACGTGATGGGGAATTCGGTTAACCTCGAGATTCGTTTCTGTAGAGTTGCAAGATCGAAGATGGCACTGATGGCTTTACGGGATTGAACGATCCCATGCAGAAATGATGTTGAATGACTTCGTGTGAACGGTAGCACTGATTCGGTGCAGTGGAGGATGTAGAGCATTTGAGCACCCCCACAAGGTAGTGTTGAGCGCATGTCGTCTCTGCCTGTTCAACGATTCAATTGCCTAGTAGTGCATGGGTGGTATTGGGGAGTTCATCTGGACGAGTCTAGAAACGACGAGGGACCCGTTCTCTCTTGTTCTCAATGCACTTGAGGGTGCCTCCTTGTTGGTTTTGGTTTGAGGACTCTATTGATTCGGGTGACCGTCTCGAGGTCGTAGCACAACGAAAAGAGCCTTTTGTGGACTCAAGGACATAGGTAGCGACTTTCCTTCGAGTAGCTTGCGAAGTTTGAGCACACGCTCGAACACGGTCGTAAGTTGTTTAAGGGTTAGGAGAAGTAGTTGGAGGGATGTTGGAGGTCCATGTATCGAAAATCCCTTGTCTTGGCTATGGCACGCTGTGTGTTGTGTTTCATGAAGGAGTTTTTTGTTTCTCGGTCGTGTCACAGGGAAATCAGTTAACCCCGAGATTTGTTTCTGTAGAGTTGCGAGATCGGAGCTGGCACTGATGGCTTCATGGTATTGAACGATCCCATGCGGAAACGATGTCGAATGACTTCGTGCGAACGGTAGCATTGATTCGGTGTGGTGGAGGAGGTAGAGCATTTGGGCGCCCCCACGGGGTAGTGTCGAGTGCATGTCATCTCTGCCTGTTCACCGATTCGATTGCCTAGTAGCGCATGTGTGGTAGTGGGGAGTTCACCTGGACGAGTCGAGAAACGACGAGGGACCCATTCTCTCTTGTTCTCAATGCACTTGAGGGTGTCTCGTTGTTGGTTTCGGATTGAGGACTCTATTAATTTGGGTGACTGTCTCGAGGTAGTAGCACAATGAAAAGAGCCTTTTGTGGACTCAAGGACACAGGTAGCACCTTCCCTTGGAGGAGCTTACGAAGTTTGAGCGCACGCTCGAACACGGTCGTAAGTTGTTTAAGGGTTAGGAGAAGCAATCGGAGGGATGTTGGAGGCCCATGTCTCAAAAATCCCTTGTCTTGGCTGCAGCACACTGTGTTTCTGTGTTTCACAAAGGAGTTTTCTGTTGCTTGGTCACGTCACAGGAAGTTCAGTTAACCCTGAAATTCGTTTCTATAGAATTGCGAGAACGGAGCCGGCACTGATGGCTTTACAGGATTGAACGATCCCATGCGGATACGATGTCGAATGAATTCGTGCGAATGGTAGCATTGATTCGGTACGGTGGAGGAGGTAGAGCGTTTGGGCGCACCCACAGGGTAGCTTCGAGTGCATTTCGTCTCTGCTTGTTCACCGATTCGATTGCCTAGTAGCGCATGGGTGGTAGTGGGGAGTTCACCTGGACGAGTTGAAAAAATACGAGGGACCCGTTCTCTCTTGTTCTCAATGCATTTGAGGGTGCCTCATTGTTGGTTTCGATTTGTGGACTCTATTGATTTGGGTGACCATCTCGAGGTCGTAGCACAACGAAAAGAGTCTTTTGTGGACTCAAGGACACAGGTAGCGCCTTCCCTTGGAGTAGCTTACAAGGTTTGAGCGCACGCTCAAACACGGTCGTAAGTTGTTTAAGGGTTAGGAGAAGTAGTTGGAGGGATATTGGAGGCCCATGTCTCAAAAATCCCTTGTCTTGGCTGCGACACACTGTGTTTCTGTGTTTCATGAAGGAGTTTTCTGTTGCTCGGTCGCGTGACGGGGAAATCAGTTAACCCCAAGATTCGTTTTTGTAGAGTTGGGAGATCGGAGCCGGAACTGATTGATTTATGGGATTGAATGATCCCATGAAGAAACTATGTCGAATGAGTTCGTGTGAACGGTAATGCTGATTCAGTGCGGTGGAGGATGTAGAGCATTTGGGCACCCCCACGGGGTAGCGTCGAGCGCATGTCGTCTCTGCCTGTTCACCGATTCGATTGCCTAATTGCGCATGGGTGGTAGTGTGGAGTTCACGTGGACGAGTCGAGAAACTACGAGGGACCTGTTCTCTTTTGTTCCTCATGCACTTGAGGGTGCTTCGTTGTTGGTTTCGATTTGTGGACTCTATTGATTCGGGTGACCGTCTTGAGGTCATAGCACAACGAAAAGAGCCTTTTGTGCACTCAAGGACACAGGTAGCACCTTCCCTTGGAGTAGCTTGCGATGTTTGAGGGCACACTCGAACACAGTCGTAAGTTGTTTAAGGGTTAGGAGAAGCAGTCGGAGGGATGTTGGAGGCTCATGTCTCAAAAATCCCTTGTCTTGGCTATGGCACACTGTGTTTCTGTGTTTCACGAAGGAGCTTTCTGTTGCTCGGTCGTGTGATGGGGAAATCGGTTAACCTCGAGATTCATTTCTATAGAGTTGGGAGATCGGAGCCGGCACTGATTGCTTTACGGGATTGAATGATCCCATGCGGAAACTATGTCGAATGACTTCGTGCGAACGGTAACGTTGATTCGGTGCAGTGGAGGATGTAGAGCATTTGGGCACCCCCATGGGGTAGCGTCGAGCACATGTCGTCTCTGCCTATTCACCGATTCAATTGCCTAATAGCACATGGGTGGTAGTGGGGAGTCCACGTGGACGAGTCGAGAAACTACGAGGGACCTGTTCTCTTTTGTTCCTCATGCACTTGAGGGTGCTTCATTGTTCGTTTCGATTTTTGGACTCTATTGATTCGGGTGACCGTCTGGAGGTCATAGCACAACGAAAAGAGCCTTTTGTGGACTCAAGGACACAGGTAGCGCCTTCCCTTGGAGTAGCTTGTGAATTTTGAGCGCACACTCGAACACAGTCGTAAGTTGTTTAAGGGTTAGGAGAAGCAGTCAAAGGGATGTTGGAGGCACATGTCTCGAAAATCCCTTGTCTTGGCTATGGCACGCTGTGTTTCTGTGTTTCACGAAGGAGTTTTCTGTCGCTTGGTCGCATCACAGGAAATTCAGTTAACCCCAAAATTCATTTCTGTAGAGCTACGAGATCGGAGCCGGCACTGATGGCTTTACGGGATTGAACGATCCCATGCAAATACGATGTCGAATGACTTTGTGCCAATGCTAGCCTTGATTCGGTGCGATGGAGGAGATAGAGCGTTTGGGTGCCCCCATGGGGTAGCGTCGAGCGCATGTCATCTCTACTTGTTCACCGATTTGATTGCTAGTAGCGCATGGGTGGTAGTGGGGAGTTCACCTGGACGAGTTGAGAAACGATGAGGGACCTGTTCTATCTTGTTCTCAATGCACATGAGGATGCCTCATTGTCGGTTTCGATTTGTGGGCTCTATTGATTCAGGTGACCGTCTCGAGGTTGTAGCACAACGAAAAGAGCCTTTTGTGGACTCAAGGAGACACGTAGCGCCTTCCCTTGGAGTAGCTTGCGAGGTTTGAGTGCATGCTCAAACATGGTCGTAAGTTGTTTAAGGGTTAGGAGAAGCAGTCGGAGGGATGTTGGAGGCCCATGTCTCGAAAATCCCTTGTCTTGTCTATGGCACGCTATGTTTCTGTGTTTCAAGAAGGAGTTTTTTGTTGCTCGGTCTCGTGACAGGGAAATCAGTTAACCCCGAGATTTGTTTCTGTAGAGTTGCGAGATCGGAGCCGGCACTGATGGCTTTACGGGATTGAACAATCCCATGCGGAAATAATGTCAAATGACTTTGTGCAAATGGTAGCGTTGATTCGGTACGATGGAGGTGGTAGAGCATTTGGGAGCCCCCATAGGGTAGCGTCGAGGGCATGTCGTCTCTGCCTGTTCACCGATTCGATTGCCTAGTAGCGCATGGGTGGTAGTGGGGAGTTCACCTGGACGAGTTGAGAAATGATGAGGGACCCGTTCTCTCTTGTTCTCAATGCACTTGAGGGTGTCTCGTTGTTGGTTTCGGTTTGAGGACTCTATTGATTTGGATGACCGTATTGAGGTCGTAGCACAACGAAAAGAGCCTTTTGTGGACTCAAGGACACAGGTAGCACCTTCCCTTGGAGGAGCTTACGAAGTTTGAGCGTACGCTCGAACACGGTCGTAAGTTGTTTAAGGGTTAGGTGAAGCAGTCGGAGGGATGTTGGAAGTCCATGTCTTGAAATCCCTTGTCTTGGCTGTGTCACGCTGTGTTTTTGTGTTTCACGAAGGAGTTTTCTATTGCTCAGTCGTGTGAAGAGGAAATCAGTTAACCCCAAGATTCGTTTCTGTAGAGTTGCAAGATCGGAGCCGGCACTGATTTCTTCACAGGATTGAATGATCCCATGCGTAAATGATGTTGAATGACTTCGTTCGAATCGTAGCATTGATTTGGTGTTGTGGAGGATGTAGATCGTTTGGGTGCCCCCACGGGGTAGCATTGAGCGCATGTCGTCTCTGCCTGTTCACCGATTCAATTGCCTAGTAGCGCATGGGTGGTAGTGGGGAGTTCACTTGGACGAGTCAAGAAACGACGAGGGACCCGTTCTCTCTTGTTCTCAATGCACTTGAGGGTGTCTCATTGTTGGTTTCGATTTGTGCACTCTATTGATTCAGGTGACCGTCTCGAGGTCGTAGCACAATGAAAAGAGCCTTTTGTGGGCTCAAGGACACAGGTAGCGCCTTCCCTTGGAGTAGCTTGCGATGTTTGAGCGCATGATCGAACACGGTCGTAAGTTGTTTAAGGGTTAGGAGAAGCAGTCGGAGGGATGTTGGAGGCCCATGTATTGAAAATCCCTTGTCTTGGCTACATCACACTGTGTTTCTGTGTTTCATGAAGGAGTTTTCTGTTGCTTGGTTGCGTGATGGTGAATTCGGTTAACCCCGAAATTCGTTTTTGTAGAGTTGCGAGATTGGAGTCGGCACTGATGGCTTTACAGGATTGAATGATCCCATGCGGAAATGATGTCGAATAACTTCGTGTAATGGTAGCATTGATTCGGTGCAGTGGAGGAGGTAGAGCATTTGGGCGTCCCCACGGGGTAGCATCGATTGCATGTCGTTTCTGTCTATTCACCGATTCGATTGCCTGATAGCGCATGGGTGGTAGTGGGGAGTTCACCTGGACGATTCGTGAAATGACCAGGCATCCGTTCTCTTTTGTTCCTCATGCACTTGAGGGTGCCTCGTTGTTGGTTTTAGTTTGAGGACTCTATTGATTTGGGTGACCATCTCAAGGTCATAGCACAACAAAAAGAGCCTTTTGTGGACTCAAGGACACAGGTATCGCCTTCCCTTGGAATTATTTGCGAAGTTTGAGCACACGCTCAAACACAGTCGTAAGTTTTTTAAGGGTTAGGAGAAGTAGTCGGAGGGATGTTGGAGGTCCATGTCTTGAAAATCCCTTATCTTGGCTGTGGCACGCTGTGTTTCTGTGTTTCATGGAGTTTTCTGTTGCTTGGTCGCGTGACGGGGAATTCGGTTAACCCCGAAATTTGTTTCTGTAGAGTTGCAAGATCGGAGCCGGCACTAATGGCTTTACGGGACTGAACGACCCCATGCGGAAATGATGTCCAAAGACTTTGTGCAAACGGTAGCATTGATTTGGTGTGGTGGAGGAGGCAGAGTGTTTGGACGCCCCCACGGGGTAGCGTTCAGCACATGTCTTCTTCGCATGTTCACCGATTCGATTGCCTAGTAGCGCATGGGTGGTAGTGTGGAGTCCTCCTGGATGAGGCAAGAATCGAAGAGCGACTTTGTCTCTCTTGTTCTCCATCCTCTTGCGGGTGCCCTGCTGTTGTTTTTGGTTCAAGGATTCTATTGATTCGGGTGACCGTTTCGTGATCGTAGCATTTCGAAAATAGCCTTTCGCGGATTCAAGGACACAGGCTTGCGTTGTGATGCGAATGACGCCGTCGGCGTCGGGGCATAGTTGGGTTTGCGATTCTGGGATGCATCTCCCATTTTCCTTGATGCGGTAGCAGTTGAGCATGTGCGAATGGCTGCGTCAGGTTTGTGTGGTTGAGGTAGCAGAGCATGTCGATGCCCCCATGGGGTAGCATCGGGTGCATGTTTTCTCTTCCTGGACACGGATCGGACCTCTCAGTAGCGCGCGGGTGGTAGATGCCAGTTCACGTGCACGTGTCGGAGTAACAGGAGGACTGAGGTTCTATTGTCCTTCATGCACGTACGTGTGGCTCATTCTTCAGTGGGTGGCCCCTGAGATGGCCTTTGTGGGTGCGGCATGTGCTTCTTCCTACGTGGAACTTTGTTCTCACGAAGAAGCATTTTTGAGGTAGCGGTCTCGGGTTCGGTAATCGTATCGAGGGGATGGCAGAACCCGTAGGCATACCTCGATGTTGGGCATTTGCGTGAATGCTGGATGGTGTGGGCAGTAAGCTATGCGCTTGCGCGATGCCCTCGACACTTGCACATCCGTGGTTGAGAGCGAGGCTGTGTTTGTCGCCTGTTGCGTTGCCGCATTTCTTAGGCGTAAACCGGGGAATGGTGCCCTTGAAAGATGCTGTGCGAAATTGGTGCGTGGAGGGTCTGTCGTGCCTTTCGAGTAAGGAAGGATGACGGTGCCCACCGCATGGGTGCAGACGGCGTTACCTGGTTGATCCTACCAGTAGTCATATGCTTATCTCAAAGATTAAGCCATGCATGTATAAGTATGAACTTACTTCAATGAGTGTCCTCCATCAGAGAGCCTTGCATTGCACATTTGCAAGCGTTCTCAATGAGAGAGCCCTCATTGAGAGCATTCTGTTATAGAGCACTCTTCTTGGGAGTGGTCTCCCTAAAAGCGTTCTCCCTGAGAATTCCCTCCTTGAGAGTGTTCTCCATGAGAGCACCCTCCTTTAGCATGCTCAACGTGAGCATGCTCTTTGTTGTAGCGCCCTCCATGAGAACGCTCTCCTAGAGAGCACCCTTCTTAAGAGTTCACTCCTGGGGAGAACACTATCTCTCCCTATATATGTTGATTGTGCCAGTTTTAGCCATACCATCCCGCATCCTTATAAATTTGGTCAGGAAGGTCCATTCGGCCAACGCTTGGTCGAGAGCATCTCCTAAAGAACGTTCTCTGTGAGAGCAGCCTTTCGAAGAGCGTTCTCCTTGAGAGTACCTTGGGCTACGCACATGAGATTGTTCTCCTGGAGAGCGCCTTCGTTGAGAGCTCCTTTTCGAAGGGTGCCCTCCCCGAGAGCGACCTCCTTGAGAGCACCTTGCGTTGTGCACCTAAGAGTGTTCTCCTCAAGAGTGTACTTGTTGAGAGCATTCTCTTGGAGAGCACCCTTCTTGAGATCGGTCTCACTAGGGGCGACCTCCCCGAGAGCGTTCTCGTTGAGAGCACCCTCCATTTCTCCTTGAGAGGGCCCTCGCTAGGAGCATTCTCCCTGTAACACCCTGGTTGAGAGCATTCTGTCGAAGAGTGCCCTCCCTGAGAGCATTGTTCCTGAGAGCTGCCTCAGTCAGAGCAGCCTCCACGAGAGCATTCTCCTAGAGAGCGCCTTGTGCCCTGGTGTGAATGTTCTCCTCGAGAGTGCCCTCCCCAAGAGCGCTCTATTGGAGAGCATCCTTTGTTAGAGCAGCCTCCATGAGAGCGTTTTCCATGAGAGCACCTTGCGTTACGCACGTGAGAGTTTTCACCTTGAGAGCGTTCTTTCGTAGAGCACCCTTCCTAAGAGCGCCCTCCCTAAGAACGCCCTCCTTGAGAGTGGTCTCCCTGAGGACGTCCTCATCGGTAGCGTTCTCCCTGTTGCGCCCTCGTTGAGAGTGGTCTCCCTGGAGAACGTCCTCCTTGAGAGCAGTCTCCCTGAGAGCGCACTCATGGGGAGTGGTCTCCTTGAGAGCGATCTTCGTAAGAGTGCCCTCCTTGAGAACGCCCTTCTTGAGAGTGATCTCGCTAAGGATGCCTTCATCGTGAACGTTCTCCCTCAAGCGCCCTCATTGGGAGCAGTCTCCTTGGGAGCGATCTTCCTAAGTGTGCCCTCCCAGAGAATGCCCTCCTTGAGAGCAATCTCACTGAGGACGCCCTCATTGGGAGCGTTCTTCCTGGAGCGCCCTCATCTAGAGCAGTCTCCTTGGGAGCGGTCTTCCTAAGAGTGTCCTCATTGAGAATGCCCTCCTTGAGAGCAATCTCACTGAGGACGCCTTCATCGGGAGCGTTCTCCCTGGAGCACCCTTGTTGAGAGTGGTCTCCCTGGAGAATGCCCTCCTTGAAAGCGGTCTCTCTGACAACGCCCTCATTGAAAGTGTTCTCCTTGGAGCGCCCTCATTGAGAGTGTTTTGTCGAAGAGCTTTCTCCTTGAGAGCGCCTTGCACCCTCGTGTGAATGTTCTCCTCGAGAGCGTCATCGTTGAGAGTGTTCTTTGGAAGAGCACCCTCCCTGAGAACACCCTCCGCGAGAGCGCCCTCTATTAGAGTGGCCTTTCAGAGAGCGTTCTCAATGAGAATGCCCTCCTAGAGAACACCTTGCGCCACGCACGTGAGAGCGCTCTCCTTGAGCTTGTCCTTCATGATCAAATTTATAAGGGTGCAGGACGGTATGGCTGAAACTTGCCCAATCAACATATATAGGGGGAGGTAGGGTTGACAAGCGATCGGAGGGATATAGAGCGATACGTGGATTTCTCCCCCTAGGGAAGCCTTGCCCTGACCATGATATCGCCGCCTCATTGTTCATGTCCATGACCCGCGAGCCTTGTTTGTAAAGAAGGATAGCCCCGGAGAAGGCGGTGTCCTCGTTTACGATTTGAGATAAAAGGCTTGCAGCGTTGTGGGCATGTTCCGTGGGGTTGGTTGCCCTAGAGCGTTCTTCTTGGAGTGCCCTCGTTGAGAGCTCCCTCTAGGCAAGTGCTCTCTCTCAAAGGGACATCCCTTAGCGCACTTTGCATTATGCACATGAGAGTGTTCTCCTGGAGAGTACCCTTGTTGAGATTGTTCTCTTGGAGAGCTACCTCCATTAGAACACCGTCATTGAGATCGATTTCACTAGGGACGCCCTCAATGAGAGAGTCCCTCTTTAAGAGCATTCTACATGAGATCGGCCTGCTCGAGAGCATTCTCCTTGAGAGCTCTCTCCCATAGAGCGACCTCTCTTAGAGCATTCTCCTCTAGAGCACCTTGCGTTGCGCACGTGAGAGTGTTCTCCCTGAGAGTGCCTTTGTTGAGAGCGTTCTCTTGGAGAGTGGCCTCCATTAGAATGCCTTTTTTGAGAGTGGGCTCTGTGAGATTGCCCTTGATGAGAGCGTTGTTTTTAGGAGTGCCCTTCATTAGAGGGACCTTTGGAAGAGCATTCTCTTTGAGAGCACCCTCATTAAGATCATTCTGTCAAAGAGTGCCTTCGTTTAGAGTGCGCCCTTGACGAGAGCATTTTCCCTGAGTGCGGCCTCTGTGAGAACGTTCTTCTTGAGGACGTGTTCTCTGATTATCTTGTGCTACGCCCGTGAGAGCGTTCTTCTTGAGAGCACCCTCATTGAGAGCTCTTTCTCAGAAGGTGCCCTCTTAGAGAACTGTCTTCGTTAGTAGAAGCACCCTTAGAGCGTTTGACCTGAGATCACCTTGTGTTACGCACATGATAGTGTTTGCCTCGAGAGCGCTGTTGTTGGGAGTGTTCTCTTGGAGAGCGTCCTCCATTATAGTGCCCTCGTTGAGATCGGTCTGGCTGAGGATGCCCTCCTTAAGAGCGTTCTTCTTCAGAGCACCCTCTGATAGAGTGACCATCTGACAAGTGTTGTCTTTGAGGGTGCCCTCTCCTGGATCATTCTTTATAGAGTGCCCTCGTTGAGATCGTTCTGTCGAAGGGTGCCTTCATTTGGATCACCTTTGCTGAGATCGTTCTTCCTAAGAGTAGTCTCTGTGAAAGCGTTCTCCTTGAGAGCTTCCTCCACGATGGCGTTGTCCACGGGATCACCTTGCGTTATGCACGTGAGAGTGTTCACCTTGAGAGTGTCATCGTTGACAACGCCTGGATAAGAGAGTGCCCTCCCTGAGAACGATGTTGTTGAGGATGCCCTTCTGGAGAGGCGTCCTCCTTAAGAACGTTTTCAGTGGTAGCGGCCTCTCCAGGAGCGCACTCCATTAGAGCTGCTTTTCGGATAGTGTTCTCCTTGAGAGCACCTTCCTTGAGAGCGCTTAGCATTAGTCATGTGAGAGTGTTCTCCTGGAGAGTGCCCTCATGAGAGCTCGCTCTTGAAGGATGCCCTCCCAGAAAGACGCCCTCCTTGACAGTGTCCTCCTTGAGAGCGTTGTACGTGAGATCGCCTTCCTTGAGAGCAAGAGCGTTCTCCTGGACAACGCCCTACTAAAGTGGCCTTCCATTTGAACGTTCTCCGTGGAGCACCATCATCGAGAACATTTTGTTGAAGAGCCCCTCCTTGAGGGCGGCCTCGAGTAGAGCAGCCTTTGCAAGAGCGTTCTCCTTGAGAGCGGATTCGATGAAAGCGTTGTCCATGAGAGCACCTTGCGTTATGCACATAAGAATGTTCACCTCGAGAGCACCCTCGTTGAGCACATTCTTTTGGAGAACGCCCTTCGTAAGAGTGCCCTTCCTGAGAATGCCCTCCTTGAGATTGGCCTCCCAGAGGACACCCTGCTCAAGAGCGTCTTTCTTAAGAATGTTCTTCATGAGATCGACCTCCTTGAGAGTGCCCTCCTTGACAGCATTCTCATGGAGAGCTTTCTGCATAAGAGTGGCATCTCGCGATCTCCTTGAGAGCATCTTTCTCGAGAGCACGTTGCGCTACGTTATAGTGTTCTCTAGGAGGGTGCTCTCGTGGAGAGCTTTGTCTTGGAGGGTGACCTCCCAGAGAGCGGTCTCCCTTTGAGCGTTCTCCCTGAGAGCACTTTACGTTATGCACGTGAGAGTGTTCTCCTTGAGAGCGCCTTTGTTGAGCTACCTTTGTATTAGAATGCCATCCTTAAGATTGGTCTTATTGGGGACGCCCTCCTTTAGAGCGTTCTACATGAGATCGCCCTCCCCGAGAGTGTTCTCCTTGAGAGCGGCCTATCGAAGAGCATATTCTCCTAGGGAGGGTCCTTGTTGTCAGCGTTCTCCATGGAGTGCCCTCGTTGAGAGTGTTCTATCAAAGAGTGCTCTCCGTGAGAGCGTTCTCCTTGAGATCGGCCTCTATTAGAGTGGCATCCCCGAGAGCGTTTTTCATGAGAGCGTCATGCGCTCTCGTGTGAGTGTTCTCCTCGAGAGCGTCCTCATTAAGAGCACCGTTAATAAGAGTGCCCTTCTCGAGAGCGGTCTCGTTCAGGACAGCGTCGTCGGGAACGGTCTCCTTAAGAACGTTCTAGGTGAGAGCATCCTTGCTTAGAGCGGCCCTTCTGAGAGCGTTCTTCTTGAGAGCGCTCTCAGGGAGAGCGCTCTCCTTCAGGTGCTGCGTTGTGATCAAATTTAGAAGGGTGCAGGACGGTATGGCTGAAACTGGCCCAATCAACATATATAGGGGGAGGTAGAGTTGACAAGCAGTGGGAGTGATATAGAGCGATACATGGGTTTCTCCCCCCAGGGAAGCCTTGCCCTGCCGACGATATCGCAGCCTTGTTGTTCATGTCCGTGACCCACGAGCCCCGGAGAAGGCAATGTCCTTGATTACGATTTGAGATGAAAGGGTTGCAGCATTGCGGGCATGTTCTGTGGGGTTGGTTGCCTTGGAGCATTGTTCCTGGAGCGCCCTCATTGAGAGCTCCCTCTTGGAGAGCGGTCTCCATCAAAGGGAGCACTTTACGTTACGCACGCAAGAGTGTTCTCTTGGAGAGCACCCTTGTTGAGATTATTCTCTTGGAGAGCTACCTCAATTAGAACACCCTCCTTGAGAGCATTCTCTTTAAGAGTGTTCTACGTGAGATCACCCTTCCCAAGAGCATTCTGCTTGAGAGGTCTCTCCCTCAGAGCGATCTCCTCTAGAGCACCTTGCGTTGCGCACGTGAGAGTGTTCTCCCTGAGAGTGTTCTCTTGGAGAGTGGCCTCCATTAGAATGCCTTCCTTGGAAGCGGGATCCGTGAGATCGCCCTGGATGAGAGCGTTCTTCTTAGAGTGCCCTTTACTAGAGGGGCCTTCGGACGAGCATTTTCTTTGAGATCGTTCTATCGAAGAGTACCTTCTTTTAGAGCGCACCCTTCATGAGAGCGTTTTTCCATGAGAGTGGCCTCTGTGAGAACGTTCTTCCTGAGGACACCTTCTCCGATTATCTTGCCCCAAGCACATGAGAGTGTTCTTCTCGAGAGCACCTTCATGGAGAGCCCTTTTTCAGAAGGTGCCCTCTTCGAGAGCGAGCATCCTCAGAGCATTCGACTTGAGATCATCTTGTGTTACGCACATGATAGTGTTCTCCTCAAGAGCGCCGTGGTTGGGAGCATTCTCTTGGAGAGCATCCTCCATTACAACGTTCTCATTGAGAGCAGTGTGGCTGAGGACACCCTCCTTGAGAGCATTCTTTCTTCTAAGTGCCCTTTTCAAGAGCGACCATTTGAGGAGTGTTCTCTTTGAGAGTGACCTCTCCCGGAGTGTTCTATCTAGAGTGCCCTCGTCGACATCATTCTGTCGAAGGGTTCCCTCATTTAGATCACCTTTGCTGAGAGCGTTCTTCCTAAGAGCGGTCTCTTTGAAAGCATTCTCCCAGAGAGCTCCCTCCGTGATGGTGTTTTCCATGGAAGCACGCTTGCGTTATGCACGTGAGAGTGTTCTTCTTGAGAGTGCCATTGTTGAGAACGCTTGGATCGGAGGTGAGAGCACTCTCCTTGAATTGGTCCTTGGTGAACAAATTTATAAGGGTGCGGGACGGTATGGTTGAAACTGGTCCAATCAACATATATAGGGGGAGGTAGAGTTGACGAGAGGTTGGAGTGAAAGAGTGATACGTGGGTTTCTCCCCCCAGGGATGTTTTGCCCTACCCACGATATCGAGGCCTGGTTGTTCATGTGGGTAACTTGCAAGGCTTGTTGGGAAGAAGGATAACCCCGGAGAAGGTGGTGTCCTCGTTTACGATTTGATTCAGGTGACCGTTTCATGGTCGTAGCACATTGAAAATAGCCGGCACTGATGGCTTTATGGGATTGAACGATCCCATGTGGAAACGATGTCGAATGACTTCGTGCGAACGGTAGCATTGATTCGGTGCGGTGGAGGAGGTAGAGCATTTGGGCACCCCCACAGGGTAGCGTCGAGTGCATGTCATCTTTGCCTATTCACCGATTCGATTTCCTAGTAGTGCATGGGTGGTAATGGGGAGTTCACCTGGACGAGTCGAGAAACGATGAGGGACCCATTATCTCTTGTTCTCAATGCACTTGAGGGTGCCTCGTTGTTGGTTTTAGTTTGAGGACTCTATTGATTTGGGTGACCGTCTCGAGGTCATTGCACAACGAAAAGAGCCTTTTGTGGACTCAAGGACACAGGTGGCGCCTTCCCTTGGAGGAGCTTGCAAAGTTTGAGTGCACGCTCGAACACGATCGTAAGTTGTTTAAGGGTTAGGAGAAGCAGTCAGAGGGATGTTTGAGGCCCATGTCTCAAAAATCCCTTGTCTTGGCTGTGGCACGCTATGTTTTTGTGTTTCATGAAGGATTTTTTTGTTGCTCAGTCGCGTGATGGGGAATTCGGTTCCCCGAAATTCATTTCTGTAGAGTTGCGAGATCGGAGTCGGCACTGATGGCTTTATGGGATTGAACGATCCCATGCGGAAATGATGTCGAATGATTTTGTGCTAAGGGTAGCATTGATTTGGTGCGGTGGAGGAGGTAGAGCGTTTGGGCACCCCCATGGGGTAGCGTCGAGCGCATGTCGTCTCTTCCTGTTCACCGATTCGATTGCCTAGTAGTGCATGGGTGGTAGTGTGGAGTTCACCTGGACGAGTCGAGAAATGACGAGGGACCCGTTCTCTCTTGTTCTTAATGCACTTGAGGGTGCCTCATTGTTGGTTTTACTTTGAGGACTCTATTGATTTGGGTGACTGTATCGAGTTCGTGGCACAACAAAATGAGCCTTTTGTGGACTCAAGGACACAGGTAGTGCCTTCCCTTGGAGTGGCTTGGGAAGTTTGAGTGCACGCTCGAACACGGTCGTAAGTTGTTTAAGGGTTAGGAGAAGCATTTAGAGGGATGTTGGAGGCCCATGTCTCGAAAATCCCTTGTCTTGGCTGCAGCACGCTGTGTTTCTGTGTTTCACGAAGGATTTTTCTGTTGCTCGATCGTGTGACAGGGAAATTGGTTAACCCCGAGATTCATTTCTGTAGAGTTGCGAGATTGGAGCCGGCACTGATTGCTTTACAGGATTGAACGATCCCATGCGGAAACGATGTCGAATGACTTCATGCGAACGGTAGCATTGAATCGGTGCGGTGGTGGTTGTAGAGCATTTGGGCACCCCCACGGGGTAGCGTCGAGCACATGTCGTCTCTGCCTGTTCACCGATTCGATTGCCTAGTAGCGCATGGGTGGTAGTGCGGAGTTCACCTGGACGAGTCGAGAAACGACGAGGGACCCGTTCTCTCTTGTTCTCAATGCACTTGAGGGTGCCTCGTTGTTAGTTTCGATTTGTGGACTCTATTGATTCGGGTGATCATCTCGAGGTCATTGCACAAAAAAAGAGCCTTTTGTGGACTCAAGGACACAGGTAGTGCCTTCCCTTGGAGTAGCTTGTGAAGTTTGAGCGCATGCTCGAACACGGTCGTAAGTTGTTTAAGGGTTAGGAGAAGCAGTCGGAGGGATGTTGGAGGCCCATATCTTGAAAATCCCTTGTCTTGGCTGCGGCACGCTATGTTTCTGTGTTTCATGAAGGAGTTTTCTGTTGCTCGGTCTCGTGACGGGGAAATCGGTTAACCCCGAGATTCGTTTTTCTAGAGTTGCGAGATCGAAGTCGGCATTGATGGCTTTACGGGATTGAACGATCCCATGTGGAAACGATGTCGAATGACTTCGTGCAAACGGTAGCATTTATTCGGTGCGGTGGAGGAGGTTGAGCATTTGGGCGCCCCCACGGGGTAGCGTCGAGCGCATGTCGTCTCTGCCTATTCACCGATTCGATTGCCTAGTAGCGCATGGGTGGTAGTGGGGAGTTCACCTGGATGAGTTGAGAAACGACGAGGGACCCGTTCTCTCTTGTTCTCAATGCACTTGAGGGTGCCTCATTGTTGGTTTTGATTTGTGGACTCTATTGATTCGGGTGACCTTATCGAGGTCATAGCACAATGAAAAGAGCCTTTTGTGGACTCAAGGACACAGGTAGCGCCTTCCCTTGGAGTAGCTTGCGAAGTTTGAGCGCACGCTCGAACACAGTCGTAAGTTGTTTAAGGGTTAGGACAAGCAGTTGGAGGGATGTTGGAGGCCCATGTCTTGAAAATCCCTTGTCTTGGCTGCGGCACGCTGTGTTTCTGTGTTTCACGAAGGAGTTTTCTGTTGCTCGGTCGCATGACGGGGAAATTGGTTAACCCCGAGATTCGTTTCTGTAGAGTTTCAAGATCGGAGCCGACACTGATTGCTTTACGGGATTGAACGATCCGATGCAAAAAGGATGTAGAATGACTTCGCGTGAACAGTAGCATTGATTCGGTATTGTGGAGGATGTAGAGAGTTTGTGCGCCTGCACGGGGTAGCGTCGAGCGCATGTCGTGTCTGCCTGTTCACCGATTCGATTGCCCATGTCTTGAAAATCCCTTGTCTTGGCTACAACACACTATGTTTCTGTGTTTCACGAAGGATTTTTCTATTGCTCGGTCGCATGATGGGGAAATTGGTTAACCCCGAGATTCATTTCTGTAGAGTTGCGAGATCGGAGCCGGCACTGATGGCTTTACAGGATTGAACGATCCCATGCGGAAATGATGTTGAATGACTTCGTGTGAATGGTAGCATTGATTCGATGCGGTGGAGGAGGTAGAGCATTTGGGTGCCCCCATGGGGTAGCGTTGAGCGCATGTCGTCTCTGCCTGTT
>MNCI01003976.1:383819-431319 GCA_015680685.1 Gnetum montanum | reverse complement strand
CTCGTGACCATGTGTTGGCACAACGTTGTTGGCCAAACGGACCCTAGTAACCAAGGATTGGCCCAACGGTCCCTCGTGACCAAATTTATAAGGGTGCAAGATGGTATGGATGAAGCTATCCCAATCAGCATTTATGGGGAGAGGTAGCATTCTCGCAGGGAGCACCTCACATACCTTCGCTGGCACAAGCGCTCTCATGAGACGAAGTGATGGCCCAATGGACCCTCGTGACCAAGTGATGGCCAAACGGACCCTCGTGACCAAGTGTTGGCCAAATGGTCTGTCATGACCAAGCGTTGAACCAATGGTCCCTCATGACCAAGTGTTGGCCCAACGGTCCCTCGTGATCAAGTGTTGGCACAACGTTCCCTCGTGACCAAGTGTTGGCCAAACGGACCCTCATGACCAAGGGTTGGCCCAATGGACCCACATGACCAAGGGTTGGCCCAATGGACCCACATGACCAAGGGTTGGCCCAATGGACCCGCATGACCAAGGGTTGGGCCAACGGTCCCTTGTGACCAAGTGTTGGCCCAATGGTCCCTCGTGACCAAGTGTTGGCTCAATGGTCCATCGTGACCAAGGGTTGTTCCTATGGTCACTCGTAACCAAGTGTTGGCACAACATTCCCTCGTGACCAAGTGTTGGCCAAATGGACCCTCGTGACCAAGGGTTGGCCCAACGGTCCCTCATAACCAAGTCTTGGCCAAACGGACCCTAGTAACCAAGGATTGGCCCAACGGTCCCTCGTGACCAAGTGTTGGCCCAACGGTCCCCCGTGATCAAGTGTTGGCACAACGGTCCCTCGTGACCAAGTGTTGGCCAAACGGTCCCTCGTGACCAAGGGTTGGCCCAACGGTCCCTCATAACCAAGTGTTGGCCAAACGGACCCTAGTAACCAAGGATTGGTGCAACGGTCCCTCGTGATCAAGTGTTGGCCCAACGATCCCTCGTGACCAAATTTATAAGGGTGTAGGATGGTATGGCTGAAACTGGCCCAATCAGCATATAAGGGGAGAGGTAGCATTCTTGTTGGGAGCACTATACGGTGCTCTCCATGGGAGCACCTCGCATAGCTACGTTGGCACAAGCACTCTCATGAGACCAAGTGATGGCCTAATGGACCCTCGTGACCAAGTGTTGGCCAAATGGTCCCTCGTGACCAAGCGCTGAACCAACGGTCCCTCATGGCCAAGTGTTGGCCCAACCGTCGCTCGTGACCAATTGTTGGCCAAACGGTCCCTCGTGACCAAGTGTTGGCCAAACGGTCCCTCGTGACCAAGGGTTGGCCCAACGGTCCCTCGTGACCAAGTGTTGGCACAATGGTCCCTCGTAACCAAGTGTTCGCGCAACAGATGCTCGTGACCAAGGATTCGCCCAATGGTCCCTTGTGACCAAGTGTTGGCCCAACGGTCCCTTGTGACCAAATTTATAAGGATGCAGGATGGTATGGTAGAAACTGGCCCAATCAGCATATATGGGGAGAGGTAGTGTTCTCCCTAGGAGCACCTTGCATAGTTGCGCTGGCATGAGCACTTTCACATGACCAAGTGATGGCCCAACGGACCCTCGTAACCAAGTGTTGGCCCAACGGACCCTCATGACCAAGCGTTGAACCAATGGTCCCTCGTGACCAAGTGTTCGCCAAATGGTCCCTCGTGACCAAGGGTTGCCCCAACGGACCCTTGTGACCAAGTGTTGGCCCAACAGTCCCTCGTGATCAAGTTTATAAGGGTGCAGGATGGTATGGCTAAAACTGGCCTAATCATCATATATGGGGAGAGGTAGCGTTCTCCCTAGGAGCACCGCACGGTGCTCTTGTGAGAGTTCTTTCCATGGGAGCAACTTGCTTAGCTGCGATGGCACGAGCGCTCTCACGAGTCCAAGTGCTGGCCAAACGGACGCCCTCCCCGAGAGCATGCTCCCTGAGAGCATTCTCCTTGAGAGTGCCTTCCTGGTATGCACGTGAGAGTGTTCTCGTTGAGAGCACCCTTTGTGGGAGCGTTCTCCCTAAGTACACCTTGCGCTACGCACGTGAGAGGATTCTCCTGGAGAGCATCCTCATTGAGAGCGTTCTCCTGGAGAGCGCCCTCGTTGAGAGCATTCTCTCAGAGCATGCCCTCCATGAGAGTGCCCTCCCTGAGAACGGGCTCACTGAGGACACCCTCTGTAATAGTTTCCTTCTTAAGACTACACTCCACGAGATTGCCCTCTATTAGAGCAGCCTCCCTGAGAGGATTCTCCTTGAGATCACCCTTCCTAAGAGCGTTCTCCTTGTGTTACACTCATGAGAGTGTTCTTCTCGAGAGCGCCCTTGTTGAGAGCATTCTCTCGAAGAGCGCCCTCCGTTAGAGTAGTGTTCTTGAGAGCGTTCTTGCTGAGTGCACCCTCTCTGAGAGCACCTTGCATTATGTACGTGAGAATGTTCTCCTCGAGAGCACACTCGTTGAGAGCATTCTCATGGAGAGTGCCCTCCTCGAGAGAGTTCTGGCTGAGAACACCCTCCTCGAGAGTGGTCTCACTGAGAGCACCCTCTACGAGAGCATTTTCTTTGAGGACGCCTTTACTTGGTGCTCTCTCTCTGAGGATGCTCTTTTTGAGAACGCGGTCTTCGTGACAAAATTTATAAGGATGCAAGATGGTATGGCTGAAACTGGCCCAATAAGCATATATGGGGAGAGGTAGCATTCTTCCTGGGAGCATCGCACGGTGCTCTCATGAGAGCGCTCTCACAAGAGTGCCTCGCATAGCTACGCTAGCAAGAGTGTGCTCTAACGAGAGTGCCTCATGCAGCGCTTGCGAGAGCACTCTCCGTGGGAGTGCCTCTTGCTGTGCACATGATGGTGTTCTCTCTTGGAGTGTCCTCCCTGAGAGAGCCTTGCATTGCACATTTGAGAGCGTTCTCAATGAGACAGCCCTCGTTGAGAGCATTCTATTGGACAGCGCTCTTCCTAGGAGTGGCCTCCCCGAAAGTGTTCTCCTCGAGAATGCCCTCCTTGAGAGCATTCTCCATGAGAGCGTCCTCCCTGAGCATGCTGAACGTGAGCACGCTCTCTGTGGGAGCGCACTCCATGGAGAGCGTTCTCATTGACAACGTTCTCCTTGAGAGCACCTTACACTACACACGTGGGAGCGTTCTCCTTTGGAGTGCCCTCCCTGAGAGCGCCTTGTGCTATGCACGTGAGAGTGTTCTCCTCGAAAGTGCCCTCCTTGAGAGCGTTCTCTTGGAGAGTGCCCTCCTTGAGAATGGTCTCCCTGAGGATGCCCTCCTTGAGAGCATCCTCCTTAAGAGCATGCTCCATGAGAACGTTCTCCTTGATAGCACCCTTCCTAAGAGCACCTTCCGCTATGCACGTGAGAGTGTTCTCATTGAGAGCACCATCTCGGAGGGTGCGCTCCCTGAGAGTGGCCTCCCTCATAGCATTTTCCCTGATAGTGCCTTGCGCTACGCATCTGGGAGTTTTCTCCTTGAGAGTGCCTTCGTTGAGAGCGTTCTCTCAGAGCATGCCCTTCCTAAGAGTGTCCTCCGAGAGAAGGGTCTCCCTAAGGACGCCCTCCTTAAGAGCGTGCTCTATGAGAGCATTCTCCTTGAGAGCGCCCTTCGTTAGAGCGGCTTTTTGGAAAGCATTCTCCTTAAGAGCACCCTTCATGAGAGCACCTTGCGCAATGCACGTGAGAGTGTTCTCGTTGAGAGCGCCTTCCTGGAGAGTGGCCTCCCTCCAAGCATTCTCCCTAAGAATGCCTTGCACTTTGCACATGAGAGTGTTCTCCTCGAGAGCATTGTCTTGGAGAGCATCTTCTGTTAGAGTGCCCTCCCTGAGAGCTCCCTCCGTGGGAGCGTTCTCCCTAAGTACACCTTGCGCTATGCACGTGAGAGTGGTCTCTTGGAGAGCACCCTCGTTGAGAGCATTCTCTCGGAGCGCACCCTCCATGAGAGTGCCCTCCCTGAGAATGGGCTCACTGAGGACGCCCTCTCCAATAGCGTCCTCCTTAAGACTACCCTTTGCGAGATCGTTCTCTGCAAGAGCGTCCTCTGTTAGAGCAGCCTCCCTAAGAGAGTTCTCCTTGAGATCACCCCCCCTAAGAGCGCCTTGTGCTATGCTCATGAGAGTGTTCTCCTTGAGAGCGTTCTCTCAAAGAGCACCCTCGGTTAGAGGGGTGTTCCTGAGAGCGTTCTCGTTAAGTGCACCCTCTTTGAGAGTGCCTTGCGTTACGCACGTGAGAATGTTCTCCTCGAGAGCATGCTCGTTGAGAGCATTCTCATGGAGAGCAGCCTTTGTTAGAGCGTTCTCACTGAGAGCGCTCTCTACGAGAGAATTTTCCTTGAGGGTGCCCTTACTTGGTGCTCCCTCTCTGAGAACGCTCCTTTTGAGAACGCGGTCTTCGTGACCAAATTTATAAGGGTGTGGGATGGTATGGCTAAAACTAGCCCAATCAGCATATATAGGGAGAGGTAGCATTCTTCCTGGGAGCATCGTACAATGCTCTCACGAGAGTGCTCTCACGAGAGCGCCTCACATAGCTGCGCTGGCAAGAGCATGCTCTCATGAGAGCACCTCATGCAGCGCTTGCGAGAGCACTCTCCATGGGAGTGCTTCTTGCTGTGCATGTGATGGTGTTCTCTCAAGGAGAGCGTTCTCCTTGAGAGTTCCTTGGGCTACGCATGTGAGATTGTTCTCCTGGAGAGCACCTTCGTTGAGAGCTCCTTTTCGAAGGGTGCCCTCCCCGAGAGTGATCTCCTTGAGAGCACCTTGCGTTGTGCACCTAAGAGTGTTCTCCTCGAGAGCGTACTTGTTGAGAGCGTTCTCTTAGAGAGCGTCCTTCTTGAGATTGGTCTCACTAGGGGTGCCCTCCCCAAGAGTGTTCTCGTTGAGAGCGCCCTCCATTAGAGCGGCCTTCTGAAGAGCTTTCTTCTTGAGAGGGCCCTCGCTGGGAGCGTTCTCCCTGTAACATCCTAGTTGAGAGCATTCTGTCGAAGAGTGCCCTCCCTGAGAGTGTTCTTCCTAAGAGCTACCTCAGTCAGAGCAGCCTCCACGAGAGCGTTCTCCTTGAGAGTGCCTTGCGCCCTAGTGTGAATGTTCTCCTCAAGAGCGCCCTCCCCAAGAGCGTTCTATTGGAGAGCATCCTCTGTTAGAGCTACCTCCATGAGAGCGTTTTCCATGAGAGCACCTTGCGTTACGCACGTGAGAGCTTTCACCTTGAGAGTGTTCTTTCGTAGAGCACCCTTATTAAGATCGCCCTCCCTGAGAACGCCCTCCTTGAGAGCGGTCTCCCTGAGGACGTCCTCATCGGTAGCATTCTTCCTGTTGCGTCCTCGTTGAGAGCGGTCTCCCTAGAGAACGCCCTCCTTGAGAGTGGTCTCCCTGAGAGCGCACTCATGGGGCGCGGTCTCCTTGAGAGTGATCTTCGTAAGAGTGCCCTCCTTGAGAATGCCCTTCTTGAGAGCGATCTCGCCGAGGATGCCTTCATCATGAATGTTCTCCCTCGAGTGCCCTCATAGGGAGCAGTCTCCTTGGGAGCGATCTTCCTAAGTGTGCCCTCCCTGAGAATGCCCTCCTTGAGAGCAATATCACTAAGTACACCCTCATTGGGAGCGTTCTCCCTGGAGCACCCTCATCTAGAGCAGTCTCCTTGGGAGCAGTCTTCCTAAGAGTGCCCTCACTGAGAATGCCCTCCTTGAGAGCAATCTCACTGAGGACTCCTTCATCGGGAGTGTTCTCCCTGGAGCACCCTTGTTGAGAGCAGTCTCCCTGGAGAACGCCCTCCTTGAGAGTGGTCTCTCTGATAGCACCCTCATCAGAAGCATTCTCCTTGGAGTGCCCTCGTAGAGAGCGTTTTGTCAAAGAGCTTTCTCCTCGAGAGGGCCCTCGTTGGGAGCATTCTCCCTGTAACACCCTGGTTGAGAGCACTATGTCGAAGAGTGCCCTCCCTGAGAGCGTTCTCCCTGAGAGGTACCTCCATCAGAGCAGCCTCCATGAGAGCATTCTCATTGAGAGCACCTTGCACCCTTGTGTGAATGTTCTCCTCGAGAGCGTCATCGTTAAGAGTGTTCTTTGGAAGAGCACCCTCCCTGAGAACGCCCTCCGTGAGAGCGCCCTCTGTTAGAGTGGCCTTTCGGATAGCATTCTCAATGAGAACGCCCTTCCAGAGAGCACCTTGCGCCACGCACGTGAGAGCACTCTCCTTGAGCGGGTCCTTCATGATCAAATTTATAAGGGTGCGGGATGGTATGGCTGAAACTAGCCCAATCAACATATATAGGGGGAGGTAGAGTTGACGAGCGGTTGGAGTGATATAGAGCGATACATGGGTTTCTCCCCCTAGGGAAGCCTTGCCCTGCCCATGATATCACGGCCTCATTGCTCATGTCCGTGACCTGCGAGCCTTGTTTGCGAAGAAGGATAGCCCCGGAGAAGGCGGTGTCCTCGTTTACGATTTGAGATAAAAGGCTTGCAGTGTTGTGGGCATGTTCCGTGGGGTTGGTTGCCCTGGAGCGTTCTTCTTGGAGCGCCCTCGTTGAGAGCTCCCTCTGGGCGAGTGCTCTCCCTCAAAGGGACCTCCCTTAGCACACTTTGTGTTATGCACATGAGAGTGTTCTCCTGGAGAGCACCCTTGTTGAGATTGTTCTCTTGGAGAGCTACATCCATTAGAACACCGTCATTGAGATCAGTTTCGCTGGGGACACCCTCGTTGAGAGAGTCCCTCTTTAAGAGCGTTCTACATGAGATCGCCCTCCTCGAGAGCATTCTCCTTGAGAGCTCTCTCCCTTAGAGCGACCTCTCTCAGAGTGTTCTTCTCTAGAGCACCTTGTGTTGCGCATGTGAGAGTGTTCTCCCTGAGAGCACCTTTGTTGAGAGCGTTCTCTTGGAGAGTGGCCTCCATTAGAATGCCTTTCTTGAGAGCGGGCTCCATGAGATCGCCCTCGATGAGAGCATTATTTTTAGGAGTGCCCTTCATTAGAGGGGCCTTCGGAAGAGCGTTCTCTTTGAGAGCACCCTCATTGAGATCGTTCTGTCGAAGAGTGCCTTCGTTTAGAGTGTGCCCTTCATGAGAGCATTTTCCCTAAGTGCGGCCTCTATGAGAACATTCTTCTTGAGGACGTGTTCTCCGATTATCTTGTGCTACACCCATGAGAGCGTTCTTCTTGAGAGTGCCCTCGTTGAGAGCTCTTTCTCAGAAGGTGCCCTCTTAGAGAACGGTCTTCGTTAGTGGAAGCACCCTTAGAGCGTTCGACCTGAGATCACCTTGTGTTACGCACATGATAGTGGTTGCCCTGAGAGCGCTGTTGTTGGGAGTGTTCTCTTGGAGAGCGTCCTCCATTACAGCACCCTTGTTGAGATCGGTCTGGTTGAGGACACCCTCCTTGAGAGCATTCTTCTTCAGAGTGCCCTCTGATAGAGCGACCATCTAACAAATGTTGTCTTTGAGGGTGCCCTCTCCCGGATTGTTCTTCATAGAGTGCCCTCTGATAGAGCGACCATCTAACAAATGTTGTCTTTCAGGGTGCCCTCTCCCGGATCGTTCTTCATAGAGTGCCCTCATCGAGATCGTTCTGTCGAAGGGTGCCCTAATTTAGATCACCTTTGCTGAGATCGTTCTTCCTAAGAGCGGTTTCTATGAAAGCGTTCTCCTTGAGAGCTTCCTCCATGATGGCATTGTTCATGGGATCATCTTGCGTTATGCACGTGAGAGTGTTCACCTTGAGAGTATCATTGTTGAGAACGCCTGGATTAGAGACTGCCCTCCCTAAGAACGGTGTCGTTGAGGACGCCCTTCTGGAGAGGCGTCCTCCTTAAGAATGTTCTTAGTGGTAGCGGCCTCTCCAGGAGCGCGCTCCATTAGAGCTACTTTTCGGATAGTGTTCTCCTTGAGAGCACCTTCCCCGAGAGCAATTAGCATTAGTCACGTGAGAGTGTTCTCCTGGAGAGTGCCCTCGTTGAGAGCTCGCTCTTGAAGGATGCCCTCCCAGAAAGACGCCCTCTTTGACAGCATGCTCCTTGAGAGTGTTGTACATGAGATAACCTTCCCTGAGAGCGAGAGCGTTCTCCTTGAGAGCTTCCTCCATGATGGCATTGTTCATGGGATCATCTTGCGTTATGCACGTGAGAGAGTTCTCCTTGAGAGCTTCCTCCATGATGGCATTGTTCATGGGATCATCTTGCGTTATGCACGTGAGAGTGTTCACCTCGAGAGTGCCCTCATTGAGCATGTTCTTTTGGGAAAAGCCCTTCATAAGAGTGCCCTTCCTGAGAATGCCCTCCTTGAGATTGGCCTCCCAAAGGACACCCTGCTCAAGAGCGTCTTTCTTAAGAACGTTCTTCATGAGATCGACCTCCCTGAGAGTGCCCTCCTTGAGAGTGTTCTCATGGAGAGCTTTCTGCGTAAGAGTGGCATCTCGAAGAGTAATCTCCTTGAGAGCGTCTTTCTTGAGAGCGCGTTGTGCTACGTTATAGTGTTCTCTAGGAGGGCACTCTCGTGGAGAGCTTCATCTTGGAGGGTGACCTCCCGGAGAGCGGTCCCCCTTTGAGCGTTCTCCCTGAGAGCACTTTGCGTTATGCACGTGAGAGTGTTCTCCTTGAGAGCACCTTTGTTGAGCTACCTTTGTATTAGAATGCCATTCTTGAGATCAGTCTTATTGGGGACACCCTCCTTTAGAGTGTTCTACATGAGATTGCCCTCCCCGAGAGCGTTCTCCTTGAGAGTGGCCTTTCGAAGAGCATATTCTCCTAGGGAGGGTCCTCGTCGTCAGCGTTCTCCATGGAGCGCCCTTGTTGAGAGCGTTCTATCAAAGAGTGCTCTTCGTGAGAGTGTTCTCCTTGAGATTGGCCTCTGTTAGAGTGGCATCCATGAGAGCATTTTTCATGAGAGCACCGTGTGCTATCGTGTGAGTGTTCTCCTCGAGAGCGTCCTCATTAAGAGCACCATTAATAAGAGTGCCCTTCCCAAGAGCGGTCTCATTCAGGACGGCATCGTTGGGAACGGTCTCCTTAAGAACGTTCTAGGTGAGAGTGCCCCCGCTTAGAGCAGCCCTTCTGAGAGCGTTCTTCTTGAGAGCGCTCTCAGGGAGAGCGCTCTCCTTCAGGTGCTGTGTTGTAACCAAATTTAGAAGGGTGCGGGACGGTATGGCTGAAACTGGCCCAATCAACATATATAGGGGGAGGTAGAGTTGACGAGCGGTGGGAGTGATATAGAGCGATACATGGGTTTCTCCCCCCAGGGAAGCCTTGCCTTGCCCACGATATCGCAGCCTCGTTGTTCATGTCCATGACCCACGAGCCTCGAAGAAGGTGGTGTCCTCGTTTACGATTTGAGATGAAAGGCTTGCAGCATTGCGGGCATGTTCCGTGGGGTTGGTTGCCCTGGAGCGTTGTTCCTAGAGTGCCCTCGTTGAGAGCTCCCTCTTGGAGAGCGGTCTCCATCAAAGGGAGCACTTTGCATTATGCATGCAAGAGTGTTCTCTTGGAGAGCACCCTTGTTGAGATTATTCTCTTGGAGAGGTACCTCGATTAGAACACCCTCCTTGAGAGCGTTCTCTTTAAGAGTGTTCTACGTGAGATCACCCTTCCCAAGAGCATTCTGCTTGAGAGGTCTCTCCCTCAGAGCGATCTCCTCTAGAGCACCTTACATTACGCACATGAGAGTGTTCTCCCTGAGAGCGCCTTTGTTGAGAGCGTTCTCTTGGAGAGTGGCCTCCATTAGAATTCCTTCCTTGGGAGCGGGATCCGTGAGATCGCCCTGCATGAGAGCGTTCTTCTTAGGAGTGCCCTTCATTAGAGGGGCCTTCGGAAGAGCATTTTCTTTGAGATCGTTCTATCGAAGAGTGCCTTCTTTTAGAGCGCACCCTTCATGAGAGCATTTTTCCCTGAGAGCGGCCTCTGTGAGAACGTTCTTCCTGAGGACGCCTTCTCTGATTATCTTGCGCCAAGCATGTGAGAGTGTTCTTCTCGAGAGTGCCTTTGTGGAGAGCTCTTTTTCAGAAGGTGCCCTCTTCGAGAGCAAGCATGCTCAGAGCGTTCGACCTGAGAGCATCTTGTGTTACACACATGATAGTGTTCTCCTCGAGAGCGTCGTAGTTGGGAGCATTCTCTTGGAGAGCATCCTTCATTACAGCATTCTCGTTGAGAGTGGTGTGGCTGAGGACACCCTCCTTGAGAGCGTTCTTTCTTCTGAGCACCCTTTGCAAGAGCAAACATTTGAGGAGTGTTCTCTTTGAGAGTGCCCTCTCCCAGAGCGTTCTGTCTAGAGTGCCCTCGTTGAGATCGTTCTGTCTAAGGGTTCCCTCATTTAGATCGCCTTTGTTGAGAGCGTTCTTCCTAAGAGTGGTCTCTTTGAAAGCGTTCTCCCAGAGAGCTCCCTTCGTGATGGCGTTGTCCATGGGAGCGCGCTTGCGTTATGCACGCAAGAGTGTTCTTCTTGAGAGTGCCATCGTTGAGAATGCTTGGATCGGAGGTGAGAGCGCTCTCATTGAATTGGTCCTTGGTGACAAAATTTAGAAGGATGCGGGTTAGTATCGCTGAAACTGGCCCAATCAACATATATAGGGGGAGGTAGAGTTGATGAGAGGTTGGAGTGAAAGAGTGATACGTGGGTTTCTCCCCCCAGGGATGTTTTGCCCTGCCCACGATATCGAGGCCTGGTTGCTCATGTGGATAACTTGCAAGGCTTGTTGGGAAGAAGGATAACGCCGGAGAAGGTGGTGTCCTCGTTTACGATTTGATTCGTGTGACCTTTTCGTGGTTGTAGCACATCGAAAATAGCCGGCACTGATGGCTTTATGGGATTGAACGATCCCATGTGGAAATGATGTCGAATGACTTCGTGCAAACGGTAGCGTTGATTCGGTGCAGTGGAGCAGGTAGAGCGTTTGGGCGCCCCCACGGGGTAGCATTGAGCGCATGTCGTCTCTGCCTGTTCACCGATTCGATTGCCTAGTAGTGCATGGGTGGTATTGGGGAGTTCACCTGGACGAGTCGAGAAACGACGAGGGACCCGTTCTCTCTTGTTCTCAATGCACTTGAGGGTGCCTCATTGTTGGTTTCAGTTTGAGGACTCTATTGATTTGGGTGACCATCTCGAGGTGGTAGCACAACGAAAAGATCCTTTTGTGGACTCAAGGACACAGGTAGTGCCTTCCCTTGGAGAAGCTTGTGAGGTTTGAGCGCACACTCAAACATGGTCGTAAGTTCTTTAAGGGTTAGGAGAAGTAGTCGGAGGGATGTTTGACGCCCATGTCTCAAAAATCCCTTGTCTTGGCTGTGGCACGCTGTGTTTCTGTGTTTCACGAAGGAGTTTTCTATTGCTCGGTTGCGTGATGGGGAATTCGGTTAACCCTAAAATTCGTTTCTGTAGAGTTGCAAGATCGGAGCCGGCACTGATGGCTTTACGGGATTGAACGATCCCATGCGGATATGATGTTGAATGACTTTCTGCGAACGGTAGCGTTGATTTGGTGCGGTGGTGGAGGTATAGCATTTGGGCACCCCCATAGGGTAGCGTCGAGCGCATGTCATCTCTGCCTGTTCACTGATTCGATTGTCTAGTAGTGCATGGGTGGTAGTGGGGAGTTCACCTAGACGAGTTGAGAAACGACGCGGGACCCGTTCTCTCTTGTTCTCAATGCACTTGAGGGTGCCTCGTTGTTGGTTTCGGTTTGAGGACTCTATTGATTCGGGTGACCGTCTCGAGTTCGTAGCACAATGAAAAGAGCCTTTTGTGGACTCAAGGACACAGGTAGCGCCTTCCCTTGGAGTAGCTTGCGAAGTTTGAGCGCACGCTCGAACATGGTCGTAAGTTGTTTAAGGGTTAGGAGAAGCAGTCGGAGGGATGTTGGAGGCCCATGTCTATAAAATCCCTTGTCTTGGCTACGGCACGCTGTGTTCCTGTGTTTCACGAAGGAGTTTTCTATTGCTCGGTCGTGTGATGGGGAGGTCGGTTAATCCCGAGATTCGTTTCTATAGAGTTGCGAGATCGGAGCCGGCACTGATGGCTTTACGGGATTGACCGATCCCATGCAGAAACGATGTCGAATAACTTCGTGCGAATGGTAGCATTGATTCAGTGTGGTGGAGGAGGTAGAGCATTTGGGTGCCCCCACGGGGTAGCGTCAAGCACATGTCGTCTCTTCCTATTCACCGATTCGATTGCCTAGCAGCGCATGGGTGGTAGTGGGGAGTCCACGTGGACGAGTCGAGAAACTACGAGGGACCTGTTCTCTTTTGTTCCTCATGCACTTGAGGGTGCTTCGTTGTTGGTTTCGATTTGTGGACTCTATTGATTTGGGTGACCGTCTCGAGGTCGTAGCACAACGAAAAGAGCCTTTTGTGGACTCAAGGACACAGGTAGCGCCTTCCCTTTGAGTAGCTTACAATGTTTGAGCACACACTCGAACACAGTCGTAAGTTGTTTAAGGGTTAGGAGAAGTAGTCGGAGGGATGTTGGAGGCCCATGCCTCGAAAATCCCTTGTCTTGGCTATGGCACGCTATGTTTCTGTGTTTCACGAAGGAGTTTTCTGTTGCTCGGTCTCGTGATGGGGAAATCGGTTAACCCCGAGATTCGTTTCTGTAGAGTTGCGAGATCGGAGCCGGCACTGATGACTTTATAGGATTGAACGATCCCATGCGGAAACGATGTCGAATGACTTCGTGCGAACGGTAGTGTTGATTCAGTGTGGTTGAGGAGGTAGAGCATTTGGGCGCCCCAACAGGGTAGCGTTGAGCGCATGTCGTCTCTGCCTGTTCACCGATTCGATTGCCTAGTAGCGCATGGGTGGTAGTGGGGAGTTCACCTGGACGAGTTGAGAAACAACGAGGGACCCGTTCTCTCTTGTTCTCAATGCACTTGAGGGTGCCTCGTTGTTGGTTTCGGTTTGAGGACTCTATTGATTCGAGTGACCGTCTCGAGTTCGTAGCACAATGAAAAGAGCCTTTTGTGGACTCAAGGACACAGGTAGCGCCTTCCCTTGGAGTAGCTTGCAAAGTTTGAGCGCACGCTCGAACACGGTCGTAAGTTGTTTAAGGGTTAGGAGAAGTAGTCGGAGGGATGTTGGAGGCCCATGCCTCGAAAATCCCTTGTCTTGGCTATGGCACGCTATGTTTCTGTGTTTCACGAAGGAGTTTTCTGTTGCTCGGTCTCGTGATGGGGAAATCGGTTAACCCCGAGATTCGTTTCTGTAGAGTTGCGAGATCGGAGCCGGCACTGATGACTTTATAGGATTGAACGATCCCATGCGGAAACGATGTCGAATGACTTCGTGCGAACGGTAGTGTTGATTCGGTGTGGTTGAGGAGGTAGAGCATTTGGGCGCCCCAACAGGGTAGCGTTGAGCGCATGTCGTCTCTGCCTGTTCACCGATTCGATTGCCTAGTAGCGCATGGGTGGTAGTGGGGAGTTCACCTGGACGAGTTGAGAAACAACGAGGGACCCGTTCTCTCTTGTTCTCAATGCACTTGAGGGTGCCTCGTTGTTGGTTTCGGTTTGAGGACTCTATTGATTCGAGTGACCGTCTCGAGTTCGTAGCACAATGAAAAGAGCCTTTTGTGGACTCAAGGACACAGGTAGCGCCTTCCCTTGGAGTAGCTTGCAAAGTTTGAGCGCACGCTTGAACATGGTCGTAAGTTGTTTAAGGGTTAGGAGAAGCAGTCGGAGGGATGTTGGAGGCCCATGTCTATAAAATCCCTTGTCTTGGCTGCGGCACGCTGTGTTTCTGTGTTTCACGAAGGAGTTTTCTGTTGCTCGATCGTGTGATGGGGAGGTCGGTTAACCCCGAGATTCGTTTCTGTAGAGTTGCGAGATCGGAGCCGGCACTGATGGCTTTACGGGATTGACCGATCCCATGCAGAAACGATGTCGAATGACTTCGTGCGAATGGTAGCATTGATTCGGTGTGGTGGAGGAGGTAGAGCGTTTGGGTGCCCCCACGGGGTAGCGTCAAGCGCATGTCGTCTCTGCCTGTTCACCGATTCGATTGCCTAATAGCGCATGGGTGGTAGTGGGGAGTCCACGTGGACGAGCTGAGAAACTACGAGGGACCTGTTCTCTTTTGTTCCTCATGCACTTGAGGGTGCTTCGTTGTTGGTTTCGATTTGTGGACTCTATTGATTCAGGTGACCATCTCGAGGTCATAGCACAACGAAAAGAGCCTTTTGTGGACTTAATGACACAGGTAGCGCCTTCCCTTTGAGTAGCTTGCAAAGTTTGAGCACATTCTCGAACACAGTCGTAAGTTGTTTAAGGGTTAGGAGAAGCAATCGGAGGGATGTTGGAGGCCCATGTCTCGAAAATCCCTTGTCTTGGCTGCAACACGCTATGTTTCTGTGTTTCACGAAGGAGTTTTTTGTTGCTTGGTAGCATGACGGGAAATTCAGTTAACCCCGAAATTCGTTTCTGTAGAGTTGCGAGATCGGAGCCGGCACTGATGGCTTTACGGGATTGAACGATCCCATGGGAATATGATGTCGAATGACTTCGTGTGAATGGTAGCGTTGATTTAGTGCGGTGGAGGAGGTAGAGCTTTTGGGCACCCCCATGGGGTAGCGTCGAGTGCATGTCGTCTCTGCTTGTTCACCGATTCGATTGCCTAGTAGCGCATGGGTGGTAGTGGGGAATTCACCTGGATGAGTCAAGAAACGAAGAGGGACCCGTTCTCTCTTGTTCTCAATGCACTTGAGGGTGCCTCGTTATTGGTTTCGATTTGTGGACTCTATTGATTCGGGTGACCATCTCGAGGTCGTATCACAATGAAAAGAGCCTTTTGTGGACTCAAGGACACAGGTAGCGCCTTCCCCTGGAGTAGCTTGCGAAGTTTCAGCGCACGCTCGAACACAGTCGTAGGTTGTTTAAGGGTTAGGAGAAGTAGTTGGAGGGATATTGGAGGCCCATGTCTCAAAAATCCCTTGTCTTGGCTGCGGCAAGCTGTGTTTCTGTGTTTCATGAAGGAGTTTTCTGTTGCTCGGTCACGTGATGGGGAAATCGGTTAACCCCGAGATTCATTTCTGTAGAGTTGAGAGATCGGAGCCGGCACTGATTGCTTTATGGGATTGAATGATCCCATGCGGAAATGATGTCAAATGACTTCGTACGAACGGTAGCGTTGATTCAGTGCGGTGGACGATGTAGAGCATTTGGGCACCCCCATGGGGTAGCGTCGAGCGCATGTTGTCTCTGCCTATTCACCGATTCAATTGCTTAATAGCGCATGGGTGGTAGTGCTGAGTCCACGTGGATGAGTCGAGAAACTACGAGGGACCTGTTCTCTTTTGTTCCTCATGCACTTGAGGGTGCTTCATTGTTGGTTTTGATTTGTGGACTCTATTGATTCAGGTGACCGTCTCGAGGTCAACGAAAAGAGCCTTTTGTGGACTCAAGGACACAGGTAGCGCCTTCCCTTGGAGGAGCTTGCGAAGTTTGAGCGCATGCTCAAACACGTTCGTAAGTTGTTTAAGGGTTAGGAGAAGTAGTCGGAGGGATGTTTGAGGCCCATGTCTCGAAAATCCCTTGTCCTGGCTGCAGCATGCTGTGTTCTGTGTTTCACGAAGGAGTTTTCTATTGCTTGGTCGCGTGACAGGAAATTCAGTTAACCCCGAGATTCGTTTCTGTAGAGTTATGAGATCGGAGCTGACACTGATGGATTTATGGGATTGAATGATCCCATGCAGAAATGATGTCGAATGACTTCATGCGAATAGTAGCGTATGTCGTCTTTGCTTGTTCACCGATTCGATTGCCTAGTAGAGCATGGGTGGTAGTGGGGAGTTCACCTGGACGAGTTGAGAAATGACGAGGGACCCATTCTCTCTTGTTCTCAATGCACTTCAGGGTGCCTCATTGTTGGTTTTGATTTGTGGACTCTATTGATTTGGGTGACCATCTTGAGGTCGTAGCACAATGAAAAGAGCCTTTTGTGGACTCAAGGACACAGGTAGCGCCTTCCCTTGGAGTAGCTTGCAAAGTTTGAGTGCACGCTCGAACATGGTCGTAAGTTGTTTAAGGGTTAGGAGAAGCAATTGGAGGGATGTTCGAGGCCCATGTCTCAAAAATTCCTTATCTTGGCTGCAGCACACTGTGTTTTTGTGTTTCACGAAGGAGTTTTTTGTAGAGTTTCGAGATCGGAGCCGGCACTGATTGCTTTACAGGATTGAATGATCCCATGTGGAAACGATGTCGAATGACTTCGTGCAAATGGTAGCGTTGATTCGGTACGGTGGATGATGTAGAGCATTTGGGCACCCCCACAGGGTAGCGTTGAGCACATTTCGTCTCTACCTATTCACCGATTTGATTGCCTAGTAGCGCATGGGTGGTAGTGGGGAGTTCACCTGGACGACTCGAGAAACGACGAGGGACCCGTTCTCTCTTGTTCTCAACGCACTTGAGGGTGGCTCGTTGTTGGTTTTGGTTTGAGGACTCTATTGATTCGGGTGACCATCTCGAGGTTGTAGCACAATGAAAAGAGCCTTTTGTGGACTCAAGGACACAGGTAGCACCTTCCCTTGGAGGAGCTTGCGAAGTTTGAGCGCACGCTCAAACACAGTCGTAAGTTGTTTAAGGGTTAGGAGAAGTAGTTGGAGGGATACTTGAGGCCCATGTCTCAAAAATCCCTTGTCTTGGCTGCTGCACGCTACGTTTCTATGTTTCACGAAGGAGTTTTTTGTTGCTCGGTCTTGTGACGGGGAATTCGGTTAACCCCGAAATTCGTTTCTGTAGAGTTGCGAGATCGAAGCCGGCACTGATGGCTTTACGGGACTGAACGATCCCATGCGGAAACGATGTTGAATGACTTCGTGCAAATGGTAGTGTTGATTCGGTGTAGTGGAGGAGGTAGACCGTTTGGGCGTCCCCATGGGGTAGCGTTGAGCGCATGTCATCTCTGCCTGTTCACCGATTCGATTGCCTAGTTGCACATGGGTGGTAGTGGGGAGTTCACCTGGACGAGTCGAGAAACGGAGAGGGACCCGTTCTCTCTTGTTCTTAATGCACTTGAGGGTGCCTCGTTGTTGGTTTTGGTTTGAGGACTCTATTGATTCAAGTAACCAACTCGAGGTCGTAGCACAACCAAAACAGCCTTTTGTGGTCTCAAGAACACAGGTAGCACCTTCCCTTAGAATTGCTTGCGAAGTTTGAGCGCACGCTCGAACACGGTCGTAAGTTGTTTAAGGGTTAGGAGAAGCAGTCAGAGGGATGTTTGAGGCCCATGTCTCGAAAATCCCTTATCTTGGCTATGGCATGCTATGTTTCTGTGTTTCACGAAGGAGTTTTCTGTTTCTCGGTCGCGTGACGGGGAATTCGGTTAACCCCGAAATTCGTTTCTGTAGAGTTGCGAGATCGGAGCCGGCACTGATGGTTTTACGGGACTGAACGACCCCATGCGGAAATAATGTCCAAAGACTTCATGCGAACGGTAGTGTTGATTTGGTGCTGTGGAGGAGGTAGAGCGTTTGGACGCCCCCACGGGGTAGCATTCAGCGCATGTTGTCCCCGCATGTTCACCGATTTGATTACCTAGTAGCACATGGGTGGTAGTGGGGAGTCCTCCTGGACGAGGTGAGAAATGAAGAGTGAATTTTTCTCTCTTGTTATCCATCCCTTGAGGGGTGCCCCGCTGTTGTTTTTGGTTCGAGGATTCTATTGATTCGGGTGACCGTTTCATGATCGTAGCATTTCGAAAATAGCCTTTCGCGGATTCAAGGACACAGGCTTGCATTGTGATGCCAACAACGCCGTCGGCGTCGGGTCATAGTTGGGTTTGCGATTCTGGGATGCATCTCCCATTTTCCTTTATGCGGTAGTAGTTTGAGCACGTGCGAATGGCTGCATTGGGTTTGTGTGGTTGAGGTAGCAGAGCATGTCGACACCCCCACGGGGTAGCGTTAGGTGCATGTTTTCTCTTCCTGTACATGGATTGGACCACTCAGTAGCGCGTGGGTGGTAGATGCGAGTTCACGTGCACGTGCTGGAGTAGCAGGATGACTGAGGTTCTATTGTCCTTCATGCACATACACGTGGCTCGTTCTTTAGTGGGTGGCCCCTGAGGTGGCCTTTGTGGGTGCGGCGTGTGCTGCTTCCTGCATGGAAATTTGTTCTCATGGAGAAGCATTTTTGAGGTAGCGGTCTCGTGTTCGGTAATTGTATCAAGGGGATGGCGGAACCCGTAGGTGTACCTCGATGTTGGACATTTGCGTGAATGCTGGATGGTGTGGGTAGTAAGCTGTGAGCTTGCGCGATGCCCTTGGCACTCGCACATCCATGGTTGAGAGCGAGGCTGCGTTTGTCACCTATTGCGGTGCCACGTTTCCTGGGCGTAAACCGAGGAATGGTGCCCGCGAAAGATGCTGTGCGAAATTGGTGCGTGGAGGGTATGTCATGCCTTTTGAGTAAGGAAGGACGATGGTGCCCACTGCACAGGTGTGGACAGCATTACCTGGTTGATCTTGCCAGTAGTCATATGCTTGTCTCAAAGATTAAGCCATGCATGTCTAAGTATGAACTTACTTCAAACGGTGAAACTGCGGATGGCTTATTAAATCAGTTATAGTTTCTTTGATGGTACCTTACTACTTGGATAACCATAGTAATTCTAGACCTAATACATGCAGAAAATCCCGACTCTCGAAAGGGATGCATTTATTAGATAAAAGGCTGATGCGAGCTTGCTCATTTGCTCGGTGAATCATGGTAACTGGACAGATCACACGGCCCTTGTGCCGGTGATGCTTCATTCAAATTTCTGCCCTATCAACTTTCGATGGTAGGATAGAGGCCTACCATGGTTGTGATGGGTGAAGGGGAATTAGGGTTCGATTCTGGAGAGGAAGCTTGAGAAACGGCTACCACATCCAAGGAAGGCAGCAGGCACGCAAATTACCCAATCCTGACACAAGGAGGTAGTGACAATAAATAACAATACCAGGCTCATCGAGTCTAGTAATTGGAATGAGTACAATTTAAAGCCCTTAACAAGGATCCATTGGAGGGCAAGTCTTGTGCCAACAGCCACGGTAATTCCAGCTCCAATAGCATATATTTAAGTTGTTGCAGTTAAAAAGCTCATAGTTGGATCTTGGGATGGGACGGTCGGTCCGCCGATGTGGTGTGCATCGACCACTCCATTCCTTCTGTTGGCGACATGGTGCTAGCCTTAATTGACTGGGTCGTGGCTCTGACGCTATTACTTTGAAAAAACTAGAGTGCTCAAAGCAAGCCTATGCTGTGAATACATTAGCATGGAATAATGTGATAGGATTTCAATCCTGTTGTGTTGGCCTTCGGGATGGGAGTAATGATTAATAGGGACTGTCGGGGGCATTCGTATTTCATTGTCAGAGGTGAAATTCTCGGATTTATGAAAGACGAACTAGTGCGAAAGCATTTTCCAAGGATGTTTTCATTAATCAAGAGTGAAAGTTAGGGGCTCGAAGATGATCAGATACCGTCCTAGTCTCAACCATAAACGATGCCGACCAGGGATCGGCTGATGTTTCTCTTAGGACTCCATCGGCACCTTCCAAGAAATCAGAGTGTTTGCGTTCCGGGGGGAGTATGGTCGCAAGGCTGAAACTTAAAGGAATTGATGGAAGGGCACCACTAGGAGTGGAGCCTGCAGCTTAATTTGACTCAACACAGGAAAACTTACCAGGTCTAGACATAGTAAGGATTGACAGATTGAGAGCTCTTTCTTGATTCTATGGGTAGTGGTGCATGGCCGTTCTTAGTTGGTGGAGTGATTTGTCTGGTTAATTCTGTTAACGAACAAGACCTCAACCTGATAACTAGCTACATGGAGGTACACCCTTCATGGATAGCTTCTTAGAGGGACTATGGCCACTCAGGCCATGGAAGTTTGAGGCAATAATAGGTCTGTGATGCCCTTAGATGTTCTGGGCCACACACGCGCTACACTGATGCATTCAACGAGCCTCCTTCCCTGGTCCGAGAGGATCGGTAAATCTTGTGAAAATGCATCATGATGGGGATAGATCTTTGCAATTATCGTTCTTGAACGAAGAATTCCTAGTAAGCGTGAGTCATCAGCTCGCGTTGACTACATCCCTGCCCTTTGTACACACCGCCCGTTGCTCCTATTGATTGAACGATCCGGTGAAATGTTCAGATTACGACGAAAATGATCATTTCACCATCGTCGACATCGTGAGAAGCTCATTGAACCTTATCATTTAGAGGAAGGAGAAGTTTTAACAAGGTTACCGTAGGTGAACCTATGGTAGGATCATTGACATGCACATGGTTTTGTCTCGTTGGTCACGGTCTTGCGTTCCCGTCGCAGTGACGAAGAACGCTTTGGTGGGGGGACCACGACGGTGGTGCCATGCGAGGACGGGACTAATGGGGAGAGCATGCGCTTGGTGGGGGTGCGAGACGTTGCATCTGAATTACACCTCACACGTTCGATGGATCGAAGGCCCGAAGGGCAAGCCATCGCCCAGGCAGGCTTCGGGGCATCGATCCGGAGTGGGCTTAGGTTCCCTCCCGATGGAGGACGTGTCGTCGTTGTCCGTTGAGGATAGGCGAGCCACGAAGGGAGCATGTATGCCTGGGTGAGAGAGAGTCACGGAGCTCTACATTTGCGGTCAAATGGCTTTTAAAATACAAAGGCTGGATGCAAGGGGGACATACGAGGGCTGCATTTTTCTTCCCCGGGCCATCCGGTTCTGCAGGAGGGAGGGGATAAGACGCGATGGCTAGCTGAAGCTCTCTTCTCCCATCGCACGTGTTCTAGGCGAACGGCTGCCCTCGGCCTGTGGGTTGCAGGGTACATCATCGCTTCGGGCAAATGCGGGGGGCATTGAGCCAAACAGCTGTGGTGCTGGTGCTTTGCGGTTTGTCATCCCGTGCACCCATGGGTTGCGTAGCAGGGTCCTCGTTGGCAGGGTGGTCGGCACCACCCTTGTCCAGACGTTGACGCTGGGTCGCATCCCTCGGGTGGCGCCTGCTTCTCTTTCCCCAATGCAAGGGTGCGAGTGGCACCAAGGATGTGACGAACGTCCGCCGCGGCGGTCAACTGGGGTTGGTGACCCCAACCACGACTCTTGACAATGGATATCTCGGCTCTCATTTCGATGAAGGACGTAGCGAAATGTGATACTTTGTGTGAATTGCAAAATCCCATGAATCATCGAATCTTTGAATGCAAGTTGCGCTTGAGGCCTAGGTCGAGGGCACGTCTGGCTCGGTGTGATGAAAGATCCTAGGGCACACCCTCTTCGCCCCGTGCGAGGGGGCAGCGGATGTGGTCGTCCGTGTCTCCCGAGGTGCGGTCGCCTGAAAAGATGTTGTCGATCATGTTTTCTGGCTTCTACTCGAACGAAGCGATGGATGGTGGTGGTGGCCTGTGTGTTCCCTGCGCTGAGCATGCACGAGGTACGTTGGCCCCCTTCCCGCCCTTCTCCCTCGGTGCGATGCGGGACCGAGCGACTGGCGGGGGTGATGTTCCTCCTCTGCGTCGCACATAGGAGGGGTGATGCTCCGTCTTCGCAGTGACCCCAGTTGAGGGGAGGGTACCCATCGAGTTTAAGCATATAACTAAGTGGAGGAAGAGAAACTTATGAGGATTCCCCTAGTAACGGCGAGCAAACCGGGAACAGCCCAGCATGAAAATCTGGCGGCGGTAGCCACCCGAATTGTAGTCTGCAGAAGCGTCCCCTGCGGCAGACCGAGCTTGAGTCCCCTAGAACAGGGCGCTGGAGAGGGTGATAGCCCCATTGGGCTCGGACCCTGCTACATCACGTGGTGCTATTGGCGAGTTGGATTGTTTGGGAATGCAGCCCTAAGCGGGTGGTAAATTCCGTCCAAGGCTAAATACGCGCGAGAGACCGATAGCGAACAAGTACTGTGAGGGAAAGATGAAAAGGACTTTGAAAAGAGAGTTAAAAAGTGCTTAAAATTATCGAGAGGGAAGCGGATGGAGGCCAACGTTGCTTCCCGGCCGGACGTGGAGCGGAGCGTGTACGCTTCGGTCCGCCGCTCGGTCCGGGAGGCGAGTCCGCGTGGATCGGCGCCGTGGCACAAGCGTGCGCAGCTGGCTGCGCGCGTGCTGCCGCTGCGACGGTCGAGGGTCCAAGCGCGCGTCCCCTGGAGGGGCGGGTCCTGCGGCGCCTGCGCGCTCGGGACGCGGATTGCGTGGGCTTTCCATTCGACCCGTCTTGAAACACGGACCAAGGAGTCTAACATGCGTGCGAGTCGTCGGGTTTGGAAACCCGCACGGCGCAAGGAAGCTGAAAGGCGGGATCCGTGCTTGGGCGCGGAGCACCGTCCACCGACCTTGATCTTGTTGAGAAGGGTTCGAGTGAGAGCATGCCTGTTGGGACCCGAAAGATGGTGAACTATGCCTGAGCAGGGCGAAGCCAGAGGAAACTCTGGTGGAGGCCCGTCACGATACTGACGTGCAAATCGTTTATCTGACTTGGGTATAGGGGCGAAATACTAATCAAACAATCTAGTAGCTAGTTCCCTCTGAAGTTTCCCTCAGGATAGCTGGAGCTCGCATTCTCGAGTTTTATCAGGTAAAGCAAATGATTAGAGGCATCGAGGGCGCAACACCCTCGACCTATTCTCAAACTTTAAATAGGTAAGATGGCGCGGCTGCCTCAGTGAGTTGCGTCAACGAATCAAGAGCTCCAAGCGGGCCATTTTTGGTAAGCAGAACTGGCAATCCGGGCTGAACCAAAAGTCGAGCTATGGTGCCTAACTGCGCGCTAACCTAGAACCCACAAAGGGTGTTGGTTGATTAAGATAGTAGGACGGTGGTCATGGAAGTCGAAATCTGCTAAGGAGTGTGTAACAACTCACCTGCCGAATCAACTAGCCCCGAAAATGGATGGCGCTTAAGCACACGACCTACGCTCGGCCATCCGGGCAAACGCCAGGCCCTGATGAGTAGGAGGGCACGACAGTCCATTATGAAGCCTAGGGCGTGAGCCCGGGTGGAGCGGCCGTCGGTGTAGATCTTGGTGTTAGTAGCAAATATTCAAATGAGAACTTTGAAGACTGACGTGGAGAAAGGTTCCATGTGAATAGCACTTGGACATGGGTTAGTCGATCCTAAGAGATGGGGGAGCCCCTTCCAATGGGTGCACTTCGCACGAGATCTCAAAAGGGAATCGGGTTAACATTCCCGAACCGGGACATGGCGGTGGACGGCAACGTCAGGGGATCCCTAGACACCCGCGCGGGCCCTGGGCAGAGTCATCTTTTCTTTTTCACAGCCTACCCACCCTGAAATTAGCTCAAACGGAGATAGGGTCCAGTGGCTGGAAGAGCACCGCACGTCCTATGGTGTCTGGTGCACCCTCGGCGGCCCCTGAAAATTTGGAGAACCGAGTACCATTCATGCTCGGTCGTACTCATAACCACATCAGGACTCCAAGGTGAACAACCTCTGGTCCAGAGAACAATGTAGGTAAGGGAAGTCGGCAAAACGGATCCGTAACTTCGGGAAAAGGTTTGGCTCTAAGGGTTGTGCCTAGGGGTCTGCGCCCCGAACCCGTGGGCTGTCGAGGGCCTGCCTGAGCTGCTTCCATGGCGATGGTGGGCCCTCATGTGTCGGTTGGGCGATGGACGCAGAGCGCCCTCCCCCCCTCCACGGGGAAGGGCTTTCCCTAGGCAATGAACAACCAGCTCAGAACTGGCTCGGACAAGGGGAATCTAACTTTTTAATTAAAACAAAGCATTGCGATGGTCCCTGCGGATGCTGACGCAATGTGATTTCTGCCCAGTGCTCTGAATGTTAAATTGAAGAAATTCAACCAAGCGCGGGTAAACGGTGGGAGTAACTATGACTCTCTTAAGGTAGCCAAATGCCTCGTCATCTAATTAGTGATGCACATGAATGGATTAACGAGATTCCCACTGTCCCTACCTACTATCTAGCGAAACCATAGCCAAGGGAACGGGCTTGGTAGAATCAGCGGGGAAAGAAGACCCTGTTGAGCTTGACTCTAGTCTGACTTTGTGAAATGACTTAAGAGGTGTAGAATAAGTGGGAGCCACTCACAGCGCAAGTGAAATACCACTACTTTTAACGTTATTTTACTTACTCCGTTGGTCAGGAACGGGGCACGACCCTGGCTTTTGGACCCAAGATGCGCCTCGGTGCGTCGATCTGCGTGAAAGATAGAGTCAGGTGGGGAGTTTCCCTGGGGTGGCACATCTATTAAAAGATAATGCAGGTGTCCTAAGATGAGCTCAATGAGAACAGAAATCTCGTGTGGAACAGAAGGATAAAAGCTCATTTGATTTTTATTTTCAGTACGAATACAAACCGTGAAAGCATGGCCTATCGATCCTTTAGATCTTCGGAATTTGAAGCTAGAGGTGTCAGAAAAGTTACCACAGGGATAATTGGCTTGTGGCAGCTAAGTGTTCATAGTGACATTGCTTTTTGATCCTTCGATGTCGGCACTTCCTATCATTGTGAAGCAGAATTCACCAAGTGTTGGATTGTTCACCCACCAATAGGGAACATGAGCTTGGTTTAGACCATTGTGAGACAGGTTAGTTTTACCCTACTGATGATGTGCACCACGATAGTAATTCAAATTAGTACGAGGGGAACCGTTGATTCACACAATTGGTCATCGTGTTTGGTTGAAAGGCCAGTGACATGAAGCTACCGTGTGTCAGATTATGACTGAATGCCTCTAAGTCAGAATCCATGCTAGAGGCAGCGCCTCTTTCCTTGTTGGTTGCTACGCGACCTGCGGTAGGGGCAGCTTCGTCGCTCCTGTTGGCATGTGTCGATGGTACCCCCTGGTCCTGCCTGCACGGTGGGGGCACTGGGGGCCATGCAGTTTCATTTCAAGCAGTCGACGAGAAGAATCCTTTGCAGACGACTTAAATACACGATGGGGTATTGTAAGTGGTAGAGTGGCCTTGCTGCCATGATCCACTGACATTCGGCCTCTTATCGTCGAGATTCGTGATCCTCACTCTCTCTCCCTCGTCCTCTTCTTCGTGCCTTCTCTTTCGCTTTTTCTCCCTCCACAGACGCCTCGCCGCATTTCTTCCCCTCACCGAAATCCTCGTCTCGTGGGGTCATGCATTTGTTTTGAGAGAGATGTATGTCTTCCCCTTCACGGCCACATGCATCATCACACGTGCATGCGCGAGTCCCTTTCTTCCGAGGCAAATCCTGGTCCGTCCAAATATGTTTTTTGTTCTCGCGATCGGGAAACTCACCTGCGCGGGCCCCTTTTGTTCATTTGCATCGTGTTGGCAGCGCACGTCCCCTTTGCCTGTGAGGTTGCACGAAGTCAGAGGCCGCAATGCAACCTTCCTGACGACCACGAGGTTTCCGCTTTTGCCCATGACCCTCGTGACCAAATTTTCAAGCGTGCAGCATGGGGAGAGGTAGTGTTCTCGCTGGGAGCACGTCGCAAAGTTGCGTTGGCACGAACGATCCCGCGAGACCAAGTGTGTTTGCCAAATGGACCCCTATGTGACCAAGTGTTGGCCGAACGGGGAACCCTCGAGACCAAATTTATAAGGGTGCAAAAGACGGTTTGGCTGAAACTAGCCCAATCAACATATAGGCGTAGAGGTAGCGTTCTCCCTATGAGCACCTCGCATAGCTGCGCTGGCACGAGTGCTCTCACCAGACCAAGTGTGGGCCGAACGGTCCCTCGTGACAAATTTTACAAGGGTGCAGGATGGTATGGCTGAAATTGGCCCAATCAACATATGTGGGAAGAGGTAGTGTTCTCCCTGGGAGCACCTCGCATAGGTGCGCTTTCACGAGACCGAGTGATGGCCCAACGGACCCTCATGACCGAGTGTTGGCCCCATGGTCCCTCGTGACCAAGCGTTGAACCAGCGGTCCCTCGTGACCGAGTGTTGGCCAAACGGACCCGTGTGACCTAGTGTTGGCCCAATCGTCCCTCGTGATCAAGGGTTGGCCCAACGGACCCTCGTCTCTATGGGAGCACCTTGCATAGCTGCGCTGGCACGAGTGCTCTCACATGACCAAGTGTTGGCCCAACGGTCCCTCGTGACCAAGTGTTGGCCCAACGGTCCCTCGTGTCCAAGTGTTGGCCCAACGGCCCCTCGTGACCAAGTGTTGGCCCAACAGACCATCGTGACCGAGGGATAGCCCAACGGACCCTCGTGTCCAAGTGTTGGCCCAACGGTCCCTCATGACCAACAGTTTGCCCAATGGTCCCTCGTCACCAAGTGTTGGTCCAAAGGTCCCTCGTGACCAAGGGTTGGCCAAATGGTCCCTCGTCACCAAATTTATAAGGATGCAAGATGGTACGGCTGAAATAGGCCCAATCAGCATATATGGGTAGAGGTAGCATTCTCCCTGGGAGCACCTTGCATAGCTGCGCTGGCACGAGTGCTCTCACATGACCAAGTGATGGCCCAACGGACCCTCATGACCGAGTGATAGCGTAACGGACCCTCGTGTCCAAGTGTTGGCCCAACGGTCCCTCATGTCCAAGTTTATAAGGGTGCAGGATGGTATGGCTGAAACAAGCCCAATCAGCATATATGGGGAGAGGTAGCGTTCTCCCTGGGAGCACCGCATGGTGCTCTCGTGAGAGTGCTCTCCATGGGAAGCACCTCGCATAGCTGTGCTAGCACGAGCACTCTCACGAGACCAAGTGATGGCCCAATGGACCCTTGTGTCCAACTGATGACCCAACGGACCCTCGTGACTAGGCGTTGGCCCAACGGACCCTCGTGACCAAGTGTTGGCCAAACGGTCCCTCGTGACCAACTGTTGTCCAAACGGTCCCTCATGACGAAGGGTTGGCCCAACGGTCCCTCGTGACTAAGCGTTGAACTAACGATCCCTCGTGACCCAGTGTTGGCCCAACGGTCCCTCATGACCAAGTGTTGAACCAGCGGTCCCTCATGACCAAGTGTTGGCCCAACAGTCCCTCGTGACCACATTTATAAGGGTGCAGGATGGTATGGCTGAAACTGGCCCAATCAACATATATGGGGAGAGGTAGTGTTCTCCCTGGGAGCACTGCACGGTGCTCTTGCAAGAGTGCTCTCCATGGGAGAACCACGCATAGCTGTGCTGGCATGAGCACTCTCACGAGACCAAGTGATCGCCCAACGGACCCTCGTGACCACATTTATAAGGGTGCAGGATTGTATGGCCGAAACTGGCCCAATCAACATATATGGGGAGAGGTAGCATTCTCCCTGGGAGCACTGCACGGTGCTCTCCCAAGAGTGCTCTCCATGGGAGCACCTCGCATAGTTGCATTGGCACGAGCGCTCTCACAAGATCAACTAATGGCCCAATGGACCCTCGTGACCAAGTGTTGGCCCAACGGTCCCTCGTGACCAACTGTTGTCCAAATGGTCCCTCGTGACCAAGGGTTGGCCCTACGGTCCCTCGTGACTAAGCGTTGAACCAACGATCCCTCGTGACCCAGTGTTGGCCCAACGGTCCCTCATGACCAAGCGTTGAACCAGCGGTACCTCGTAACCAAGTGTTGACCCAAAGGTCCCTCATGACCATATTTATAAGGTTGCAGGATGGTATGGCTGAAACTGGCCCAATCAACATATATGGGGAGAGGTAGCGTTCTCCCTGGGAGCACTGCACCATGCTCTCGCAAAAGTGCTCTCCATGGGAGAACCTCGCATAGCTGCGCTGGCACGAGCGCTCTCATGTGACCAAGTGATCACCCAACGGACCCTCGTGGCCACATTTATAAGGGTGCAGGATTGTATGGCCGAAACTGGCCCAATCAACATATATGGGGAGAGGTAGCATTCTCCTTGGGAGCATTGCACGGTGCTCTCGCAAGAGTGCTCTCCATTGGAGCACCTCGCATAGCTGCATTGGCACGAGTGCTCTCACGAGACCAACTGATGGTCCAATGGACCCTCATGACCAAGTGTTGGCCAAACGGTCCCTCGTGACCAACTGTTGTCCAAACAGTCCCTCGTGACCAAGGGTTGGCCCAACGGTCCCTCGTGACCAAGCGTTGAACCAATGATCCCTCATGACCTAGTGTTTGCCCAACGGTCCTTTATGACCAAGCATTGAACCAGTGGTCCCTCGTGACCACATTTATAAGGGTGTAGGATGGCATGGCTGAAACTAGCCCAATCAACATATATGGGGAGAGGTAGCGTTCTCCCTGGAACACTGCATGGTGCTCTCGCAAGAGTGCTCTCCATGAGAGCACCTCGCATAGCTACGTTGCCACGAGCGCTCTCACGAGACCAAGTGATGGCCCAATGGACACTCGTGATCAAGTGTTGGCCAAACGGTCCCTCGTGACCAACTGTTGTCCCAACGGTCACTCGTGACCATATTTGTAAGGGTGCAGGATGGTATGGCTGAAACTGGCCCAATCAACATATATGGGGAGAGGTAGCGTTCTCCCTGGGAGCACTACATAGTGCTCTCGCAAGAGTGCTCTCCATGGGAGCACCTCACATAGCTGCGTTGGCACGAGCGCTCTCACGAGACCAACTAATGGCCCAATGGACCCTTGTGAACAAGTGTTGGCCAAACGGTCCCTCGTGACCAAGTGTCGGCGCAACGGTCCCTCGTGACCAACTGTTGTCCCAACGGTCTCTCGTGACCACATTTATAAGGGTGCAGGATGGTATGGCTGAAACTGGTCCAATCAACATATATGGGGGGAGGTAGCATTCTCCTTGGGAGAACCGCACAGTGCTCTCGCGAGAGTGCTCTTCATGGGAGCACCTTGCATAGCTGCGCTCGCACGAGACCAAGTGATGTCCCAACGGACCCTCGTGACCAAGAGTTGGCCAAAAAATCCCTCGTGACCAAGAGTTGGCCAAACGATCCCTCATGACCAAGCGTTGAACCAGCGGTCGCTCGTGACCAAGCGTTGAACCAATGGTCCCTCGTGACCAAGTGTTGCCCCAACAGACCATCGTGACCAAGGGTTGGCCCAATGGACCCTCGTGACCAACTATTGTCCAAATGGTTCCTCATGACCAACTGCTGGCCCAAAGGTCCCTCATGACCAAGTGTTGGTCCAACGGTCCCTCGTGACCAAGTGTTGGCCAAACTGTCCCTCCTGACCAAGCGTTGAACCAGCGGTCCCTCGTGACCAAATTTATAAGGGTGCAGGATGGTATGGCTAAAACTTGCCCAATCAACATATATGGGGAGAGGTTGCATTCTCCCTAGGAGCACCTCACATAGCTGCGCTTACACGAGACCAAGTTTTGGAGGAACGGTCCCTCATGACCAAGGGTTGCCCCAATGGTCCCTCGTGACCACGTGTTGGCCCAACAGACCATCGTGACCAAGGGTTGGCCCAACAGACCCTCATGACCAGGTGTTGGCCAAACGGTCCCTCATGACCAAGCGTTGACTCGACGATCCCTCGTGACAAAGTGTTGGCCAAACGAAGCATCGTGACCAAGGGTTGGGCCAGTGGTCCCTCGTGACCAAATTTATAAGGGTGCAGGATGGTATGGCTGAAATTGGGCCAATCAACATATGTGTGGAGAGGTAGCGTTCTCTCTGGGAGCACAGCACAGTGCTCCCACAAGAGTGCTCTCCATGGGAGCACCTCGCATAGCTGCATTGACACAAGAGCTCTCACGAGACCAAGTGTTGGCCCAACGGTCCCTCGTGATTGAGTGTTGGCCAAACGGAGCATCATGGCAAAGGGTTGGCCCAACGAACCCTCGTGACCAAGTGTTGGCCCAATGGTCCCTCATGACCAACTGTTGGCCAAAGGATCCCTCATGACCAAGTGTTGACGCAACGGACCCTCGTGACCAAGGGTTGGCCCAACAGTCCCTCGTGACCAAATTTATAAGGGTGCAGGATGGTATGGCTGAAACTCTCCCAATCAACATGTCTGGGGAGAGGTAGCTTTCTCCCTGGGAGCACCGCATGGTGCTCTCTTGAGAGTGCTCTCAATGGGAGCACCTCGCATAGCTGCACTGGCACGAGTGCTCTCACAAAACCATGCGATGGCCCAATGGACCCTCATGATCAAGTGATGGCCCAATGGTCCCTCGTGACCAAGGGTTGGCCAAACGGACCCTCGTGACCAAGGGTTGGCCCAACGGACTCGCATGACCAAGGGTCGGCCCAACAGACCCACATGACCAAGGGTTGGGCCAATGGTCCCTTGTGATCAAGTGTTGGTCCAAACGGTCCCTCGTGACCAACTATTGGTGCAACGTTCCCTTGTGACCAAGTGTTGGCCAAATGGACCCTGGTGACCAAGGGTTGGTCCAACGGTACCTCATGACCAAGTGTTGGTGCAACGTTGTTGGCCAAACGGACCCTAGTAACCAAGGATTGGCCCAATGGTCCCTCGTGCGCAAGTGTTGGCCCAACGGTCCCTCGTGACCAAATTTATAAGGGTGCAAGATGGTATGGATGAAGTTGGCCCAATCAGCATATATGGGGAGAGGTAGCATTCTTGCAGGGAGCACCGCGTGGTGCTCTCGTGAGAGGGCTCTCCATGGGAGCACCTCGCATACCTTCGCTGGCACAAGCTCTCTCACGAGACCAAGTGATGGCCCAATGGACCCTCGTGACCAAGTGATGGCCAAACGGACCCTTGTGACCAAGTGTTGGCCAAATGGTCCCTCGTGACCAAGCGTTGAACCAATGGTCCGTCATGACCAAGTGTTGGCCCAATAGACCATCGTGCCCTAGTGATGGCCCAATGGTCCCTCGTGACCAACTATTGGCCAAACGGACCCTCGTGACCAAGGGTTGGCCATACGGTCCCTCGTGACCAAGTGTTGGCCCAATGGTCCCTCGTGACCAAGGGGTGGCCAAATGGACCCTCGTGACCAAGGGTTGGTCCAACAGACCTGCATGACCAAGGGTTGGGCCAACAATTCCCTGTGACCAAGTGTTGGCCCAACAGTCCCTCGTGACTGAGTGTTGGCTCAACGGTCCCTCGTGACCAAGGGTTGTTCCTACGGTCCCTCATGACCAAGTGCTGGCACAACGTTCCCTCATGACCAAGTGTTGGGAAAATAGATCCTAGTGACCAAGGGTTGGCCCAACGGTCCCTCGTGACAAGGGGTTGGCCCAACGGTCCCTCGTGACCAAGTGTTGGCCAAACGGACCCTAGTGACCAAGGATTGGCCCAACGATCCCTCGTGACCAAGTGTTGACCCAACGGTCCCTCATGACCAAGTGTTGGCACAAGGTTCCCTCATGACCAAGGGTTGGCCAAACGGACCCTCGTGACCAAGGGTTGGCCCAACGGTCCCTCGTGACAAGGGGTTGGCCCAACGGACCCTCGTGACCAAGTGTTGGCCAAACGGACCCTGGTAACCAAGGATTGGCCCAACGGTCCCTCATGACCAAGTGTTGGCCGAACGATCCCTCGTGACCAAATTTATAAGGGTGCAGGATGGTATGGCTGAAACTGGCCCAATCAACATATATGGGGAGAGGTAGCATTCTTGTTGGGAGCACTGTATGGTGCTCTCCATGGGAGCACCTCGCATAGCTGCATTGCACAGGCACTCTCACGAGACCAAGTGATGGCCTAACAGACCCTCGTGACCAAGTGTTGGCCAAACGGTCCCTCGTGACCAAGTGTTGGCGCAATGGATGCTCGTGACCAAGGGTTGGCCCAACGGTCCCTCGTGACCAAGTGTTGGTCTAACGGTCCCTCGTGACCAAATTTAGAAGGATGTAGGATGGTATGTCAGAAACTGGCCCAATCAGCATATATGGGGAGAGGTAGCGTTCTCCCTGGGAGCACCTTGCATAGCTACGCTGGCACGAGCACTTTCATGTGACCAAGTGATGGCCCAACGGACCCTCGTAACCAAGTGTTGGCCCAACGGCCCCTCATGACCAAGCATTGAACCAACGGTCCCTCATGACCAAGTGTTGGCCCAATGGTCCCTCGTGACCAACTGTTCGCCAAACGGTCCCTCGTGACCAAGTGTTGGCCAAACGGTCCCTCGTGACCAAGTGTTGGCCCAACGGTCCCTCGTGACCAAGTGTTCGCCAAACGGTCCCTCGTGGCCAAGGCTTGGCCCAACGGTCCCTCATGACCAACTATTGGCCCAACGATCCCTCGTGACCAAGGGTTGGCCCAACGGTCCCTTGTGACGAACTGTTCGGCAAACGGTCCCTCGTGACCAAGGGTTGGCCCAACGGTCCCTCGTGACCAAGTGTTCGCCAAACGATCCCTCGTGACCAAGTGTTCACCAAATGGTCCCTCGTGACCAAGCATTGCCCCAACGGTCCCTCGTGACCAAGTGTTAGCCAAACGGTCCCTCGTGACCAAGGGTTGCCCCAACGGACCCTCGTAACCAAGTGTTGGCCCAACGATCCCTCGTGACCAAATTTATAAGGGTGCAGGATCATATGGCAAAAACTGGCCCAATCAGCATATATGGGGAGAGGTAGTGTTCTCCTTGGGAGCACCTTGCATAGCTACGCTGGCACGAGCACTTTCACGTAACCAAGTGATGGCTCAACAGACCCTTGTAACCAAGTGTTGGCCCAACAGACCCTTGTGACCAAGCGTTGAACCAATGGTCCCTCGTGACCAAGTGTTGGCCCAACGGTCCCTCGTGACCAAGTGTCGGCGCAACGGTCCCTCGTTACCAAGTGTTGGCCCAATGGTCCCTCGTTACCAAGTGTTTGCCAAACGGTCCCTCGTGACCAAGCATTGAACCAACAGTCCCTCGTTACCAAGTGTTGGCCCAATGGTCCCTCGTGACCAAGTGTTTGCCAAACGGTCCCTCGTGACCAAGGGTTGGCCCAACAGTCCCTCATGACCAATTTTTGGCCCAACGATCCCTCATGACCAAGGGTTGGCCCAACGGTCCCTCATGACCAAGTGTTTGCCAAACGATCCCTCGTGACCAAGTGTTTGCCAAATGGTCCCTCGTGACCAAGGGTTACCCCAATAGTCCCTTGTGACCAAGTATTCGCCAAACGGTCCCTCGTGACCAAGGGTTGCCCCAACGGACCCTCGTGACCAAGTGTTGGACCAACAGTCCCTCGTGACCAAATTTATAAGGGTGCAGGATGGTATGGCTAAAACTGGCCTAATCATCATATATGGGGAGAGGTAGTGTTCTCCCTGGAAGCACCGCACAGTGCTCTCATGAGAGTGCTCTCCATGGGAGCAACTCGCTTAGCTACGATGGCACGAGCACTCTCATGAGTCCAAGTGCTGGCCAAACGGACACCCTCCCCAAGAGCGTGCTTCCTGAGAGCGTTCTCCTTGAGAGTGCCTTCCCGGTAGGCACGTGAGAGTGTTCTCGTTGAGAACACCCTTCGTGGGAGCGTTCTCCTTGAGTACACCTTGCGCTACGCATGTAAGAGCATTCTCCTGGAGAGCGTCCTCATTGAGAGCGTTCTCTTGGAGAGCGCCCTCGTTGAGAGAATTCTCTCGAAGCGTGCCCTCCATGAGAGTGCCCTCCCTGAGAACAGGCTCACTGAGGATGCCCTCTCCAATAGCATCCTTCTTAAGACTGCACTCCATGAGATCGTCCTCTGTTAGAGTAGCCTCCTTGAGAGCATTCTCCTTGAGATCACCCTCCCTAAGAGCGTTCTCCTTATGTAACGCTCATGAGAGTGTTCTTCTCGAGAGCGTCCTCGTTGAGAGCATTCTCTCGAAGAGCGCCCTCCATTAGAGCGGTGTTCTTGAGAGCGTTCTCGCAGAGTGCACCCTCTCTAAGAGCACCTTCCATTACACACATGAGAATGTTCTCCTCGAGAGCATGCTTGTTGAGAGCATTCTCATGGAGAGCGCCCTCCTCAAGAGAGTTCTGGCTGAGAACACCCTCCTCGAGAGCGTTCTCGCTGAGAGCGCCCTCTACAAGAGCATTTTCTTTGAGGACGTCTTTACTTGGTGCTCTCTCTCTGAGGATGCTCTTTTTGAGAACACGGTCTTCGTGACGAAATTTATAAGGATGCAAGATGGTATGGCTGAAACTGGCCCAATAAGCATATATGGGGAGAGGTAGCGTTCTTCCTGGGAGCATCACACGATGCTCTCGCGAGAGCGCTCTCACAAGAGTACCTCGCATAGCTACGCTAGCAAGAGCGTGCTCTCACGAGAGTGCCTCATGCAGCGCTTGTGAGAGCACTCTCCATGGGAGTGCCTCTTGCTGCGCACATGATGGTGTTCTCTCTTGGAGTGTCCTCCCTGAGAGAGCCTTGCGTTGCACATTTGAGAGCGTTCTCAATGAGATAGCCCTTGTTGAGAGCATTCTATTGGATAACGCTCTTCCTAGGAGTGGCCTCCCTGAAAGCGTTCTTCTCAAGAATGCCCTCCTTGAGAGTGTTCTCCGTGAGAGCACCCTCCCTGAGCATGTTGAACGTGAGCACGCTCTCTGTGGGAGCACACTCCATGGAGAGCATTCTCATTGACAACGTTCTCCTCAAGAGCACCTTACATTACGCACGTGGGAGTGTTCTCCTTTGGAGCACCCTCCCTGAGAGCACCTTGTGCTATGCACATGAGAGTGTTCTCCTCGAAAGCGCCCTCATTGAGAGCATTCTCTTGGAGAGTGCCCTCCTTGAGAACGGTCTCCCTGAGGACGCCCTCCTTGAGAGCATCCTCCTTAAGAGCATGCTCTATGAGAACGTTCTCCTTGAGAGCGTCCTCCCCGAGAGCACCTTCCGCTACACACGTGAGAGTGTTCTCATTGAGAGCACCATCTCGGAGGGCGTGCTCCCAGAGAGCGCTCTCCCTGAGAGTGGCCTCCCTCATAGCATTTTTCCTGATAGTGCCTTGTGCTATGCATCTGGGAGTGTTCTCCTTGAGAGTGCCTTCGTTGAGAGTGTTCTCTCAGAGTGTGGCCTTCCTAAGAGTGCCCTCCAAGAGAAGGGTCTCCCTGAGGACTCCCTCCTTAAGAGCGTGCTCTGTGAGAGCGTTCTCCTTGAGAGCGCCCTTTGTTAGCTCAGCTTTTTGGAAAGTGTTCTCCTTGAGAGCGCCCTTCATGAGAGCACCTTGCACAACGCACGTGAGAGTGTTCTCGTTGAGAGCACCTTCCTAGAGAGTGGCGTCCCTCCAAGCGTTCTCCCTGAGAATGCCTTACGCTACGCACATGAGAGTGTTCTCCTCGAGAGCATTGTCTTGGAGAGCATCCTCCGTTAGAGTGCCCTCCCTAAGAGCTCCCTCTGTGGGAGCGTTCTCCATGAGTACACCTTGCGCTATGCATGTGAGAGTGGTCTCTTGGAGAGTGCCCTCATTGAGAGCGTTCTCTCAGACCGCACCCTCCATGAGAGTGCCCTCCCTGAGAACAGGCTCACTGAGGATGCCCTCTCCAATAGCGTCCTCCTTAAGACTACCCATTGCGAGATCGTTCTCTGCAAGAGCGCCCTCTGTTAGAGCAGCCTCCCTGAGAGTGTTCTCCTTGAGATCACCCTCCCTAAGAGCGCCTTGTGCTATGCTCATGAGAGTGTTCTCCTTGAGAGCGTTCTCTCAAAGAGCACCCTCGATTAGAGGGGTGTTCCTGAGAGCATTCTCGCTGAGTGCACCCTCTTTGAGAGTGCCTTGTGTTACGCACGTGAGAATGTTCTCCTCGAGAGCATGCTTGTGGAGAGCATTCTCATGGAGAGTAGCCTTTGTTAGAGCGTTCTCACTGAGAGCGCCCTCCCCGAGAGCATTCTCACTGAGAGCGCTCTCTATGAGAGCATTTTCCTTGAGGGTGCCCTTACTTGGTGCTCCCTCTCTGAGAACGCTCTTTTTGAGAACGCAGTCTTCGTGACCAAATTTATAAGGGTGCGGGACGGTATGGCTAAAACTAGCCCAATCAGCATATATAGGGAGAGGTAGCATTCTTCCTGGGAGCATTGCACGATGCTCTCACGAGAGCACTCTCACAAGAGCACCTCGCATAGCTGCACTGGCAAGAGCATGCTCTCATGAGAGCACCTCATGCAGCGCTTGCGAGAGCACTGTCCATGGGAGTGCTTCTTGCTGTGCACATAATGGTGTTCTCTCAAGGAGTGTCCTCCATCAAAGAGCCTTACATCACACATTTGAGAGCGTTCTCAATGAGAGAGCCCTCATTGAGAGCATTTTGTTATAGAGCGCTCTTCCTGGGAGTGGCCTCCCTGAAAGCGTTCTCCCTGAGAATGCCCTCCTTGAGAGCGTTCTCCGTGAGAGCACCCTCCTTGAGCATGCTCAACGTGAGCACGCTCTCTGTTGGAGCACCCTCCATGAGAACGCTCTCCTAGAGAGTGCCCTCCATGAGAACGCTCTCCTAGAGAGCGCCCTTCTTAAGAGTGTGCTCCCGGGGAGAACACTATCTCTCCCTATATATGTTGATTGGGCCAGTTTTAGCCATACCATCCCGCACCCTTATAAATTTGGTCAGGAAGGTCCATTCGGCCAACACTTGGTCGAGAGCATCTCCTAAAGAACGTTCTCTATGAGAGCGGCCTTTCGGAGAGTGTTCTCCTTGAGAGTGCCTTGGGCTATACACGTGAGATTGTTCTCCTAGAGAATGCCTTCGTTGAGAGCTCCTTTTCGAAGGGTACCCTACCTGAGAGTGACCTCCTTGAGAGCACCTTGCGTTGCACACCTGAGAGTGTTCTCCTCGAGAGCGTACTTGTTGAGAGCGTTCTCTTGGAGAGCGTCCTTCTTGAGATCGGTCTCGCTAGGGGCGCCCTCCCCGAGAGCATTCTCGTTGAGAGCGCCCTCCGTCNTTCTTGAGATCGGTCTCGCTAGGGGCGCCCTCCCCGAGAGCATTCTCGTTGAGAGCGCCCTCCGTCAGAGTGGCCTTCTGAAGAGCTTTCTCCTTGAGAGGGCCCTCACTGGGAGCATTCTCCCTGTAACACCCTGGTTGAGAGCATTCTGTCAAAGAGTGCCCTCGCTGAGAGCATTCTTCCTGAGAGCTGCCTCAGTCAGAGCTGCCTCAGTCAGAGCGGCCTCCATGAAAGCATTCTCCTTGAGAGCACCTTGTGCCCTGGTGTGAATGTTCTCCTCAAGAGCGCCCTCCCCAAGAGCATTCTGTTGGAGAGCATCCTCTGTTAGAGGGGCCTCCATGAGAGCGTTCTCCATGAGAGCACCTTGCATTACGCACGTGAGATTTTTCACCTTGAGAGCGTTCTTTTGTAGAGCGCCCTTCCTAAGAGAGCCCTCCCTGAGAACTCCCTCCTTGAGAGCGGTCTCCCAGAGGATGTCCTCATCGGTAGCGTTCTCCCTATTGCGCCCTCGTTGAGAGCGGTCTCCCTGGAGAACGCACTCCTTGAGAGCAGTCTCCCTGAGAGCATGCTCATGGGGAGAAGTCTCCTTGAGAGTGATCTTCGTAAGAGTGCCCTCCTTGAGAACGCCCTTCTTAAGAGCGATCTTGCTGAGGACGCCTTCATCGTGAACGTTCTCCCTCGAGTGCCCTCATCGGGAGCAATCTCCTTGGGAGTTATCTTCCTACGTGTGCCCTCCCTAAGAACGCCCTCCTTGAGAGCAATCTCACTGAGGACACCCTCATTGGGAGCGTTCTCTCTGTAACACCCTGGTTGAGAGCATTCTGTCAAAGAGTGCCCTCCCTGAGAGCATTCTTTCTAAGAGCTGCCTCAGTCAGAGTAGCCTCCATGAAAGCATTCTCCTTGAGAGTGCCTTGCACCCTGGTGTGAATGTTCTCCTCGAGAGCGCCCTCCCCAAGAGCGTTCTGTTGGAGAGCATCCTCTGTTAGAGCGGCCTCCATGAGAGCGTTCTCCATGAGAGCACCTTGCATTACGCACGTGAGAGTTTTCACCTTGAGAGCGTTCTTTTGTAGAGTGTCCTTTCTAAGAGCGCCCTCCCTGAGAACGCCCTCCTTGAGAGCGGTCTCCCTGAGGACGTCCTCATCGGTAGTGTTCTCCCTATTGCGCCCTCGTTGAGAGCGGTCTCCCTGGAGAACGCACTCCTTGAGAGCAGTCTCCCTGAGAGCATGCTCATGGGGAGTAGTCTCCTTGAGAGTGATCTTTGTAAGAGTGCCCTCCTTGAGAACGCCCTTCTTAAGAGCGATCTTGCTGAGGACGCCTTCATCGTGAACGTTCTCCCTCGAGCGCCCTCATCGGGAGCAGTCTCCTTGGGAGCGATCTTCCTAAATGTGCCCTCCCTAAGAACACCCTCCTTGAGAGCAATCTCACTGAGGATGTCCTCATTGGGAGCGTTCTCCCTGGAGCACCCTTATTTGGAGCATTCTCCTTGGGAGCGGTCTTCCTAAGAGTGCCCTCACTTAGAACGCCCTCCTTGAGAGCAATCTCACTGAGGACGCCTTCATCGGGAGCGTTCTCCTTGGAGCACCCTCGTTGAGAGCGGTCTCCCTAGAGAATGTCCTCCTTGAGAGCGGTCTCTTTGACAGTGCCCTCATCAGAAGCATTCTCCTTGGAGCACCCTCATTGAGAGCGTTTTGTCGAAGAGCTTTCTCCTTGACAGGGCCCTCGTTGGGAGTGTTCTTCCTATAACACCCTGGTTGAGAGCACTGTGTCGAAGAGTGCCTTCCCTGAGAGCATTCTCCCTGAGAGCTACCTCCATCAGAGCAGCCTCCACGAGAGCATTCTCCTTGAGAGCGCCTTGTGCCCTCGTGTGAATGTTCTCCTTGAGAGCATCATCATTGAGAGTGTTCTTTGGAAGAGCACCCTCCCTAAAAATGCCCTCCGTGAGAGCACCCTCTATTAGAGTGGCCTTTCGGAGAGCGTTCTCAATGAGAACGCCCTCCCAGAGAGCATCTTACACCACGCACATGAGAGCGCTCTCCTTGAGCTGGTCCTTCGTGATCAAATTTATAAGGGTGCGGGACGGTATGGCTGAAACTGTCCCAATCAACATATATAGGGGGACGTAGAGTTGACGAGTGGTCGGAGTGATATAGAGCGATACATGGGTTTCTCCCCCCAGGGAAGCCTTGCCCTGCCCATGATATCGTGTCCTCGTTGTTCATGTCCGTGACCCACGAGCCTTGTTTGCGAAGAAGGATAGCCCCAGCGAAGGCGGTGTCCTCGTTTACGATTTGAGATAAAAGGCTTGCAGTGTTGTGGGCATGTTCCGTGGGGTTGGTTGCCCTGGAGCGTTCTTCTTGGAGCACCCTCGTTGAGAGCTCCCTCTGGGCGAGTGCTCTCCCTCAAAGGGACCTCCCTTGGTGCACTTTGCGTTATGCATGCGAGAGTGTTCTCCTGGAGAGCACCCTTGTTGAGATTGTTCTCTTGGAGAGATACCTCCATTAGAACACCATCATTGAGATCGGTTTTGCTGGGGATGCCCTCGTTGAGAGAGTCCCTCTTTAAGAGTGTTCTACATGAGATCGCCCTCCTCGAGAGCGTTCTCCTTGAGAGCTCTCTCCCTTAGAGCAACCTCTCTCAGAGCGTTCTCCTCTAGAGCACCTTGCATTGCGCACGTGAGAGTGTTCTCCCTGAGAGCGCCTTTGTTGAGAGCGTTCTCTTGGAGAGTGGCCTCTATTAGAATGCCTTTCTTGAGAGTGGGCTCCATGAGATCTCCCTCAATGAGAGCATTGTTTTTAGGAGTGCCCTTTATTAGAGGGGCCTTCGGAAGAGCGTTCTCTTTGAGAGCACCCTTGTTGAGATCGTTCTGTCGAAGAGTGCCTTCATTTAGAGTGCGCCCTTCACGAGAGCATTTTCCCTGAGTGCGGCCTCTGTGAGAACATTCTTCCTGAGGACGCGTTCTTCGATTATCTTGTGCTACACTCGTGAGAGCATTCTTCTTGAGAGCGCCCTCATTGAGAGCTCTTTCTCAGAAGGTGCCCTCTTAGAGAACAGTCTTCGTTAGTGGAAACACCCTCAGAGCGTTCGACTTGAGATCACCTTGTGTTACGCACATGATAGTGTTTGCCCTGAGAGCGCTGTTGTTGGGAGCATTCTCTTGGAGAGCATCCTCCATTATAGCACCCTCGTTGAGATCGGTCTGGCTGAGGATGCCCTCCTTGAGAGCGTTCTTCTTCAGAGCGCCCTCTGATAGAGCGACCATCTAACAAGTGTTGTCTTTGAGGGTGCCCTCTCCTGGATTGTTCTTCATAGAGTGCCCTCGTTGAGATCATTCTATCAAAGGGTGCCCTCATTTAGATCACCTTTGCTGAGATCATTCTTCCTAAGAGTGGTCTTTGTGAAAGCGTTCTCCTTGAGAGCTTCCTCCATGATGGCGTTGTCCATGGGATCACCTTGCGTTATGCACGTGAGAGTGTTCACCTTAAGAGTGTTGTCGTTGAGAATGCCTAGATCAGAGAGTGCCCTCCCTGAGAACGGTGTCGTTGAGGATGCCCTTTTGGAGAGGCGTCCTCCTTAAAAATGTTCTCGGTGGTAGCGGCCTCTCCAGGAGCACGCTCCATTAGAGCTGCTTTTCGAATAGTGTTCTCCTTGAGAGCACCTTCCCCGAGAGTGCTTAGCGTTAGTCGCGTGAGAGTGTTCTCCTGGAGTGTGCCCTCGTTGAGAGCTTGCTCTTGAAGGATGCCCTCCCAGAAAGACACCCTCCTTGATAGCGTCCTCCTTGAGAGCATTGTACGTGAGATCGCCTTCCCTGAGAGTGAGAGCGTTCTCCTGGACAGTGCCCTGCTAAAGTGGCCTTCCATTTGAGCATTCTCCATGGAGTGCCATCATCGAGAACGTTTTGTTGAAGAGCGCCCTCCTTGAGGGCAGCCTCCAGTAGAGTGGCCTTTGCAAGAGTGTTCTCCTTGAGAGCGGATTTGATGAAAGCGTTGTCCATGAGAGCACCTTGCGTTATGCACGTGAGAGTGTTCACCTCAAGAGCACCCTCGTTGAGCACATTCTTTTGGAGAACACCCTTCATAAGAGTGCCCTTCCTGAGAATGCCCTCCTTGAGATTGGCCTCCCAGAGGACACCCTGCTCAAGAGCGTCTTTCTTAAGAACGTTCTTCATGATATTGACCTCCGCAAGAGTGCCCTCCTTGAGAGCGTTCTCATGGAGAGCTTTCTGCGTAAGAGTGGCATCTCGAAGAGTGATCTCCTTGAGAGCGTCTTTCTCGAGAGCACGTTGCGCTACGTTATAGTGTTCTCTAGGAGGGTGCTCTCGTGGAGAGCTTCATCTTAGAGGGTGACCTCCCGGAGAGTGGTCTCCCTTTGAGCGTTTTCCCTGAGAGCACTTTGCATTATGCATGTGAGAGTGTTCTCCTTGAGAGAACCTTTTTTGAGCTACCTTTGTATTAGAATGCCATCCTTGAGATCAGTCTTATTGGGAATGCCCTCCTTTAGAGCGTTCTACATGAGATCGCCCTCCCCAAGAGCATTCTCCTTGAGAGCGGCCTTTTGAAGAGCATATTCTCCTAGGAAGGGTCCTTGTCGTCAGCGTTCTCCATGGAGTGCCCTCATTGAGAGCATTCTATCGAAGAGTGCTCTCCGTGAAAGCATTCTTCTTGAGATCAGCCTCTGTTAGAGTGGCATCCATGAGAGCGTTTTTCATGAGAGCACCGTGCGCTCTCGTGTGAGTGTTCTCCTCGAGAGTGTCCTCGTTAAGAGCACCGTTAATAAGAGTGCCCTTCCTGAGAGCAGTCTCGTTCAGGACGGCATCATCGGGAACGGTCTCCTTAAGAATGTTCTAGGTGAGAGCACCCTCGCTTAGAGCGGCCCTTCTGAGAGCGTTCTTCTTGAGAGCGCTCTCAGGGAGAGTGCTCTCCTTCAGGTGCTGCATTGTGACCAAATTTAGAAGGGTGCAGGATGGTATGGCTGAAACTGGCCCAATCAACATATATAGGGGGAGGTAGAGTTGACAAGCAGTGGGAGTGATATAGAGTGATATATGGGTTTCTCCCCCCAGGGAAGCCTTGCCCTGCCCATGATATTGCAGCCTCGTTGTTCATGTCCATGACCCACGAGCCTCGGAGAAGGCGGTGTCCTAGTTTATGATTTGAGATGAAAGGCTTGCAGAATTGTGGGCATGTTCCATGGGGTTGGTTGCCCTGGAGCATTGTTCCTGGAGCACCCTCGTTGAGAGATCCCTCTTGGAGAGCAGTCTCCATCAAAGGGAGCACTTTGCGTTACGCACGCAAGAGTGTTCTCTTGGAGAGCACCCTTGTTGAGATTATTCTCTTGGAGAGCTACCTCGATTAAAACACCCTCCTTGAGAGCGTTCTCTTTAAGAGTGTTCTACGTGAGATCGCCCTTCCCAAGAGCATTCTGCTTAAGAGGTCTCTCCCTCAGAGCGATCTCCTCTAGAGCACCTTGCGTTGCACACATGAGAGTGTTCTCCCTAAGAGCGTCTTTGTTGAGAGCGTTCTCTTGGAAATTGGCCTCCATTAGAATGCCTTCCTTGGGAGTGGGATCCATGAGATCACCCTGCATGAGAGCATTCTTCTTAGGAGTGCCCTTCATTAGAGGGGCCTTTGGACGAGCATTTTCTTTGAGATCATTCTATCGAAGAGTGCCTTCTTTTAGAGCACGCTCTTCATGAGAGCGTTTCTCCCTGAGAGCAGCCTCTGTGAGAACGTTCTTCCTGAGGATGCCTTCTCTGATTATCTTGTGCCAAGCACGTGAGACTGTTCTTCTTGAGAGCGCCTTCGTGGACAGCTCTTTTTCAGAAGGTGCCCTCTTCAAGAGCGAGCATCCTCAGAGCGTTCGACCTGAGAGCATCTTGTTTTACGCACATGATAGTGTGCTCCTCAAGAGTGCCGTGGTTGGGAGCATTCTCTTGGAGAGCGTCCTCCATTACAGCATTCTCGTTGAGAGCGGTGTGGCTGAGGATGCCCTCCTTGAGAGCGTTCTTTCTTTTGAGTGCCCTTTGCAAGAGCGAACATTTGAGGAGTGTTCTCTTTGAGAGTGCCCTCTCCCAGAGCGTTTTGTCTAGAGTGCCCTCATCGAGATCGTTCTGTCGAAGGGTTTCATCATTTAGATCACCTTTGCTGGAGCGTTCTTCCTAAGAGTAGTCTCTTTGAATGTGTTCTCCCAGAGAGCTCCCTCTGTGATGGCATTGTCCATGGGAGCGTGCTTGCGTTATGCACGCGAGAGTGTTCTTCTTGAGAGTGTCATCGTTGAGAACGCTTGGATCAGAGGTGAGAGCGCTCTCATTGAATTAGTCCTTGGTGACCAAATTTATAAGGGTGCGGGACGATATGGTTGAAACTGGCCCAATCAACATATATAGGGGGAGGTAAAGTTGACGAGAGGTTGGAGTGAAAGAGTGATATGTGGGTTTCTCCCCCCAGGGATGTTTTTCCCTGCCCACGATATCGAGGCCTTGTTGTTCATGTGGGTAACTTGCAAGGCTTGTTGGGAAGAAGGATAACCTTGGAGAAGGTGGTGTCCCCATTTACGATTTGATTCGGGTGACCATTTCATGGTCGTAGCACATCGAAAATAGCTAGCATTGATGGCTTTACGGAATTGAACGATCCCATGCAGAAATGATGTCGAATGACTTCGTGTGAACGGTAGCGTTGATTCGGTGCAGTGGAGGAGGTAGAGCGTTTGGGCACCCCCATGGGGTAGCATCGAGTGCATGTCGTCTCTGCTTGTTCACCGATTCTATTACCTAGTAGCGCATGGGTGGTAGTGGGGAGTTCACCTGGACAAGTTGAGAAACGACGAGGGACCCGTTCTCTCTTGTTCTCAATGCACTTGACGGTGCCTCGTTGTTGGTTTCGGTTTGAGGACTCTATTGATTTGGGTGACCGTCTCGAGGTCGTAGCACAACGAAAAGAGCCTTTTGTGGACTCAAGGACACAGGTAGCGCCTTCCCTTGGAGGAGCTTGTGAAGTTTGAGCGCACGCTCGAACATGGTCATAAGTTGTTTAAGGGTTAGGAGAAGTAGTCGGAGGGATGTTTGATGCCCATGTCTCGAAAATCCCTTGTCTTGGCTACGGAACGCTGTGTTTCTATGTTTCACAAAGGAGTTTTTTGTTGCTCAATCGTGTGACGGGGAATTCGGTTAACCCCGAAATTTATTTCTGTAGAGTTGCGAGATCGGAGCTGGCATTGATGGCTTTACGGGATTGAACGATCCCATGCGGGAACGATGTCGAATGACTTTGTGGGAATGGTAGCGTTGATTTGGTGCAGTGGAGGAGGTAGAGCATTTGGGCGCCCCCACGGGGTAGCGTCGAGCGCATGTCATCTCTGCCTGTTCACCGATTCGATTGCCTAGTAGTGCATGGGTGGTAGTGGGGAGTTCACTTGGACAAGTTGGGAAACGACGAGGGACCCGTTCTCTCTTGTTCTCAATGCACTTGAGGGTGCCTCGTTGTTGGTTTTGCTTTAAGGACTCTATTGATTTGGGTGACCATCTCGAGTTCGTAGCACAACAAAAAGAGCCTTTTGTGGACTCAAGGACACAGGTAGCGCCTTCCCTTGGAGGAGCTTGCGAAGTTTGAGTGCACACTCGAACACGGTCGTAAGTTGTTTAAGGGTTAGGATAAGCAGTCGGAGGGATGTTGGAGGCCCATGTCTCGAAAATCCCTTGTCTTGGCTGTGGCACGCTGTGTTTCTGTGTTTCACGAAGGAGTTTTCTGTTGCTCGGTTACGTGATGGGGAAATCGGTTAACCCCGAGATTCGTTTTTGTAGAGTTGCGAGATCGGAGCCGACATTGATTGCTTTACGAGATTGAACGATCCCATGCGGAAACGATGTAAAATGACTTCATGCGAACGGTAGCGTTGATTCGGTGCGGTGGAGGATGTAGAGCATTTGGGTGCCCCCATGGGGTAGCGTCAAGTGCATGTCGTCTCTACCTGTTCACCGATTCGATTGCCTACTAGCGCATGGGTGGTAGTGGGGAGTTCACATGAAGGAGTCGAGAAACGACGAGGGACCCATTCTCTCTTGTTCTCAATGCACTTGAGGGTGCCTCATTGTTGGTTTTGGTTTTAGGACTCTATTGATTCAGGTGACCGTCTCTTGGTCGTAGCCCAATGAAAACAGCCTTTTGTGGTCTCAAGGACACAGGTAGCACCTTCTGTTGGAATTGCTTGCGAAGTTTGAGCACACACTCGAACACGGTTGTAAGTTGTTTAAGGGTTAGGAGAAGCAGTCGGAGGGATGTTTGAGTCCCATGTCTCAAAAATCCCTTATCTTGGCTATGGCACACTGTGTTTTTGTGTTTTACGAAGGAGTTTTCTGTTGCTCGGTCGCGTGATGGGGAATTCGGTTAACCCCGAGATTTGTTTCTGTAGAGTTTTGAGATTGGAGCCGGCACTGATTGCATTACGGGATTGAACGATCCCATGCGGAAACGATGTCGAATGACTTCGTGCGAACGGTAGCATTGATTCGGTGCAGTGGAGGATGTAGAGCATTTGGGTGCCCCCACAGGGTAGCGTCGAGTGCATGTCATCTCTGCTTGTTCACCGATTCTATTGCCTAGTAGCGCATGGGTGGTAGTGGGGAGTTCACCTGGACGAGTCGAGAAACGACGAGGGACCCATTCTCTCTTGTTCTCAATGCACTTGATGGTGCCTCGTTGTTGGTTTCGGTTTGAGGACTCTATTGATTTGGGTGACCGTCTCGAGGTCGTAGCACAACGAAAAGAGCCTTTTGTGAACTCAAGGATATAGGTAGTGCCTTCCCTTGGAGGAGCTTGCGAAGTTTGAGTGCACGCTCAAACACGGTCGTAAGTTGTTTAAGGGTTAGGAGAAGCAGTCGGAGGGATGTTTGAGGCCCATGTCTCGAAAATCCCTTGTCTTGGCTATGGCACGCTATGTTTCTGTGTTTCACAAAGGAGTTTTCTGTTGCTTGGTCTTGTGACGGGGAATTTGGTTAACCCCGAAATTCGTTTCTGTAGAGTTGCGAGATCGGAGCCGACACTGATGGCTTTACGGGATTGAACGATCCCATGCGGAAATGATGTTGAATGACTTCATGCGAATGGCAGCGTTGATTCGGTGTGGTGGAGGAGGTAGAGCGTTTGGGCGCCCCCACGTGGTAGCGTCGAGCGCATGTTGTCTCTGCCTATTCACCGATTCGATTGCCTAATAGCGCATGGGTGGTAGTGGGGAGTTCACTTGGACGAATCGAGAAACGACGAGGGACCCGTTCTCTCTTGTTCTCAATGCACTTGAGGGTGCCTCATTGTTGGTTTCGGTTTCAGGACTCTATTGATTCGGGTGACCATCTCTTGATCATAGCCCAACGAAAATAGCCTTTTGTGGTCTCAAGGACACAGGTAGCGCCTTCTGTTGGAATTGCTTGCGAAGTTTGAGCGCACGCTCGAACACGGTCATAAGTTGTTTAAGGGTTAGGAGAAGCAGTCGGAGCGATGTCTGAGTCCCATGTCTCGAAAATCCCTTATCTTGGCTGTGGCACACTGTTTTTTTGTGTTTCACGAAGGAGTTTTCTGTTGCTCGGTCACGTGACGGGGAATTCGGTTAACCTCGAAATTCGTTTTTGTAGAGTTGCGAGATCGGAGCCGGCACTGATGGCTTTACGGGACTGAACGACCCCATGCAGAAACGATGTCCAAAGACTTCATGCGAGTGGTAGCATTGATTTGGTGTGGTGGAGGAGGTAGAGCATTTGGACTCCCCCACGGGGAAGCATTTAGCGCATGTCGTCTCCGCATGTTCACCGACTCGATTGCCTAGTAGCGCATGGGTGGTAGTGGGGAGTTCTCCTGGATGAGGCGAGAAACGAAGAGCAACTTTGTCTCTCTTGTTCTCCATCCCCTTATGGGTGCCTCATTGTTGTTTTTGGTTTGAGGATTCTATTCATTCGGGTGACCGTTTCGTGATCGTAGCATTTCGAAAATAGCCTTTCGCGGATTCAAGGACACAGGCTTGCGTTGTGATGCGAATGACGCCATCAGCGTCGGGTCATAGTTGGGTTTGCAATTTTGGGATTCATCTCCCATTTTCCTTGATGTGGTAGTGGTTGAGCATGTGTGAATGGATACGTCGGGTTTGTGTGGTTGAGGTAGCAGAGCATGTCGATGCCCCCACGGGGTAGCATCGGGTGCATGTTTTCACTTCCTGTACATGGATCGGACCACTCAGTAGCGCGCGGCTGGTAGATGCGAGTTCACATGCACGTGCCAGAGTAGCAAGAGGACTGAGGTTCTGTTGTCCTTCATGCATGTACACATGGCTTGTTCTTCAGTGGGTCGCCCCTAAGGTAGCCTTTGTGAATGCGACGTGTGCTGCTTCCTGCGTGGAACTTTGTTCTCATGGACAAACATTTTTGAGGTAGCGATCTTAGGTTCGGTAATCGTATCGAGGGGATGGTGGAACCCGTAAGCGTACCTCGATGTTGGGCATTTGCGTGAATGCTGGACGGTGCAGGCAGTAAGCTGTGCGCTTACGCAATGCCCTCGGCACTCGCATGTCTGTGGTCGAGAGCGAGGCTGCGTTTGTTGCCTGTTGCAGTGCCGCGTTTCCTGGGCGTAAACCGGGGAATGGTGCCTGCGAAAGATGCTGTGCGAAATCGGTGCGTGGAGGGTCTGTCGTGCCTTTCAAGTAAGGAAGGACGATGGTTTCCACTACACAGGTGCGGACGGCATTACCTGGTTGATCCTGCCAGTAGTCATATGCTTGTCTCAAAGATTAAGCCATGCATGTCTAAGTATGAACTTACTTCAAACGGTGAAACTGCGGATGGCTCATTAAATCAGTTATAGTTTCTTTGATGGTACCTTACTACTCGGATAACCGTA
>MNCI01003976.1:358082-375582 GCA_015680685.1 Gnetum montanum | reverse complement strand
CTCGCAAGAGTGCTCTCCATGGGAGCACCTTGCATAGCTGTGTTGGCACGAGCGCTCTCACGAGACCAAGTGATGGCCCAACGGACCCTCGTGACCAAGTGTTGGCCAAACGGTCCCTCGTGACCAACTGTTGTCCAAACGGTCCCTCGTGACCAAGTGTTGGCCAAACGGACCCTCGTGACTAAGGGTTGGCCCAACGGTCCCTCGTGTCCAAGTGTGGGCCCAATGGTCCCTCGTGACCAACTGTTGGCCAAACGGTCCCTCGTGACCAAGGGTTGGCCCAATGGTCCCTCGTGACCAACTGTCGGCGCAACGGTCCCTCGTGACCAAGTGTCGGCGCAACGGTCCCCCGTGACCACATTTATAAGGGTGCAGGATGGTGTGGCTGAAACTGGCCCAATCAACATATATGGGGAGAGGTAGCATTCTCCTTGGGAGCACTACACGGTAATCTCGCAAGAGTGATCTCCATGGGAGAACCTCGCATAGCTGTGCTGGCACGAGTGCTCTCACGAGACCAAGTGATCGCCCAACGGACCCTCGTGACCACATTTATAAGGGTGCAGGATTGTATGGCCGAAACTGCCCCAATTAACATATATGGGGAGAGGTAGCGTTCTCCTTGGGAGCACTGCACGGTGCTCTCCCAAGAGTGCTCTCCATCGGAGCACCTCGCATAGCTACGTTGGCAAGAGCGCTCTCACGAGACCAAGTGATGGCCCAACGGACCATCGTGACCAAGCGTTGAACCAACAGTCCCTCATGACCAACTGTTGTCCAAACGGTCCCTCGTGACCAAGGGTTGGCCCAACGGTCCCTCATGACCAAGCGTTGAACCAACAATCCCTCGTGACCTAGTGTTGGCCCAACGGTCCCTCATGACAAAGCGTTGAACCAGCGGTCCCTTGTGACCAAGTGTTGGCCCAATGGTCCCTCGTGTCCACATTTATAAGGGTGCAGGATGGTATGGTTGAAATTGGCCCAATCAACATATATGGGGAGAGGTAGCGTTCTCCCTGGGAGCACTACATGGTGCTCTCGCAAGAGTGCTCTCCATGGGAGAACCTCGCATAGCTGCACTGGCACGAGTGCTCTCACGAGACCAAGTGATTGCCCAACAGACCCTCGTGACCACATTTATAAGGGTGCGGGATTGTATGGCCAAAACTGGCCCAATCAGCATATATGGGGAGAGGTAGCATTATCCTTAGGAGCACTGCATGGTGCTCTCGCAAGAGTGCTCTCCATGGGAGAACCTCGCATAGCTATGCTGGCACGAGTGCTCTCATGAGACCAAGTGATTGCCCAACAGACCCTCGTGATCAAGTGTTGGTCAAATGGTCCCTCGTGACCAAATGTTGGCGCAACGGTCCCTTGTGACCACACTTATAAGGGTGCAGGATTGTACCCCCCACACTGGCCCAATCAGCATATAGGGGGAGAGGTAGCATTATCCTTAGGTGCACTGCATGGTGCTCTCGCGAGAGTGCTCTCCATGGGAGAACCTCGCATAGCTGCACTGGCACGAGGGCTCTCACGAGACCAAGTGATGGCCCACCGGACCCTCGTGATCAAGTGTTGGTCAAATGGTCCCTCGTGACCAAATGTTGGCCCAACGGTCCCTTGTGACCACATTTATAAGGGTGCAGGATGGTATCGCTGAAACTGGCCCAATCAACATATATGGGGAGAGGTAGCATTCTCCTTGGGAGCACTACACGGTAATCTCGCAAGAGTGATCTCCATGGGAGAACCTCGCATAGCTATGCTGGCACGAGTGCTCTCACGAGACCAAGTGATCGCCCAACAAACCCTCGTGACCACATTTATAAGGATGCAGGATTGTAAACTGGCCCAATCAACATATATGGGGAGAGGTAGCATTCTCCTTGGGAGCACTACACACTGCACGGTGCTCTCCCAAGAGTGCTCTCCATCAGAGCACCTCACATAGCTGCGTTGGCACGAGCGCTCTCACGAGACCAAGTGATGGCCCAATGGACCATCATGACCAAGCGTTGAACCAACAGTCCCTCATGACCAACTGTTGTCCAAATGGTCCCTCGTGACCAAGGGTTGGCCCAACGGTCCCTCGTGACCAAGCATTGAACCAATGATCCCTCGTGACCCGGTGTTGGCCCAACGGTCCCTCATGACCAAGCGTTGAACCAACAGTCCCTCGTGACCACATTTATAAGGGTGCAAGCAGTCAAGGCTGAAATTGGCCCAATCAACATATATGGGGAGAGGTAGCGTTCTCCCTAGGAGCACTGCACGGTGCTCTCGCAAGAGTGCTCTCCACGGGAGCATCTTGCATAGCTGTGTTGGCACGAGTGCTCTCACGAGACCAAGTGATGGCCCAACGGACCCTCGTGATCAAGTGTTGGTCAAACGGTCCCTCATGACCAAGTGTTGGCCCAACGGTCCCTTGTGACTACATTTATAAGGGTGCAGGGTGGTATCGCTGAAACTGGCCCAATCAACATATATGGGGAGAGGTAGCGTTCTCCCTGGGAGCACTGCATGGTAATCTCACAAGAGTGATCTCCATGGGAGAACCTCGCATAGCTGTGCTGGCACGAGTGCTCTCACGAGACCAAGTGATGGCCCAACGGACCCTCGTGATCAAGTGTTGGTCAAACGGTCCCTCATGACCAAGTGTTGGCCCAACGGTCCCTTGTGACTACATTTATAAGGGTGCAGGGTGGTATCGCTGAAACTGGCCCAATCAACATATATGGAGAGAGGTAGCGTTCTCCCTGGGAGCACTGCACAGTGCTCTCCCAAGAGTGCTCTCCATCGGAGCACCTCGCACAGCTACATTGGCATGAGCGCTCTCACGAGACCAACTGATGGCCCAATGGACCCTCGTGACAAAGTGTTGGCCCAACAGTCCCTCGTGACCAACTGTTGTCCAAACGGTCCCTCATGACCAAGGGTTGGCCCAACGGTCCCTCATGACCAAGCATTGAACCAACGATCCCTCGTGACCTAGTGTTGGCCCAACAGTCCCTCATGACAAAGCGTTGAACCAGCGGTCCCTCGTGACCAAGTGTTGGCCCAACGGTCCCTCGTGTCCATATTTATAAGGGTGTAGGATGGTATGGTTGAAATTGGTCCAATCAACATATATGGGGAGAGGTAGCATTCTCCCTGGGAGCACTACACGGTGCTCTTGCAAGAGTGCTCTCCATGGGAGAACCTCGCATAGCTGCACTGGCACGAGTACTCTCACGAGACCAAGTGATCGCCCAACGGACCCTCGTGACCACATTTATAAGGGTGCAGGATTGTATGGCCAAAACTGGCCCAATCAACATATATGGGGAGAGGTAGCATTCTCCTTGGGAGCACTGCACAGTGCTCTCGCAAGAGTGCTCTCCATGGGAGCACCTCGCATAGCTGCATTGGCACGAGTGCTCTCACGAGACCAACTGATGGCCCAACGGACCCTCATGACCAAGTGTTGGCCCAACGGTCCCTTGTGACTAACTGTTGTCCAAACTGTCCCTCGTGACCAAGGGTTGGCCCAACGGTCCCTCCTGACCAAGCATTGAACCAACGATCCCTCGTGACCCGGTGTTGGCCCAACGGTCCCTCATGATCACATTTATAAGGGTTCAGGATGGTATGGCTGAGACTGGCCCAATCAACATATATGGGGAGAGGTAGCATTCTACCTGGGAGCACTACACGGTTCTCTCACAAGAGAGCTCTCCATGGGAGCACTTTGCATAGCTGCGTTGGCACGAGCACTCTCACGAGACCAAGTGATGGCCCAACGGACCCTCGTGATCAAGTGTTGGTCAAACGGTCCCTCGGGACCAAGTGTTGGCCCAACGGTCCCTCATGATCACATTTATAAGGGTTCAGGATGGTATGGCTGAAACTGGCCCAATCAACATATATGGGGAGAGGTCGCGTTCTCCCTGGGAGCACTGCACGGTGCTCTCGCAAGAGTGCTCTCCATGGGAGCACCTCACATAGCTGCGGCGGCACGAGTGCTCTCACGAGACCAACTGATGGCCCAACGGACCCTCATGACCAAGTGTTGGCCAAACGGTCCCTCGTGACCAACGGTTGTCCCAACAGTCCCTCATGACCACATTTATAAGGGTGCAGGATGGTATGGCTGAAACTGGCCCAATCAACATATATGGGGAGAGGTAGCATTCTCCCTGGGAGAACCGCACGGTGCTCTCGCGAGAGTGCTCTTTGTGGGAGCACCTTGCATAGCTGCGCTCGCACGAGACCAAGTGATGTCCCAACGGACCCTCGTGACCAAGAGTTTGCCAAACAGTCCCTCGTGACCCAGAGTTGGCCAAACGGTTGCTCATGACCAAGCGTTAAACCAACGGTCGCTCGTGACCAAGCGTTGAACCAACGGTCCCTCGTGACCAAGTGTTGGCCCAACAGACCATCGTTACCAAGGGTTGGCCCAACGGACCCTCGTGACCAACTATTTTCCAAATGGTTCCTCGTGACTAACTATTGGCCCAACAGTCCCTCGTGACCAAGTGTTGGCCAAACGGTCCCTCCTGACCAAGCGTTGAACCAGCGGTCCCTCGTGGCCAAATTTATAAGGGTGTAGGATGGTATGGCCAAAACTTGCCCAATCAACATATATGGGGATAGGTTGCATTCTCCCTGGGAGCACCTCGCATAGCTGTGCTTACACAAGACCAAGTTTTGGCGGAACGGTCCCTCGTGACCAAGGGTTTTCCCAACGGTCCCTCGTGACCAAGCATTGAACCAACGGTCCCTCGTGACCACGTGTTGGCCCAACAGACCATCGTGACCAAGGGTTGGCCCAACAGACCCTTGTGACCAAGTGTTGGCCAAACGGTCCCTCATGACCAAGCATTGACCCGACGGTCCCTCATGACAAAGTGTTGGCCAAACGGAGCATCGTGACCAAGGGTTGGCCCAACGGTCCCTCGTGACCAAATTTATAAGGGTGCAGGATGGTATGGCTAAAATTGGCCCAATCAACATATGTGGGGAGAGGTAGCATTCTCCTTGGGACCACAGCACAGTACTCCCTCAAGAGTGCTCTCCATGGGAGCACCTCGTATAGCTGCGTTGGCACGAGTGCTCTCACGAGACCAAGTGTTGGCCCAACGGTCCCTCGTGACCGAGTGTTGGCCAAATGGAGCATTGTGGCAAAGGGTTGGCCCAACGAACCCTTGTGACCAAGTGTTGGCCCAATGGTCCATCATGACCAACTGTTGGCCAAAGGGTCCCTCATGACCAAGTGTTGACGCAGTGGACCCTCGTGACCAAGGGTTGGCCCAATGATCCCTCGTGACCAAATTTATAAGGGTGCAGGATGGTATGGCTAAAACTATCCTAATCAGCATGTCTGGGGAGAGGTAGCATTCTCCCTGGGAGCATCGCACGGTGCTCTCCTGAGAGTGCTCTCCATGGGAGCACCTCGCATAGCTGCGCTGGCATGAGTGCTCTCACGAAACCATGCGATGGCCCAATGGACCCTCATGATCAAGTGATGGCCCAACGGTCCCTCGTGACCAAGGGTTGGCCAAATGGATCCTCCATGAGAACGCTCTCCTAGAGAGCACCCTTCTTAAGAGTGCACTCCCGGGGAGAACACTATCTCTCCCTATATATGTTGATTGGGCCAGTTTTAGCCATACCGTCCCACACCCTTATAAATTTGGTTAGGAAGGTCCATTCAGCCAACGCTTGGTCGAGAGCGTCTCCTAAAGAACGTTCTCTGTGAGAGCGGCCTTTCGGAGAGCGTTCTCCTTGAGAGTGCCTTGGGCTACACACGTGAGATTGTTCTCCTGGAGAGTGCCTTCGTTGAGAGCTCCTTTTCGAAGGGTGCCCTCCCCGAGAGCAACCTCCTTGAGAGCACCTTGCGTTGCACACCTAAGAGTGTTCTCCTCAAGAGCGTACTTGTTGAGAGCGTTCTCTTGGAGAGCGCCCTTCTTGAGATCGGTCTCGCTAGGGGTGCCCTCCCCGAGAGCATTCTTGTTGAGAGCGCCCTCCGTTAGAGTGGCCTTCTGAAGAGCTTTCTCCTTGAGAGGGCCCTCGCTGGGAGCGTTCTCCCTGTAACACCCTGGTTGAGAGCATTCTGTCGAAGAGTGCCCTCCATGAGAGCATTCTTCTTGAGAGCTGCCTCAATCAGAGCGGCCTCCACAAGAGCGTTCTCCTTGAAAGTACCCTCCCCAAGAGCATTCTGTTGGAGAGCATCCTTTGTTAGAGCAGCCTCCATGAGAGCACCTTGCATTACACACGTGAGATTTTTCACCTTGAGAGCGTTCTTTCATAGAGCGACCTTCCTAAGAGTGCCCTCCCTGAGAACGCCCTCCTTGAGAGCAGTCTTCTTGAGGACGTCCTCATCGGTAGCATTCTCCCTGTTGCACCCTCATTGAGAGCGGTCTCCCTGGAGAACACCCTCCTTGAGAGCGGTCTCCCTGAGAGCGCACTCATGGGGAGCAGTCTCCTTGAGAGCGATCTTCATAAGAGTGCCCTCCTTGAGAACGCCCTTCTTGAGAGCGATCTCACTGAGGACGCCTTCATCATGAACGTTCTCCCTCGAGCGCCCTCATCGGGAGCAGTCTCCTTGGGAGCGATCTTCCTAAGTGTGCCCTCCCTGAGAATGCCCTCCTTGAGAGCAATCTCAATGAGGACACCCTCATTGGGAGCATTCTCCCTGGAGCGCCCTCATCTGGAGCAGTCTCCTTGGGAGCAGTCTTCCTAAGAGTGCCCTCACTAAGAACGCCCTCCTTGAGAGCAATCTCACTGAGGACGCCTTCATCAGAAGCGTTCTCCCTGGAGCACCCTCATTGAGAGCGGTCTCCCTGGAGAACGCCCTCCTTGAGAGCGGTCTCTCTGATAGCGCCCTCATCGGAAGTGTTCTCCTTGGAGCACCCTCGTTGAGAGCATTTTGTCGAAGAGCTTTCTCCTTGAGAGGGCCCTCGTTGGGAGCTTTCTCCCTGTAACACCCTGGTTGAGAGCACTGTGTCGAAGAGTGCACTACCTGAGAGCGTTCTCCCTAAGAGCTACCTCCATCAGAGTGGCCTCCACGAGAGCGTTCTCCTTGAGAGCACCTTATGCCCTCGTGTGAATGTTCTCCTCGAGAGTGTCGTCGTTGAGAGTGTTCTTTGGAAGAGCACCCTCCCTGAGAATGTCCTCCGTGAGAGCGCCCTCTATTAGAGTGGCCTTTCGGAGAGCATTCTCAATGAGAACGCCCTCCCAGAGAGCACCTTGCGCCACACATGTGAGAGCACTCTCCTTGAGCTGGTCCTTCGTGATCAAATTTATAAGGTGTGGGATGTTATGGCTGAAACTGACCCAATCAACATATATAGGGGGAGGTAGATTTGACGAGTGGTCGGAGTGATATAGAGCAATACGTGGGTTTCTCCCCCCAGGGAAGCCTTGCCCTGCCCACGATATCATTGCCTCGTTGTTCATGTTCGTGACCCGTGAGCCTTGTTTGCGAAGAAGGATAGCCCTGGAGAAGGCGGTGTCCTTGTTTACGATTTGAGATAAAAGGCTTGTAGTGTTGTGGGCATGTTCCATGGGGTTGGCTGCCCTGGAGCATTCTTCTTGGAGTGCCCTCGTTGAGAGCTCCCTCTGGGCGAGTGCTCTCCCTCAAAGGGAGCTCCCTTAGCGCACTTTGCGTTATGCACGTGAGAGTGTTCTCCTGGAGAGCACCCTTGTTAATATTGTTCTCTTGGAGAGCTACCACCATTAGAACATTGTCATTGAGATCGGTTTCGCTGGGGACGCCCTGGTTGAGAGAGTCTCTCTTTAAGAGCATTCTACGTGAGATCGCCCTCCTTGAGAGCATTCTCCTTGAGAGCTCTCTCCATTAGAGCGACCTCTCTCAGAGCGTTCTCCTCTAGAGCACCTTGCGTTGCGCATGTGAGAGTGTTCTCCCTGAGAGCGCCTTTGTTGAGAGCGTTCTCTTGGAGAGTGGCCTCCATTAGAATGCCTTTCTTGAGAGCGGGCTTCGTGAGATCACCCTTGATGAGCGCATTGTTTTTAGGAGTGCCCTTCATTAGAGGGGCCTTCAGAAGAGCGTTCTCTTTGAGAGCGCCCTCATTGAGATCGTTTTGTCGAAGAGTGCCTTCATTTAGAGTGCGCCCTTCATGAGAGCATTTTCCCTGAGTGCGGCCTCTATGAGAACGTTCTTCCTGAGGATGCGTTCTCCGATTATCTTGTGCTATGCCCGTGAGAGCGTTCTTCTTGAGAGCGCCCTCGTTGAGAGCTCTTTCTCAGAAGGTACCCTCTTAGAGAACGGTCTTCGTTAGTGGAAGCACCCTTAGAGCGTTCGACCTGAGATCATCTTATGTTATGCACATGATAGTGTTCGCCCCGAGAGCACTATTTTTGGGAGCATTCTCTTGGAGAGCATCCTCCATTACAGCGCCCTCGTTGAGATCGGTCTGGCTAAGGACGTCCTCCTTGAGAGTGTTCTTCTTCAGAGCGCCCTCTGATAGAGCGACCATCTAACAAGTGTTCTCTTTGAGGGTGCCCTCTCCCGGATCGTTCTTCATAGAGTGCCCTCGTCGAGATTTTTCTATTGAAGGGTGCCCTCATTTAGATCGCCTTTCCTGAGATCGTTCTTCCTAAGAGCGGTCTCTGTGAAATCGTTCTCCTTGAGAGCTTCCTCCATGATGGCATTGTCCATGGGATCACCTTGTGTTATGTACGTGAGAGTGTTCACCTTGAGAGTGTCATCGTTGAGAACACCTGGATCAAAGAGTGCCCTCCCTAAGAACGGTGTCGTTGAGGACGCCCTTCTGGAGAGGCATCCTCCTTAAGAATGTTCTCGGTGGTAGCGGCCTCTCCAGGAGAGCGCTCCATTAGAGCTGCTTTTCGGACAATGTTCTCCTTGAGAGCACCTTCCCTGAGAGCGCTTAGTGTTAGTCGCGTGAGAGTGTTCTCCTGGAGAGTGCCCTCCTAGAGAGCTCGCTCTTGAAGGATGCCATCCCAGAAAGATGCCCTCCTTGACAGCGTCCCCCTTGAGAGCATTGTACGTGAGATCGCCTTCCTTTAGAGCGAGAGCGTTCTCCTGGACAGCGCCCTGCTAAAGTGGCCTTCCATTTGAGCGTTTTCCGTGGAGCGCCATCATTGAGAACATTTTGTTGAAGAGCGCCCTCCTTGAGGGCGGCCTCCAGTAGAGCGGCCTTTGCAAGAGCGTTCTCCTTAAGAGCGGATTCGATGAAAGCATTGTCCATGAGAGCACCTTGCGTTATGCACATGAGAGTGTTCACCTCGAGAGCGCCCTTGTTGAGCACGTTCTTTTGGAGAACACCCTTCATAAGAGTGCCCTTCCTGAGAATGCCCTTCTTGAGATTGGCCTCCCAGAGGACACCCTGCTCAAGAGCATCTTTCTTAAGAACGTTCTTCATGAGATCAACCTCCCCGAGAGTGCCCTCCTTGAGAGAATTCTCATGGAGAGCTTTCTGCATAAGAGTGGCATCACGAAGAATGATCTCCTTGAGAGCGTCTTTCTCGAGAGCGCGTTGCGCTACGTTATAGTGTTCTCTAGGAGGGAGCTCTCGTGGAGAGCTTCGTCTTGGAGGGTGACCTCTCAGAGAGCAGTCTCCCTTTGAGCGTTCTCCCTGAGAGCACTTTGCATTATGCACGTGAGAGTGTTCTCCTTGAGAGCGCCTTTGTTGAGCTACCTTTGTATTAGAATGCCATCCTTGAGATCGGTCTTATTGGGGACGCCCTCCTTTAGAGCGTTCTACATAAGATCGTCCTCCCCGAGAGTGTTCTCCTTGAGAGCGGCCTTTCGAAGAGCATATTCTCCTAGGGAGGGTCCTCGTTGTCAGCGTTCTCCGTGGAGCGCCCCCGTTGAGAGCGTTCTATCGAAGAGTGCTCTATGTGAGAGCGTTCTCCTTGAGATCGGCCTCTGTTAGAGTGGCATCCACGAGAGCGTTTTTCATGAGAGCGTCGTGCGCTCTCGTGTGAGTGTTCTCGTCGAGAGCGTCCTCGTTAAGAGCACTGTTAATAAGAGTGCCCTTCCTGAGAGCGGTCTCGTTCAGGATGGCATCGTCGGGAATGGTCTCTTTAAGAACGTTCTAGGTGAGAGCGCCCTAGCTTAGAGTCACCCTTCTGAGAGCGTTCTTCTTGAGAGTGCTCTCAGGGAGAGCACTCTCCTTCAGGTGCTGTGTCGTGACCAAATTTAGAAGGGTGCGGGACAGTATGGATGAAACTGGCCCAATCAACATATATAGGGGGAGGTAGAGTTGACGAGCGGTGGGAGTGATATAGAGCGATACATGGGTTTCTCCCCCCAGGGAAGCCTTGCCCTACCCACGATATCGCAGCCTCGTTGTTCATGTTCGTGACCCACGAGCCCCGGAGAAGGCAGTGTTCTCATTTACGATTTGAGATGAAAGGCTTGTAGCATTGCGGGCATGTTCCATGGGGTTGGTTGCCCTGGAGCGTTGTTCCTAGAGCACCCTCGTTGAGAGCTCCCTCTTGGAGAGCGGTCTCCATCAAAGGGAGCACTTTGCGTTACGCATGCAAGAGTGTTCTCTTGGAGAGCACCGTTGTTGAGATTATTCTCTTGGAGAGATACCTTGATTAGAACACCCTCCTTGAGAGCATTCTCTTTAAGAGTGTTCTACGTGAGATCACCCTTCCCAAGAGCATTATGCTTGAGAGGTCTCTCCCTCAGAGCGATCTCCTCTAGAGCACCTTGCATTGCACACGTGAGAGTGTTCTCCCTGAGAGCGTCTTTGTTGAGAGCGTTCTCTTGGAGAGTGGCCTCCATTAGAATGCCTTCCTTGGGAGCTGGATCCGTGAGATCGCCCTGCATGAGAGCGTTCTTCTTAGGAGTGCCCTTCATTAGAGGGGCCTTCGGAAGAGCGTTTTCTTTGAGACTGTTCTGTCAAAGAGTCCCTTCTTTTAGAGCGCGCCCTTCACGAGAGCGTTTTTCCCTAAGAGTGGCCTCTGTGAGAACGTTCTTCCTAAGGATTTCTTCTCCGATTATCTTGCGCCAAGCATGTGAGAGTGTTCTTCTCGAGAGCACCTTCATGGAGAGCTCTTTTTCAGAAGGTTCCCTCTTCGAGAGCGAGCATCCTCAGAGCATTCGTCCTGAGAGCATCTTGTGTTACGCACATGATAGTGTTCTCCTCGAGAGCGCCATGGTTGGGAGCATTCTCTTGGAGAGCGTCCTCCATTACAACGTTCTCATTGAGAGCAGTGTGGCTGAGGATGCCCTCCTTGAGAGCATTCTTTCTTCTGAGCGCCCTTTGCAAGAGCGACCATTTGAGGAGTGTTCTCTTTGAGAGTGCCCTCTCCCGGAGTGTTCTGTCTAGAGTGCCCTCATCGAGATCATTCTGTCGAAGGGTTCCCTCATTTAGATCGCCTTTGCTGAGAGCGTTCTTCCTAAGAGCGGTCTCTTTGAAAGAATTCTCCCAGAGAGCTCCCTCCATGATGGCGTTGTCCATGGGAGCATGCTTGCGTTATGCACGTGAGAGTGTTCTTCTTGAGAGTTCCGTCATTGAGAACGCTTGGATCAGAGGTGAGAGCGCTCTCATTGAATTGGTCCTTGGTGACCAAATTTATAAGGGTGTGGGACGGTATGGCTGAAACTGGCCCAATCAACATATATAGAGGGAGGTAGAGTTGACGAGAGGTTGGAGTGAAAGAGTGATACGTGGGCTTCTCCCCCCAAGGATGTTTTACCCTGCCCATGATATTGAGGCCTGGTTGTTCATGTGGGTAACTTGCAAGGCTTGTTGGAAAGAAGGATAAGCCCAGAGAAGGTGGTGTCCTCGTTTACGATTTGATTCGGGTGACCATTTCATTGTCGTAGCACATCGAAAATAGCCAGCACTGATGGCTTTACGGGATTGAACGATCCCATGTGGAAACGATGTCGAATGACTTCGTGCAAATGGTAGAGTTGATTCGGTGTGGTGGAGGAGGTAGAGCGTTTGGGTGCCCCCACGAGGTAGCGTCGAGCGCATGTCATCTCTGCCTATTCACTGATTCGATTTCCTAGTAGCCCATGGGTGGTAGGTGGGAGTTCACCTGGATGAGTCGAGAAACGACGAGGGACCCGTTCTCTCTTGTTCTCAATGCACTTGAGGGTGCCTCATTGTTGGTTTCAGTTTGAGGACTCTATTGATTCAGGTAACCATCTCGAGGTCGTAGCACAATGAAGAGAGCCTTTTGTGGACTCAAGGACACAGGTAGCACCTTCCCTTGGAGGAGCATGCGAAGTTTGAGCGCACGCTCGAACATGGTCGTAAGTTGTTGAAGGGTTAGGAGAAGCAGTTAGAGGAATGTTTGAGGCCCATGTCTCGAAAATCCCTTGTCTTGGCTATGGCACGCTGTGTTTTTGTGTTTCACGAAGGAGCTTTCTGTTGCTCGGTTGCATGACAGGGAATTCAATTAACCTTGAAATTCGTTTCTGTAGAGTTGCGAGATCAGAGCCGGCACTGATGGCTTTATGGGATTGAACGATCCCATGCGGAAACGATGTCAAATTACTTCATGTGAATAGTAGTGTTGATTCGATGCAGTGGAGGAGGTAGAGCATTTGGGCACCCCCATGGGGTAGCGTCGAGCGGATGTCGTCTTTGTCTGTTCACCGATTCGATTGCCTAGTAGCGCATGGGTGGTAGTGGGGAGTTCACCTAGACGAGTCGAGAAACGACGAGGGACCCATTCTCTCTTGTTCTCAATGCACTTGAGGGTGCCTCGTTATTGGTTTCGGTTTGAGGACTCTTGATTTGGGTGACCGTCTCAAGGTCATAGCACAACGAAAAGAGCCTTTTGTGGACTCAAGGACACAGGTAGCGCCTTCCCTTAGAGTAGCTTGCGAAGTTTGAGCGCACGCTCAAACACGGTCGTATGTTGTTTAAGGGTTAGGAGAAGCAGTCGGAGGGATGTTAGAGGCCCATGTCTCGAAAATCCCTTGTCTTGGTTGTGGCATGCTGTGTTTCTGTGTTTCATGAAGGAGATTTTTGTTGCTCGGTCGTGTGACGGGAAATTTGGTTAACGTCAAAATTCGTTTCTGTAGAGTTGCAAGATCGGAGCCAACACTGATGGCTTTACGGGATTGAACGATCCCATGCGGATACGATGTCGAATGACTTTGTGCAAACAATAGCGTTGATTTGGTGTGGTGGAGGAGGTAGAGCATTTGGGTGCCCCCATGGGGTAGCATCGATCGCATGTCGTCTCTGCTTGTTCACCGATTCGATTGTCTAGTAGCGCATGGGTGGTAGTGGGGAGTTTACCTGGATGAGTCGAGAAACGATGAGGGACCCGTTCTCTCTTGTTCTCAATGCACTTGAGGGTGTCTCGTTGTTGGTTTTGGTTTGAGGACTCTATTGATTTGAGTGACCATCTCGAGTTTGTAGCACAACAAAAAGAGCCTTTTGTGGACTCAAGGACACAAGTAGCGCCTTCCCTTGGAGGAGCTTGCGAAGTTTGAGTGCACGCTCGAGCACGGTCGTAAGTTGTTTAAGGGTTAGGAGAAGCAGTCGGAGGGATGTTGGAGGCCCATGTCTCGAAAATCCCTTGTCTTGGCTACGGCATGCTATGTTTCTATGTTTCACGAAGGAGTTTTCTATTGCTCAGTGGCGTGACGGGGAAATCGGTTAACCCCGAGATTCGTTTTTGTAGAGTTGCGAGATCGAAGCCGGCATTGATTGCATTACGGGATTGAACGATCCCATGCGGAAACGATGTTGAATGACTTCGTGTGAATGGTAGCGTTGATTCGGTGCGGTGGAGGATGTAGAGCATTTGGGTGCCCCCACAGGGTAGCGTCGAGCGCATGTCGTCTCTGCCTATTCACCGATTCGATTACCTAGTAGCGCATGGGTGGAAGTGGGAAGTTCACCTAGATGAGTCGAGAAACGACGAGGGACCCATTCTCTCTTGTTCTCAATGCACTTGAGGGTGCCTCATTGTTGGTTTCTGTTTGAGGACTCTATTGAATCGGGTGACCATCTCGAGGTCATAGCACAACGAAAAGAGCCTTTTGTGGACTCAAGGACACAGGTAGCGCCTTCCCTTGGAGTAGCTTACGAAGTTTGAGCGCACGCTCGAACACGGTCGTAAGTTGTTTAAGGGTTAGTAGAAGCAGTTAGAGGGATGTTAGAGGTCCATGTCTTGAAAATCCGTTGTTTTGGCTGCGGCACGCTGTGTTTCTGTGTTTTACGAAGGAGTTTTCTGTTGCTTGGTCACGTGACCGGGAATTCGGTTAACCCCGAAATTCATTTCTGTAGAGTTGCGAGATCGTTGTCGGCACTGATGGCTTTATGGGACTAAACGACCCCATGTGGAAACGATGTCCAAAGACTTCGTGCGAATGGTAGCATTGATTTGGTGCGGTGGAGGAGGCAGAGTGTTTGGATGCCCCCACGGGGTAGCGTTTAGTGCATGTCATCTTCGCATGTTCACCGATTTGACTGCCTAGTAGCGCATGGCTGGTAGTGGGGAGTCCTCCTGGACGAGGCGAGAAATGAAGAGCGACTTTGTCTCTCTTGTTCTCCATCCCCTTACGGGTGCCTCGCTGTTGTTTTTGGTTCGAGGATTCTATTGATTTGTGTGACCGTTTCGTGATCGTAGCATTTCGAAAATAGCCTTTCGCGGATTCAAGGACATAGGCTTGCATTATGATGCGAATGATACCGTCGGCGTCGGGTCATAGTTGGGTTTGTGATTCTGGGATGCATCTTCCATTTTCCTTGATGCGGTAGCGGTTGAGCACGTGCAAACAGCTGCATCGGGTTTGTGTGGTTGAGGTAGCAGAGCATGTCGACGCCCCCACGGGGTAGCGTCGGGTGCATGTTTTCTCTTCCTGTACATGGATCGGACCGCTCAGGAGCGCACGGGTGGTAGATGCGACTTCACGTGCACATGCCGGAGTAGCAGGAGGACTGAGGTTCTGTTGTCCTTCATGCACGTACGCGTGGCTCGTTCTTCAGTGGGTGGCCCCTGAGGTGACCTTTGTGAGTGGTAGTGGGGAGTTCACCTAGACGAGTCGAGAAATGACGAGTGATCCGTTCTCCCTTGTTCTCAATGCACTTGAGGGTGCCTCATTGTTGGTTTCGGTTTTGAGGACTCTATTGATTCGGGTGACCTTCTCGAGGTCATAGCAGAACGAAAAGAGCCTTTTGTGGAATCAAGGACACAGGTAGCGCCTTCCCTTGGAGTAGCTTGCAAAGTTTGAGCACACGCTCGAACACGGTCGTAAGTTCTTTAAGGGTTAGGAGAAGCAATCAGAGGGATGTTTGAGGCCCATGTCTCGAAAATCCCTTGTCTTGGCTACGGCACGCTATTTTTTTGTGTTTCACGAAGGAGTTTTCTATTGCTTGGTCACGTGACGGGGAATTCGGTTAACCCCGAAATTCATTTCTGTAGAGTTGCGAGATTGGAGCCGGCACTGATGGCTTTATGGGATTGAATGATCCCATGCGAAAATGATGTCAAATGACTTCGTGCGAACGGTAGCATTGATTTGGTGCGGTGGAGGAGGTAGAGCATTTGGGCGCCCCCATGGGGTAGCATCGAGCGCATGTCATCTCTGCCTGTTCACCGATTCGATTGTCTAGTAGCGCATGGGTGGTAGTGGGGAGTTCACTTGAATGAGTCGAGAAACTACGAGGGACCCGTTCTCTCTTGTTCTCAATGCACTTGAGGGTGCCTCGTTGTTGGTTTCAGTTTGAGGACTCTATTGATTCGGGTGACTGTCTCTTGGTCGTAGCACAACGAAAAGAGCCTTTTGTGGACTCAAGGACACAGGTAGCACCTTCCCTTGGAGTAGCTTGCAAAGTTTGAGCGCACGCTCGAACACGGTCGTAAGTTGTTTAAAGGTTAGGAGAAGCAGTCGGAGGGATGTTGGAGGCCCATGTCTCAAAAATCCCTTGTCTTGACTATGGCACGCTATGTTTCTGTGTTTCACAAAGGATTTTTCTGTTGCTCGGTTGCGTGATGGGGAAATCGGTTAACCCTGAGATTCATTTATGTAGAGTTGCGAGATCGGAGCCGACATTGATTGCTTTACGGGATTGAATGATCCCATGCAGAAATGATGTCAAATGACTTCGTGCAAATGCTAGCGTTGATTCGGTGTGGTGGAGGATGTAGAGCGTTTGGGCGCCCCCACGGGATAGCATCGAGCGCATGCCGTCTCTGCCTGTTCACCGATTCGATTGCCTAATAGCGCATGGGTGGTAGTGGGGAGTCCACCTGGACGAGTCAAGAAACTATGAGGGACCTGTTCTCTTTTGTTCCTCATGCACTTGAGGGTGCTTCGTTGTTGGTTTCGATTTATGGACTCTATTGATTTGGGTGACCACCTCGAGGTCATAGCACAACGAAAAGAGCCTTTTGTGAACTCAAGGACACAGGTAGCGCCTTCCCTTGGAGTAATTTGCAAAGTTTGAGCGCACGCTCGAACATGGTCGTAAGTTGTTTAAGGGTTAGGAGAAGTAGTCGGAGGGATGTTGGAGGCCCATGTCTCAAAAATCCCTTGTCCTGGCTACGGCACGCTGTGTTTCTGTGTTTCATGAAGAAGTTTTCTGTTGCTCGGTCGTGTGACGGGGAAATCGATTAACCCCGAGATTCATTTCTGTAGAGTTGCGAGATCAGAGCCGGCACTGATGGCTTTACGGGATTGAACAATCCCATGTAGAAACAATGTCGAATGACTTCGTGCGAACAGTAGCGTTGATTCGGTGTGGTGGAGGAGGTAGAGCGTTTGGGCGCTTCCATGGGGTAGCATCAAGCACATGTCATCTCTGCCTGTTCACCAATTCGATTGCCTAGTAGCGCATGGGTGGTAGTGGGGAGTTCACTTGGACGAGTCGAGAAACAATGAGGGACCCATTCTCTCTTGTTCTCAATGCACTTGAGGGTGCCTCATTGTTGGTTTCGGTTTGAGGACTCTATTGATTCGGGTGACCGTCTCTTGGTCGTAGCACAAGGAAAAGAGCCTTTTGTGGTCTCAAGGACACAGGTAGCGCCTTCCCTTGGAATTGCTTGCGAAGTTTGAGCACACGCTCGAACACGGTCGTAAGTTGTTTAAGGGTTAGGAGAAGCAGTCAGAGGGATGTTTGAGTCCCATGTCTCAAAAATTCGTTATCTTGGCTGCGGCAGGCTGTGTTTCTGTGTTTCACGAAGGAGTTTTTTGTTGCTCGGTCACGTGACGGGGAATTCAATTAACCCCGAAATTTGTTTTTGTAGAGTTGCGAGATCGGAGCTGGCACTGATGGCTTTACGGGACTGAACAACCCCATGCAGAAACGATGTCCAAAGACTTCATGCGAATGGTAGCATTGATTTGGTGCGGTGGAGGAGGCAGAGTGTTTGGATGCCCCCACGGGGTAGCGTTCAGTGCATGTCATCTCCGCATGTTCACCGATTCGATTGCCTAGTAGCGCATGGGTGGTAGTGGGGAGTCCTCCTGGACGAGGTGAGCAACGAAGAGTAACCTTGTCTCTCTTGTTTTCCATCCCCTTACGAGTGCCCCGCTGTTGTTTTCAGTTCA
>MNCI01003976.1:328082-348082 GCA_015680685.1 Gnetum montanum | reverse complement strand
CTTGCAAGAGTGGTCTCCATGGGAGAACCTCGCATAGCTGCGCTAGCACGAGCACTCTCACGAGACCAAGTGATCACCCAATGGACCCTCGTGACCACATTTATAAGGGTGCAGCATTGTATGGTTGAAACTGGCCCAATCAACATATATGGGGAGAGGTAACGTTCTCACTGGGAGCACTGCACAGTGCTCTCCGAAGAGTGCTCTCCATGGGAGCACCTCGTAGACCTGCATTGGCACGAGCACTCTCATGAGACCAACTGATGGCCCAACGAACCCTCGTGACCAAGTGTTGGCCCAACGGTCCCTTGTGACCAACTGTTGTCCAAACGGTCCCTTGTGACCAAGGGTTGGCCCAACAGTCCCTTGTGACCAAGCGTTGAACCAACGATCCCTCATGACCCAGTGTTGGCCCAACGGTCCCTCATGACCAACTGTTGTCCAAACGGTCCCTCGTGACCAAGGGTTGGCCCAACGATCCCTAGTGACCAAGCATTGAACCAACGATCCCTCGTGACCCAGTGTTGGCCCAACAGTCCCTCATGACCAAGCGTTGAACCAGCAGTCCCTCATGGCCCAGTGTTGGCCCAACGGTCCCTCATGACCACATTTATAAGGGTGCAGGATGGTATGGCTGAAGCTGGCCCAATCAACATATATGGGGAGAGGTAGCGTTCTCCTTGGGAGCACTACACGGTGCTCTTGCAAGAGTGCTCTCCATGGGAGAACCTCGCATAGCTACGCTGGCACGAGCGCTCTCACGAGACCAAGTGATCGCCCAACAGACCTTCATGACCACATTTATAAGGGTGCAAGATTGTATGGCCGAAACTAGCCCAATCAACATATATGGCGAGAGGTAGCGTTCTCCCTGGGAGCACTGCACGGTGCTCTCACAAGAGTGCTCTGCATGGGAGCACCTCACATACCTGCATTGGCACGAGCGCTCTCACGAGACCAACTGATGGTCCAACGGACCCTCATGACCAAGTGTTGGCCCAACGGTCCCTCGTGACCAACTATTGTCCAAATGGTCCCTCGTGACCAAGGGTTGGCCCAACGGTCCCTCGTGACCAAGCGTTGAACCAATGATCCCTCGTGACCCAGTGTTGGCCCAACGGTCCCTCATGACCAAGCGTTGAACCAGCGGTCCCTCGTGACCACATTTATAAGGGTGGCATGGTTGAAACTGGCCCAATCAACATATATTGGGAGAGGTAACACTCTCCCTGGGAGCACTGCACAGTGCTCTCGCAAGAGTGCTCTCCATGGGAGCACCTCGCATAGCTGCGTTGGCACGAGCACTCTCACGAGACGAAGTGATGGCCCAACAGACCCTCATGATCAAGTGTTGGCCAAACAGTCCCTCGTGACCAACTGTTGGCCCAACGGTCCCTCGTGACCACATTTATAAGGGTGCAGGATGGTATGGCTGAAACTGGCCCAATCAACATATATGAGAAGAGGTAGCATTCTCCCTGGGAGCACTACATGGTGCTCTCGCAAGAGTGCTCTCCATGGGAGTACCTCGCATAGCTGCATTGACACGAGCGCTCTCACGAGACCAACTGATGGCCCAACAGACCCTCGTGACCAAGTGTTGGCCAAATGGTCCCTCGTGACCAAGTGTCGGCGCAACGGTCCCTCGTGACCAAGTGTTGGCCCAACGGTCCCTCGTGACCACATTTATAAGGGTGCTAAAACTGGCCCAATCAACATATATGGGGAGAGGTAGCATTCTCCTTGGGAGAACTGCACAGTGCTCTCGCGAGAGTGCTCTTCATGAGAGCACCTTGCATAGCTGCGCTCGCACGAGACCAAGTGATATCCCAACGGACCCTTGTGACCAAGAGTTGGCCAAATAGTCCCTCATGACCAAGAGTTGGCCAAATAGTCCCTCGTGACCAAGAGTTGGCCAAACGGTCTGTCATGACCAAGTGTTGAACCAACAGTCGCTCGTGACCAAGCATTGAACCAACGGTCCCTCGTGACCAAGTGTTGGCCCAATAGACCATCGTGACCAAGGGTTGGCCCAACAGACCCTCGTGACCAACTGTTGTCCAAATGGTTCCTCGTGACCAACTGCTGGCCCAACAGTCCTTCGTGACCAAGTGTTGGCCAAACGGTCCGTCCTGACCAAGCATTGAACCAGCGGTCCCTCGTGACCAAATTTATAAGGGTGCAAGATGGTATGGCCGAAACTAGCCCAATCAACATATATGGGGAGAGGTTGCATTCTCCCTAGGAGCACCTCTCATAGCTGCGCTTACACGAGACCAAGTTTTGGCGGAACGGTCCCTCGTGACCAAGGGTTGCCCCAACAGTCCCTCGTGACCAAGCATTGAACCAACAGTCCCTTGTGACCACGTGTTGGCCCAACAGACCATCATGACCAAGGGTTGGCCCAACGGACCCTCGTGACCAAGTGTTGGCCAAACGGTCCCTCATGACCAAGCGTTGACCCGATGGTCCTTCGTGACAAAGTGTTGGCCAAACGGAGCATCGTGACCAAGGGTTGGCCCAACGCTCCCTCGTCACCAAATTTATAAGGGTGCAGGATGGTATGGCTGAAATTGGCCCAATCAACATATGTGGGGAGAGTTAGCATTCTCCTTGGGAGCACAACACAGTTCTCCCACAAGAGTGCTCTCCATGGGAGCACCTCGCATAGCTGCATTGGCACAAGCACTCTCACGAGACCAAGTTTTGGCCCAACGCTCCCTCGTGACTGAGTGTTGGCCAAACAGAGCATCATGGCGAAGGGTTGGCCCAACGAACCCTCGTGACCAAGTGTTGGCCCAATGGTCCCTCATGACCAACTGTTGGCCAAAGGGTCCCTCATGACCAAGTGTTGACGTAGCAGACCCTCGTGACCAAATTTATAAGGGTGCAGGATGGTATGGCTCAAACTGTCCCAATCAACATGTCTGGGGAGAGGTAGCGTTCTCCCTGGGAGCACCGCACAGTGCTCTCGTGAGAGTGCTCTCCATGGGAGCACCTCTCATAGCTGCACTGGCACGAGTGCTCTCACGAAACCATGCGATGGCCCAATGGACCCTCGTGATCAAGTGATGGCCCGACGGTCCCTCGTGATCAAGGGTTGGCCAAATGAACCCTCGTGACCAAGGGTTGGTCCAACGGACCAGCATGACCAAGGGTTGGCCCAACGAACCTGCATGACCAAGGGTTGGGCCAACGGTCCCTTGTGACCAAGTGTTCACCGAAACAGTCCCTCAAGACCAAATTTATAAGGGTGCAAGATGGTATGGATGAAGCTAGCCCAATCAGCATATATGGGGAGAGGGAGCATTCTTGCAGGGAGCACCGCACGGTGCTCTTGTGAGAGGGATCTCCATGGTAACACCTCGCATACCTTCGCTGGCACAAGCGCTCTCACGAGACCAACTGATGGCCCAATGGACCCTCATGACCAAGTGATGGCCAAACGGACCCTCGTGACCAAGTGTTGGCCAAATGGTCCCTCGTGACCAAGCGTTGAACCAACGGTCTCTCATGACCAAGTGTTGGCCCAACAGACCATCGTGCCCTAGTGATGGCCCAATGGTCCCTCGTGATCAACTATTGGCCAAACGGACCCTCGTGACCAAGGGTTGGCCATACGATCCCTCGTGACCAATTGTTGGCCCAACGGTCCCTCATGACCAAGGGTTACCCAAACGGACCCTCATGACCAAGGGTTGGTCCAATGGACCTGCATGACCAAGGGTTGGGCCAACAGTTCCCTGTGACCAAGTGTTGGCCCAACGGTCCCGCGTGACCAAGTGTTGGCTCAACGGTCCCTCGTGACCAAGGGTTGTTCCAACAATCCCTCATGACCAAGGGTTGTTCCTACGGTCCCTCGTGACCAAGTGTTGGCACAACGTTCCCTCATGACCAAGGGTTGGCCCAACGGTCCCTCATGACCAAGCGTTGAACCAGCAGTCCATCGTGACCAAGTGTTGGCCCAACGGTCCCTCGTGACCAATTGTTGGCCAAACGGTCCCTCATGACCAAGTGTTGGCCAAACGGTCCCTCGTGACTAAGCGTTGAACCAACGGTCCCTCATGGCCAAGTGTTGGCCCAACGGCCCCTCGTGACCAATTGTTGGCCAAACGGTCCCTCATGACCAAGTGTTGGCCAAACGGTCCCTCGTGACAAAGGGTTGGCCCAACGGTCCCTCGTGACCAAGTGTTGGCACAATGGTCCCTCTTGACCAAGTGTTGGCGCAATGGACGCTCGTGACCAAGGGTTGGCCCAACGGTCCCTCGTGACCAAGTGTTGGCCCAACGGTCCCTCGTGACCAAATTTATAAGGATGTAGGATGGTATGGTAGAAACTGGCCCAATCAGCATATATGGGGATAGGTAACGTTCTTCCTGGGAGCACCTTGCATTGCTGCACTAGCACAAGCACTGTCACGTGACCAAGTGATGGCCCAACGGACCCTCGCAACCAAGTGTTGGCCCAACGGACCATCGTGACCAAGCGTTAAACCAACGGTTCCTCGTGACCAAGTGTTGGCCCAACGATCCCTTGTGACCAAGTGTTCACCAAATGGTCCCTCGTGACCAAGGGTTGCCCCAACGGACCCTCGTGACCAAGTGTTGGCCCACCAGTCCCTCATGACCAAGTGTTCACCAAACGGTCCCTCGTGACCAAGCGTTGAACCAATAGTCCCTCGTGACCAAGTGTTGGCCCAACGGTCCCGCCTGACCAAGTGTTCGCTCAACGGTCCCTCGTGACCAAGGGTTGCCCCAACGGACCCTCGTGACCAAGTGTTGGCCCACCGATCCCTCGTGACCAAATTTATAAGGGTGCAGGATGGTATGGTAGAAACTGGCCCAATCAAAATATATGGGGAGAGGTACCATTCTCCCTGGGAGCACCTTGCATAGCTGCGCTGGCATGAGCACTTTCACCTGACCAAGTGATGGCCCAACGGACCCTCGTAACCAAGTGTTGGCCCAACGGACCCTCGTGACGAAGCGTTGAACCAATGGTCCCTCGTGACCAAGTGTTGGCCCAACGGTCCCTCGTGACCAAGTGTTCGCTAAACGGTCCCTCGTGACCAGGTGTTGGCCAAACAGTTCCTCGTGACCAAGTGTTGCCCCAACGGTCCCTCGTGACCAAGTGTTCGCCAAACAGTCCCTCATGACCAAGGGTTGGGCCAACGGTCCCTCGTGACCAACTGTTGGCCCAACGATCCCTCATGACCAAGGGTTGGCCCAATGGTCCCTCGTGACCAAGTGTTCGCCAAATGATCCCTCATGACCAAGTGTTTGCCAAATGGTCCCTCATGACCAAGGGTTGCCCCAACGGTCCTTCGTGACCAAGTGTTCACCAAATGGTCCCTCGTGACCAAGGGTTGCCCCAACGGATCCTCGTGACCAAGTGTTGGCCCAACGGTCCCTCGTGACCAAATTTATAAGGGTGCAGGATGGTATGACTAAAATTGGCCTAATCAGCATATATGGGGAGAGGTAGTGTTCTCCCAGGGAGCACCACACGGTGCTCTCATGAGAGTGCTCTCCATGGGAGCAACTTGCTTAGCTGTGATGGCACGAGCGCTCTCATGAGTCCAAGTGCTGGCCAAACGGATGCCCTCCCCAAGAGCGTGCTCCCTGAGAGCATTCTCCTTGAGAGTGCCTTCCCGGTACGCACATGAGAGTGTTCTTGTTGAGAGCACCCTTTGTGGGAGCATTCTCCTTGAGTACACCTTGCACTCCGCACGTGAGAGCATTCTCCTAGAGAGCGTCCTCATTGAGAGCGTTCTCCTGGAGAGTGCCCTCATTGAGAACATTCTCTCGGAGCGTGCCCTCCATGAGAGTGCCCTCCCTGAGAACGGGCTCACTGAGGACGCCCTATCCAATAGCATCCTTCTTAAGACTGCACTCCACGAGATCGCCCTCTATTAGAGTAGCCTCCCTGAGAGCATTCTCCTTGAGATCACCCTCCCTAAGAGCGTTTTCCTTGTGTTACGCTCATGAGAGTGTTCTTCTCGAGAGCACCCTTGTTGAGAGCATTCTCTCGAAGAGCACCCTCCATTAGAGCGGTGTTCTTGAGAGCATTCTCGCTGAGTGCACCCTATCTGACAGCACCTTGCATTATGCATGTGAGAATGTTCTCCTCGAGAGCACACTCATTGAGAGCATTCTCATGGAGAGCGCCCTCCTCGAGAGAGTTCTGGCTGAGAACACCCTCCTCGAGAGTGTTCTCGTTGAGAGCACCCTCTACGAGAGCGTTTTCTTTGAGGACGCCTTTACTTGGTGCTCTCTCTCTGAGGATGCTCTTTTTGAGAACGCGGTCTTCATGATGAAATTTATAAGGATGGAAGATGGTATGGCTGAAACTGGCCCAATAAGCATATATGGGGAGAGGTAGTGTTCTTCCTGGGAGCATCGCACGGTGCTCTTGTGAGAGCGCTCTCACAAGAGCGCCTCGCATAGCTGCGCTAGCAAGAGCACGCTCTCACGAGAGCACCTCATGCAACACTTGCTAGAGCACTCTCCGTGGGAGTGCCTCTTGCTGCGCACATGATGGTGTTCTCTCTTGGAGTGTCCTCCCTAAGAGAGCCTTGCGTTGCGCATTTGAGAGCGTTCTCAATGAGACAGCCCTCGTTGAGAGCATTTTGTTGGATAGCGCTCTCCCTGGGAGTGGCCTCCCTGAACGTGTTCTCCTCGAGAATGCCCTCCTTGAGAGCGTTCTCCGTGAGAGCGCCCTCCCTGAGCATGCTAAACGTGGGCATGCTCTCTGTGGGAGCACACTCCATGGAGAGCGTTCTCGTTGATAGCGTTCTCCCTGAGAGCACCTTACACTATGCACGTGGTAGCGTTCTCCTTTGGAGTAACCTCCCTGAGAGCGTCTTGTGCTACGCATGTGAGAGTGTTCTCCTCGAAAGTGCCCTCATTGAGAGCATTCTCTTGGAGAGTGCCCTCCTTGAGAATGGTCTCCCTGAGGATGCCCTCCTTGAGAGCATCCTCCTTAAGACTGTGCTCCATGAGAACGTTCTCCTTGAGAGCGCCCACCCCGAGAGCACCTTCCGCTACACATGTGAGAGTGTTCTCATTGAGAGCACCATCTTGGAGGGTGGGCTCCCAGAGAGCGCTCTCCCTAAGAGCAGCCTCCCTCATAGCATTTTCCCTGATAGTGTCTTGTGCTACGCATCTGGGAGTGTTCTCCTTGAGAGTGCCTTCGTTGAGAGCATTCTCTCAGAGCGTGCCCTTCCTAAGAGTGCCCTTCGAGAGAAGGGTCTCCCTGAGGACGCCCTCCTTAAGAGCGTGCTCTGTGAGAGCATTCTCCTTGAGAGCGCCCTTCGTTAGAGTGGATTTTTGGAAAGCATTCTCCTTGAGAGCGCCCTTCATGAGAGAACCTTGCGCAACGCACGTGAGAGTGTTCTCATTGAGAGCGCCTTCCTGGAGAGTGGCCTCCCTCCAAGCATTCTCCCTGAGAATGCCTTGCGCTACTCACATGAGAGTGTTCTCCTCAAGAGCATTGTCTCGGAGAGCATCCTCCGTTAGAGCACCCTCCCAGAGAGCTCCCTCCGTGGGAGCGTTCTCCCTGAGTACACCTTGTACTATGCATGTGAGAGTGGTCTCTTGGAGAGCGCCCTTATTGAGAGCATTCTCTCGGAGCACACCCTCCATGAGAGTGCCCTCCCTGAGAACGGGCTCACTGAGGACACCCTCTCCAATAGTGTCCTCCTTAAGACTGCCCTTTGCGAGATCATTCTCTGCGAGAGCGCCCTCTGTTAGAGCAGCCTCCCTGAGAGCGTTCTCCTTGAGATCACCCTCCCTAAGAGCGCCTTATGCTATGCTCATGAGAGTGTTCTCCTTGAGAGCGTTTTCTCAAAGAGCACCCTCGGTTAGAGGGGTGTTCCTGAGAGTGTTCTCACTGAGTGCACCCTCTTTGAGAGTGCCTTGCATTACGCATGTGAGAATGTTCTCCTTGAGAGCACGCTCGTTGAGAGCATTCTCATGGAGAGCAGCCTTTGCTAGAGCATTCTCATTGAGAGTGCCCTCCCTGAGAGCATTCTCACTGAGAGCGTTCTCACTGAGAGCGCTCTCTACGAGAGCATTTTCCTTGAGGGTGCCCTTACTTGGTGCTCTCTCTTTGAGAACGCTCTTTTTGAGAACGTGGTCTTCGTGACCAAATTTATAAGGGTGCAGGACGGTATGGCTAAAACTGGCCCAATCAACATATATAGGTAGAGGTAGCGTTCTTCCTAGGAGCATCGCACGATGCTCTCACAAGAGCGCTCTCACGAGAGCATCTCGCATAGCTGCGCTGGCAAGAGCACGCTCTCATGAGAGCGCCTCATGCAACGCTTGCGAGAGCACTCTCCTTGGGAGTGCTTCTTGCTGCGCATGTGATGGTGTTCTCTTAAGGAGTGTCCTCCATCAGAGAGCCTTACATTACGCATGTGAGAGAATTCTCAATGAGAGAGCCCTCATTGAGAGCATTCTGTTGTAGAGCGCTCTTCTTGGGAGTGGCCTCCCTGAAAGTGTTCTCCCCAAGAATGCCCTCCTTGAGAGCGTTCTCCATGAGAGCACCCTCCTTGAGCATGCTTAACGTGAGCACGCTCTCTGTTGGAGCGCCCTCCATGAGAACGCTCTCCTAGAGAGTGCCCTTCTCAAGAGTGCGCTCCCGGGGAGAACACTATCTCTCCCTATATATGTTGATTGGGCCATTTTTAGCCATACCGTCCCGCACCCTTATAAATTTGGTCAGGAAGGTCCATTCGGCCAACGCTTGGTCGAGAGCATCTCCTAAAGAATGTTCTCCGTGAGAGCGCCCCTTTTGGAGAGCATTCTCCCTGAGAGTGCCCTGGGCTACCCACGTGAGATTTTTCTCCTGGAGAGCACCTTCGTTGAGAGCTCCTTTTCGAAGGGTGCCCTCCTTGAGAGCGACCTCCTTGAGAGCACCTTGCGTTGCACACCTGAGAGTGTTCTCCTCAAGAGCGTACTTGTTGAGAGCGTTCTCTTGGAGAGTGCCCTTCTTGAGATTGGTCTCGCTAGGGGCGCCCTCCCCAAGAGCATTCTCGTTGAGAGCGCCCTCCGTTAGAGTGGCCTTCTGAAGAGCTTTCTCCTTGAGAGGCCCCTCGCTGGGAGCATTCTCCCTGTAACACCCTGGTTGAGAGCATTCTGTCAAAGAGTGCCCTCCCTGAGAGCATTCTTCCTGAGAGCTGCCTCAGTCAAAGCGGCCTCCATGAGAGCGTTCTCCTTGAGAGTGCCTTGCACCCTGGTGTGAATGTTCTCCTTGAGAGTGCCCTCCCCAAGAGCGTTCTGTTGGAGAGCATCCTCTGTTAGAGCGGCCTCCATGAGAGCGTTCTCCATGAGGGCACCTTGCATTACGCACATGAGAGTTTTCACCTTGAGAGCATTCTTTCGTAGAGTGCCCTTCCTAAGAGCGCCCTCCCTGAGAATGCCCTCCTTGAGAGTGGTCTCCCTGAGGACGTCCTCATTGGTAGCATTCTCCCTATTGCGCCCTCGTTGAGAGCGGTCTCCCTGGAGAACGTCCTCCTTGAGAGCGGTCTCCCTGAGAGTGCACTCATGGGGAGCGGTCTCCTTAAGAGTGATCTTCGTAAGAGTGCCCTCCTTGAGAATGCCCTTCTTGAGAGCGATCTCGCTGAGGACGCCTTCATCGTGAACGTTCTCCCTCGAGCACCCTCATCGGGAGCAGTCTCCTTGGGAGCGATATTCCTAAGTGTGTCTTCCCTGAGAATGCCCTCCTTGAGAGCAATCTCACTGAGGACGCCCTCATTGGGAGCATTCTCCCTGGAGCGCCCTCATCTGGAGCAGTCTCCTTGGGAGCGGTCTTCCTAAGAGTTCCCTCACTGAGAATCCCCTCCTTGAGAGCAATCTCACTGAGGACGCCTTCATCGGGAGCGTTCTCCCTAGAGCACCCTCATTGAGAGCGGTCTCCCTGGAGAATTCCCTCCTTCAGAGTGATCTCTCTGACAGCGCCCTCATCGAAAGCATTCTCCTTGGAGTGCCCTCGTTGTGAGCATTTTGTCGAAGAGCATTCTCCTTGAGAGGGCCCTCGTTGGGAGCGTTCTCCCTATAACACCCTGGTTGAGAGCACTGTGTCGAAGAGTGCCCTCCCTGAGAGCGTTCTCCCTCAGAGCTACCTCCATCAGAGTGGCCTCCACGAGAGCGTTCTCCTTGAGAGTGCCTTGCGCCCTCGTGTGAATGTTCCCCTCGAGAGCATCGTCACTGAGAGTGTTCTTTGGAAGAGCACCCTCCCTAAGAACGCCCTCCGTGAGAGTGCCCTCTGTTAGAGTGGCCTTTCGGAGAGCGTTCTCAATGAGAACGCCCTCCAAGAGAGCTCCTTGCACCATGCATGTGAGAGCGCTCTCCTTGAGCTGGTCCTTCGTGATCAAATTTATAAGGGTGCGGGACGGTATGGCTGAAATTGGCCTAATCAACATATATAGGGGGAGGTAGATTTGACGAGCGGTCGGAGTGATATAGAGCGATACGTGGGTTTCTCCCCCTAGGGAAGCCTTGCCCTGCCCATGATATCGCAACCTTGTTGTTCATGTTCGTGACCCACGAGCCTTGTTTGTGAAGAAGGATAGCCCCGGAGAAGGCGGTGTCCTCGTTTACGATTTGAGATAAAAGGCTTGCAGTGTTGTGGGCATGTTCCGTGGGGTTGGTTTCCCTGGAGCATTCTTCTTGGAGCACCCTCGTTGAGAGCTCCCTATGGGCGAGTGCTCTCCCTCAAAGGGAGCTCCCTTAGTGCACTTTGCGTTATGCACGTGAGAGTGTTCTCCTAGAGAGCACCCCTATTGAAATTATTCTCTTGGAGAGCTACCTCCATTAGAACATCGTCATTGAGATCGGTTTTGCTGGGGATGCCCTCGTTGAGAAAGTCTCTCTTTAAGAGCATTCTACGTGAGATCACCCTCCTCGAGAGCGTTCTCCTTGAGAGCTCTCTCCCTTAGAGCGACCTCTCTCAGAGCGTTCTCCTCTAGAGCACCTTGTGTTGCACACGTGAGAGTGTTCTGCCTGAGAGCGCCTTTGTTGAGAGCGTTCTCTTGGAGAGTGGCCTCCATTAGAATGCCTTTCTTGAGAGCGGGCTCCGTGAGATCGCCCTCGATGAGAGCATTATTTTTAGGAGTGCCCTTCGTTAGAGGGGACTTCGGAAGAGTGTTCTCTTTGAGAGCGCCCTCGTTGAGATCGTTCTGTCGAAGAGTGCCTTCGTTTAGAGTGCACCCTGCACGAGAGCGTTTTCCCTGAGTGTGGCCTCTGTGAGAACGTTTTTCCTAAGGACGCGTTCTCCGATTATCTTGTGCTACGCCCATGAGAGCGTTCTTCTTGAGAGCACCCTTGTTGAGAGCTCTTTCTCAGAAGGTACCCTCTTAGAGAACGGTCTTCGTTAGTGGAAGCACCCTTAGAGCGTTCGACCTGAGATCACCTTGTATTACGCACATAATAGTGTTTGCCCCGAAAGCACTGTTGTTGGGAGTGTTCTCTTGGAGAGCATCCTCCATTACAGTGTCCTCGTTGAGATCGGTCTGGCTGAGGATGCCCTCCTTGAGAGCGTTCTTCTTCAGAGTGCCCTCTGATAGAGTGACCATTTGACAAGTGTTCTCTTTGAGGGTGCCCTCTCCTGGATCGTTCTTCATAGAGTGCCCTCGTCAAGATCGTTCTGTCGAAGGGTGGCCTCATTTAGGTCGCCTTTGCTGAGATCGTTCTTCCTAAGAGCGGTCTCTATAAAAGCGTTCTCCTTCAGAGCTTCCTCCATGATGGCATTGTCCATGGGATCACCTTACATTATGCACGTGAGAGTGTTCACCTTGAGAGTGTTGTTGTTGAGAACGCCTAGATCAGAGAGTGCCCTCCCTAAGAATGGTGTCGTTGAGGACGCCCTTCTGGAGAGGCATCCTCCTTAAGAACGTTCTCGGTGGTAGCAGCCTCTCCAGGAGCGCGCTCCATTAGAGCTACTTTTCAGATAGTGTTCTCCTTGAGAGCACCTTCCCTGAGAGTGCTTAGCATTAGTCGCGTCAGAGTGTTCTCTTGGAGAGTGCCCTTGTTGAGAGCTCGCTCTTGAAGGATGCCCTCCCAGAAAGATGCCCTCCTTGATAGCATCCTCCTTGAGAGTGTTGTACGTGAGATCGCCTTCCCTGAGAGCGAGAGCGTTCTCTTGGACAGCACCCTGCTAAAGTGGCCTTCCATTTGAGCATTCTCCGCGGAGCGCTATCATCAAGAACGTTTTGTTGAAGAGCGCCCTCCTTGAGGGCAGCCTCCAGTAGAGCAGCCTTTGCAAAAGTGTTCTCCTTGAGAGTGGATTTGATGAAAGTGTTGTCCATGAGAGCACCTTGCGTTATGCACGTGAGAGTGTTCACCTCGAGAGCACCCTCGTTGAGCACGTTCTTTTGGAGAACACCCTTCGTAAGAGTGCCCTTCCTGAGAATGCCGTCCTTGAGATTGGCCTCCCAGAGGACACCCTGCTCAAAAGCGTCTTTCTTAAGAACGTTCTTCATGAGATCGACCTCCCCAAGAGTGCCCTCCTTGAGAGTGTTCTCATGGAGAGCTTTCTGCGTAAGAGTGGCATCTCGAAGAGCGATCTCCTTGAGAGCGTCTTTCTCGAGAGCGCGTTGCGCTACGTTATAGTGTTCTCTGGGAGGGCGCTCTCATGGAGAGCTTCGTCTTGGAGGGTGACCTCCCAGAGAGCGGTCTCCCTTTGAGCGTTCTCCTTGAGAGCACTTTGCGTTATGCACGTGAGAGTGTTATCCTTGAGAGCGCCTTTGTTGAGCTACCTTTGTATTAGAATGCCATCCTTGAGATCGGTCTTATTGGGGATGCCCTCCTTTAGAGCGTTCTACATGAGATCGCCCTCCCTGAGAGAATTCTCCTTGAGAGCAGCCTTTTGAAGAGCATATTCTCGTAGGGAGGGTCCTCGTCGTCAGCGTTCTCCGTGGAGTGCCCCCGTTGAGAGCGTTCTATCGAAGAGTGCTCTCCGTGAGAGTGTTCTCCTTGAGATCGGCCTCTGTTAGAGTGGCATCCATGAGAGCATTTTTCATGAGAGCACCGTGCGCTCTCATGTTAGTGTTCTCATCGAGAGAGTCCTCGTTAAGAGCACCGTTAATAAGAGTGCCCTTCCCGAGAGTGGTCTCGTTCAGGACGGCATCGTCGGGAATGGTCTCTTTAAGAACGTTCTAGGTGAGAGCACCCTCTCTTAGAGCGGCCCTTCCAAGAGCATTCTTCTTGAGAGTGCTCTCAGGGAGAGCGTTCTTCTTGAGAGCACTCTCAGGGAGAGTGCTCTCATTCAGGTGCTGCGTCATGGCCAAATTTAGAAGGGTGCGGGACGGTATGGCTGAAACTGGCCCAATCAACATATATAGGGGGAGGTAGAGTTGACGAGTGGTGGGAGTGATATAGAGCGATACATGGGTTTCTCCCCCCAGGGAAGCCTTGCCCTACCCACGATATCGTAGCCTCATTGTTCATGTCCGTGACCCACGAGCCCCAGAGAAGGCGGTGTCCTCGTTTACGATTTCAGATGAAAGGCTTGTAGCATTGCAGGCATTTTCCATGGGGTTGGTTGCCCTGGAGCATTGTTCCTGGAGTGCCCTTGTTGAGAGCTCCCTCTTGGAGAGCGGTCTCCATCAAAGGGAGCACTTTGTGTTACGCACTCAAGAGTGTTCTCTTGGAGAGCACCGTTGTTGAGATTATTCTCTTGGAGAGCTACCTCGATTAGAACACCCTCCTTGAGAGCGTTCTCTTTAAGAGTGTTCTACGTGAGATCGCCCTTCCCAAGAGCATTCTTCTTGAGAGGTCTCTCCCTCAAAGCGATCTCCTCTAGAGCACCTTGCGTTGTGCACATGAGAGTGTTCTCCCTGAGAGCGTCTTTGTTGAGAGCGTTCTCTTGGAGAGTGGCCTCCATTAGAATGCCTTCCTTGGGAGCGAGATGGGGGAGATCGCCCTACATGAGAGCGTTCTTCTTAGGAGTGCCCTTCATTAGAGGGGCCTTCGGAAGAGCATTTTCTCTAAGATCGTTCTGTCGAAGAGTGCCTTCTTTTAGAGCGCACCCTTCACGAGAGCGTTTTTCCCTAAGAGCGGCCTCTGTGAGAACGTTCTTCCTGAGGATGCCTTGTTTGATTATCTTGCACCAAGCATGTGAGAGTGTTCTTCTCGAGAGTGCCTTCATGGAGAGCTCTTTTTCAGAAGGTGCCCTCTTCGAGAGTGAGCATCCTCAGAGCGTTCGACCTAAGAGCATCTTGTGTTACGCACATGATAGTGTTCTCCTCGAGAGCGCTATGGTTGGGAGCATTCTCTTGGAGAGCGTCCTCCATTAAAGTGTTCTCATTGAGAGTGGTGTGGCTGAGGATGCCCTCCTTGAGAGTGTTCTTTCTTCTGAACACCGTTTGCAAGAGCGACCATTTGAGGAGTGTTCTCTTTGAGAGTGCCCTCTCCCGGAGCGTTTTGTCTAGAGTGCCCTCGTCGAGATCATTCTGTCGAAGGGTTCCCTCATCTAGATCGCCTTTGCTGAGAGCGTTCTTCCTAAGAGTGGTCTCTTTGAAAGGGTTCTCCCAGAGAGCTCCCTCCGTGATGGCGTTGTCCATGGGAGTGCGCTTGCGTTATGCACGCGAGAGTGTTCTTCTTGAGAGTGCCATCATTGAGACCGCTTGGATTGGAGGTGAGAGCGCTCTCATTGAATTGGTCCTTGGTGACCAGATTTATAAGGGTGCGGGACGGTATGGCTGAAACTGGCCCAATCAAAATATATAGGGGGAGGTAGAGTTGACGAGAGGTTGGAGTGAAAGAGTGATACGTGGGTTTCTCCCCCTAGGGATGTTTTTCCCTGCCCACGATATCGAGGCCTGGTTGTTCATGTGGGTAACTTGCAAGGCTTGTTGGGAAGAAGGATAACCCCAGAGAAGGTGGTTTCCTCGTTTATGATTTGATTCAGGTGACCGTTTCGTGGTCGTAGCACATCGAAAATAGTCGGCACTGATGGCTTTACGGGATTGAACGATCCCATGCGGAAACGATGTCGAATGACTTCGTGCAAACGGTAGCGTTGATTCGGTGCGGTGGAGGAGGTAGAGCGTTTGGGCGTCCCCATGGGGTAGCGTCGAGCGCATGTCATCTCTGCCTGCTCACCAATTCGATTACCTAGTAGCACATGGGTGGTAGTGGGGAGTTCACCTAGATGAGTTGAGAAACAACGAGGGACCCGTTCTCTCTTGTTCTCAATGCACTTGAGGGTGCCTCGTTGTCGGTTTCGGTTTGAGGACTCTATTAATTCGGGTAACCGTCTCGAGGTCATAGCACAATGAAAAGATCCTTTTGTGGACTCAAGGACACAGGTAGCACCTTCCCTTGGAGGAGCTTGCGAAGTTTGAGCGCACGCTCGAACATGGTCGTAAGTTGTTGAAGGGTTACGAGAAGCAGTCGAAGGGATGTTTGAGGCCCATGTCTCGAAAATCCCTTGTGTTGGCTGTGGCATGCTATGTTTTTGTGTTTCACGAAGGAGTTTTTTGTTGCTCGGTCGTGTGACGGGGAATTCGTTTAACCCCAAAATTCATTTCTGTAGAGTTGCGACATCGGAGCCGGCACTGATGGCTTTACGGGATTGAACGATCCCATGCGAAAATGATGTCGAATGAATTCGTGCAAACGGTAGCGTTGATTCGGTGCGGTGGAGGAGGTAGAGCATTCGGGGGCCCCCACGGGGTAGTGTCGAGCGCATGTCTTCTATGCCTGTTCATCGATTCAATTTCCTAGTAGCGCATGGATGGTAGTGGGGAGTTCAGCTGGACGAGTTGAGTAACGATGAGGGACCCGTTCTCTCTTGTTTTTAATGCACTTGAGGGTTCCTCGTTGTTGGTTTCCATTTGAGGACTCTATTGATTCGGGTGACCGTCTCGAGGTCGTAGCACAACAAAAAGAGCCTTTTGTGGACTCAAGGACACAGGTAGCACCTTCCCTTGGAGTAGCTTACGAAGTTTGAGCACATGCTCGAACATGGTTGTAAGTTGTTTAAGGGTTAGGAGATGCCGTCGGAGGGATGTTAGAGGTCCATGTCTCAAAAATCCCTTGTTTTGGCTGTGGCATGCTATGTTTCTATGTTTCACGAAGGAGTTTTCTGTTGCTTGGTTGCGTGACGGGGAATTCGGTTAACCCCGAAATTCGTTTCTGTAGAGTTGCGAGATCGTTGCTGGCACTGATGGCTTTACGGGACTGAACGACCCCATGTGGAAACAATGTCCAAAGACTTTGTGCGAGCGGTATCATTGATTTGGTGCGGTGGAGGAGGCAAAGCATTTGGACGCCCCCACGGGGTAGCGTTCAGCGCATGTCGTCTTCGCATGTTCACCGATTCGACTGCCTAGTAGCACATGGGTGGTAGTGGGGAGTCCTCCTGGACGAGGTGAGAAATGAAAAGCGACTTTGTCTCTCTTGTTCTCCATCCCCTTACGGGTGCCTCGCTGTTGTTTTCAGTTGGAGGATTCTATTGATTCGGATGACCGTTTCGTGATTGTAGCATTTCAAAAATAGCCTTTCGCGGATTGAAGGACACAGGTGTAGCAGTTGAGCACGTGCGAATGGCTGCATCAGGTTTGTGTGGTTGAGGTAGTAGAGCATGTCGACGCCCCGACGGGGTAGCGTCGGGTGCATGTTTTCTCTTCCTATACACGGATCGGACTGCTCAGTAGCGCGCGGGTGGTAGATGCGAGTTCACGTGCACGTGTCGGAGTAGCAGGAGGACTGAGGTTCTGTTGTCCTTCATGCATGTATGCGTGGCTCGTTCTTCAGTGGGTGGCCCTTGAGGTGGCCTTTGTGGGTGGTAGTGGAGAGTTCACCTGGACGAGTCGAGAAACGACGAGTGATCCGTTCTCTCTTGTTCTCAATGCACTTGAGGGTGCCTCGTTGTTGGTTTTGGTTTTGAGGACTCTATTGATTCAGGTGACCATCTCGAGGTTGTAGCACAACGAAAAGAGCCTTTTGTGGACTCAAGGACACAGGTAGCGCCTTCCCTTAGAGTAGCTTACGAGGTTTGACTGCACGCTCGAACACAGTCATAAGTTCTTTAAGGGTTAGGAGAAGCAATCAGAGGGATGTTTGAGGCCCATGTCTCGAAAATCCCTTGTCTTGGTTGTGGCATGCTGTGTTTTTGTGTTTCACGAAGGAGTTTTCTGTTGCTCGGTCACGTGACAGGGAATTCGGTTAACCCCGAAATTCGTTTCTGTAGAGTTGCGAGATCAGAGTCGGCACTGATGGCTTTACAGGATTGAACGATCCCATGCAGAAATGATGTCGAATGACTTCGTGCGAACGGTAGCATTGATTTGGTGTGGTGGAGGAGGTAGAGCGTGTGGGTGCCCCCACAGGGTAGCGTCAAGCACATGTTGTCTCTGCCTGTTCACCGATTCGATTGTCTAGTAGCGCATGGGTGGTAGTGGGGAGTTCACCTGAATGAGTCGAGAAATGACGAGGGACCCATTCTCTCTTGTTCTCAATGCACTTGAGGGTGCCTCATTGCTGGTTTCAGTTTGAGGACTCTATTGATTCGGGTGACTGCCTCGAGGTTGTAGCACAATGAAAAGAACCTTTTTTGGACTCAAGGACATAGGTAGCACCTTCCCTTGGAGTAGCTTACGAAGTTTGAGCACATGCTCGAACATGGTTGTAAGTTGTTTAAGGGTTAGGAGAAGCAGTCGGAGGGATGTTGGAGGCCCATGTCTCGAAAATCCCTTGTCTTGGCTATGGCACGCTGTGTTTTTGTGTTTCATGAAGGAGTTTTCTGTTGCTCGGTCGCGTGACGGGGAAATCGGTTAACCCCGAGATTCGTTTCTGTAGAGTTGCGAGATCGGAGTCGGCACTGATGGATTTACGGGATCGAACGATCCCATGCAGAAATGATGTCGAATGACTTCGTGCGAATGGTAGCGTTGATTCGATGCGGTGGACGAGGTAGAGCGTTTGGGCCACCCCATGGGGCAGCGTCGAGCACATGTCGTCTCTGCCTGTTCACCGATTCGATTGCCTAATAGCGCATGGGTGGTAGTGGGGAGTCCACCTGGACGAGCCGAGAAACTACGAGGGACCTGTTCTGTTTTGTTCCTCATGCACTTGAGGGTGCTTCATTGTTGGTTTTGATTTGTGAACTCTATTGATTCGAGTGACCATCTCGAGGTCGTAGCACAACGAAAAGAGCCTTTTGTGGACTCAAGGACACAGGTAGCACCTTCCCTTGGAGGAGCTTGCAAAGTTTGAGCGCATGCTCGAACACAGTTGTAAGTTGTTGAAGGGTTAGGAGAAGCAGTCGGAGGGATGTTTGAGGCCCATGTCTCAAAAATCCCTTGTCTTGGCTGTGGCACGTTGTGTTTCTGTGTTTCACGAAGGAGTTTTCTGTTGCTCGGTTGCGTGACGGGGAATTCGGTTAACCCCGAAATTCATTTCTGTAGAGTTGCGAGATCGGAGTCGGCACTGATGGCTTTACGGGATTGAACGATCCCATTCAGAAATGATGTTGAATGACTTCGTGTGAACAGTAGCGTTGATTCGGTGCGGTGGAGGAGGTAGAGCGTTTGGGCACTTCCACGGGGTAGCATCGAGTGCATGTCGTCTCTGCCTGTTCACCGATTCGATTGCCTAGTAGCGCATGGGTGGTAGTGGGGAGTTCACTTGGACAGGTCGAGAAACGACAAGGGACCTATTCTCTCTTGTTCTCAATGCACTTGAGTGTGCCTCGTTGTTGGTTTCGGTTTGAGGACTCTATTAATTCAGGTGATCGTCTCTTGGTCGTAGCACAACGAAAAGAGCCTTTTGTGGTCTCAAGGACACAGGTAGCACCTTCCCTTGGAATTTCTTACGAAGTTTGAGCACATGCTCAACACGGTCGTAAGTTGTTTAAGGGTTAGGAGAAGTAGTCGGAGGGATGTTTGAGTCCCATGTCTCGAAAATCCGTTATCTTGGCTGTGGCATGCTCTGTTTCTGTGTTTCACGAAGGAGTTTTCTGTTGCTCGGTCGCGTGATGGGGAATTCGGTTAACCCCGAAATTCATTTTTGTAGAGTTGTGAGATCGGAGTCGGCACTGATGGCTTTACGGGACTGAACAACCCCATGCGGAAACGATGTCCAAAGACTTCGTGCGAACGATAGCATTGATTTAGTGTAGTGGAGGAGGCAGAGCATTTGGACGCCCCCACAGGGTAGCGTTCAGCGCATGTCATCTCCGCATGTTCACCGATTCGATTACCTAGTAGCGCATGGGTGGTAGTGGGGAGTCCTCCTGGACGAGGCGAGAAATGAAGAGCAACTTTGTCTCTCTTGTTCTCCATCCCCTTATGGGTGCCCCGCTGTTGTTTTCAGTTTGAGGATTCTATTGATTCGGGTGACCGTTTCATGATCGTAGCATTTCGAAAATAGCCTTTTGCAGATTCAAGGACACAGGCTTGCGTTGTGATGCGAACGACGCCGTCGGCATTGGGTCGTAGTTGGGTTTGCAATTTTGGGATGCATCTCTCATTTTCCTTGATGCGGTAGCAGTTGAGCACGTGCGAACAGCTGCGTCGGGTTTGTGTGGTTGAGGTAGCAGAGCACGTCGATGCCCCACAGGGTAGCGTCGGGTGCATGTTTTCTCTTCCTGTACATGGATTGGACCGCTCAGTAGCGCGGGGGTGGTAGATGCGAGTTCACGTGCACATGCCGGAGTAGCAAGAGGACTTTGGTTCTATTGTCCTTCATGCACGTACGCATGGCTCGTTCTTCAGTGGGTGGCCCCTGAGGTGGCCTTTGTGGGTGCGGCGTGTGCTGCTTCCTACATGGAACTTTGTTCTCATGGAGAAGCATTTTTGAGGTAGCGGTCTCGGGTTCGGTAATCGTATTGAGGGGATGGAGGAACCCGTAGGCGTACCTCGATGTTCGGCATTTGCGTGAATGCTCGATGGTGCGGGCAGTAAGCTGTGCACTTGCACGATGCCCTCGGCACTCGCACGTTTGTGGTCGAGTGCGAGGCTGCATTTGTCGCCTGTTGCGGTGCCGCGTTTC
>MNCI01003976.1:320582-325582 GCA_015680685.1 Gnetum montanum | reverse complement strand
CCGGGTGGCGCTTGCTTCTCTTTCCCCAATGCAAGGGTGCGAGTGGCACCAAGGATGCGAGGAACGTCCGCCGCGGCGGTCAACCGGGGTTGGTGACCCCAACCACGACTCTCGACAATGGATATCTCGGCTCTCGTTTCGATGAAGAACGTAGCGAAATGCGATACTTTGTGTGAATTGCAGAATCCCGTGAATCATCGAATATTTGAACGCAAGTTGCGCCCGAGGCCTAGGTCAAGGGCACGTCTGGCTGGGTGTGATGAAAGATCCTAGGGCGCGCCCTCTTCACCCTGTGTGAGGGGGCAACGGATGTGGTCGTCCGTGTCTCCTGAGGTGTGGTCGCCTGAAAAGATGCTGTCGATCGTATTTTCTGGCTTCTACCCGGATGGAGCGATGGATGGTGGTGGTGGTCTATGTGTTCCCTGCGCTAAGCATGCATGAGGTACGTTGGCCCCCTCCCTGCCCTTCTCCTTTGGTGCGATGCGAGACCGAGCGACCAGCGGGGGCGATGTTCCTCCTTTGCGTCTCTCATAGGAGGGGTGATGCTCCATCTTCCCAGTGACCCTAGTTCAGGCGAGGGTACTTGCCGAGTTTAAGCATATAACTAAGTGGAGGAAGAGAAACTTATGAGGATTCCCCTAGTAACGGCGAGCGAACCGGGAATAGCCTAGCATGAAAATCTGGCAGCGGTGGCCGCCCAAATTGTAGTCTACAGAAGCGTCCCCTGCAGCGGACCAAGCCTGAGTCCCCTGGAATAGGGCACCGGAGAGGGTGATAGCCCCATCGGGCTCAGACCTTGCTGCATCACGAGGTACTATTGGTGAGTCGGGTTATTTGGGAATGCAGCCCTAAGCAGGTGGTAAATTCCGTCCAAGGCTAAATACGTGCGAGAGACCGATAGAGAACAAGTACCGCGAGGGAAAGATGAAAAGGACTTTGAAAAGAGAGTTAAAAAGTGCTTGAAATTATCGAGAGGGAAGTGGATGGAGGCTAACATTGCTTCCCGGCCGGACGTGGAGCGGAGCGTGTACGCTTCGGTCCGCTGCTCGGTCCAGGAGGCGAGTCCGTGTGGATCGGCGCCATGGCACAAGCGTGCGCAGCTATTGCGCACGTGCTGCCGCTGCAATGGTTGAGGGTCCAAGCGCGCATCCCCTAGAGGGGTGAGTCATGTAGAGACTACGCGCTCAGGACATGGATTGTGTGGGCTTTCCATTCGACCTATCTTGAAACACGAACCAAGGAGTCTAACATGCGTGCGAGTCATCGGGTTTGGAAACCCGCACGGTGCAAGGAAGCTGAAAGGCGGGATCCGTGCGTGGGCGTGGAGCACCGTCCACCGACCTTGATCTTGTTGAGAAGGGTTCGAGTGAGAGCATGCCTGTTGGGACCCGAAATATGGTGAACTATGCCTGAGCAGGGCAAAGCCAGAGGAAACTCTAGTGGAGGCCCGTCATGATACTGACGTGCAAATTGTTCATCTGACTTGGGTATAGGGGCGAAAGACTAGTCGAACCATCTAGTAGTTGGTTCCCTCCAAAGTTTCCCTTAGGATAGCTAGAGCTCGCGTTCTCGAGTTTTATCAGGTAAAGCAAATGATTAGAGGCATCAGGGATGCAACGCCCTCGACCTATTCTCAAACTTTAAATAGGTAAGACGGCACGGCTGCCTCGGTGAGCCGCATCAACGAATCGAGAGCTCCAAGCGGGCCATTTTTGGTAAGCAGAACTGGTGATGCAGGCTGAACCAAAAGTTGAGCTACGGTGCCTAACTACGCGCTAATCCAGAACCCACAAAGGGTGTTGGTTGATTAAGACAGCAGGACGGTGGTCATGGAAGTTGAAATCCACTAAGGAGTGTGTAACAACTCACCTGTCAAATCAACTAGCCTCGAAAATGGATGGCGCTTAAGCGCGCGACCTACGCTCGGCCATCGGGGCAAGCACCAGGCCTCGATGAGTAGGAGGACGCGGCGGTCCGTTGCGAAGCCTAGGGCGCGAGCCCGGGTGGAGCGGCCGCCGGTGCAGATCTTGGTGGTAGTAGCAAATATTCAAATGAGAACTTTGAAGACCGACGTGGAGAAAGGTTCCATGTGAACAGCACTTGGACATGGGTTAGTCGATCCTAAGAGATGGGGGAGCCCCTTCCAATGGGTGCACTCCGCACGAGATCTCGAAAGGGAATCGGGTTAACATTCCCGAACCGGGACATGGCGGTGGACGGCAACGTCAGGGGATCCGGAGACGCCGGCGAGGGCCCTGGGAAGAGTTATCTTTTCTTTTTAACAGCCTGCCCACCCTAAAATCGGCTCAACCAGAGATAGGGTCCAACGACTGGAAGAGCACTGCACGTCCTGTGGTGTCCAGTGCGCCCTCGGTGGCCCCTAAAAATTCAGAGAACCGAGTACCGTTCATGCCCGGTTGTACTCATAACCGCATTAGGTCTCCAAGGTGAACAACCTCTGGTACATAGAACAATGTAGGTAAGGGAAGTCGGCAAAACGGATCCGTAACTTCAGGAAAAGGATTGGCTCTGAGGGTTGGGCCTAGGGGTCTGCGCCCCGAACCCACGGGCCGTCGAGGACCTGCCTGAGCCGCTTCCATGGCAACGGTAGGCCCTCACGTGCCGATCGGGTGATGGACACAGAGCGCCCTCCCCCCCTCCACGGGGGAGGGCTTTCCCTAGGCAATAAACAACCAGCTCAAAACTGGCTCGGACAAGGGGAATCTGACTATTTAATTGAAAAAAAGCATTGCGATGGTCCCTGCGGATGCTAACGCAATGTGATTTCTGCCCAGTGCTCTAAATGTCAAAGTGAAGAAATTCAACCAAGCGTGGGTCAACGGCAGGAGTAACTATGACTCTATTAAGGTAGCCAAATGCCTCGTCATCTAATTAGTGACATGCATGAATGGATTAACAAGATTCCCACTATCCCTACCTACTATCTAGCGAAACCACAGCCAAGGGAACGGGCTTGGCAGAATCAGCGGGGAAAGAAGACCCTGTTGAGCTTGACTCTAGTCTGACTTTGTGAAATGACTTAAGAGGTGTAGAATAAGTGGGAGCCGCTCACGGCGCAAGTGAAATACCACTACTTTTAACATTATTTTACTTACTCCATTGGTTGGGAATGGGGCACGACGCTGGCTTTTGGACCCAAGATGCACCTCGGTGCGTCGATTCACGCGGAAGATAGAGTCAGGTGGGGATTTTGGCTGGGGCGGCACATCTGTTAAAAGATAACGCAGGTGTCCTAAGTTGAGCTCAACGAGAACAGAAATCTCATGTGGAACAGAAGGGTAAAAGTTCATTTGATTTTGATTTTCAGTACGAATAGAAACCGTGAAAGCGTGGCCTATCGATCCTTTAGATCTTCAGAATTTAAAGCTAGAGGTGTTAGAAAAGTTACCACAGGGATAACTAGCTTGTGGCAGCCAAGCATTCATAGTGACATTGCTTTTTGATCCTTCAATGTCAGCTCTTCCTATCATTGTGAAGCAAAATTCACCAAGTGTTGGATTGGTCACCCACCAATAGGGAACGTGAGCTGGGTTTAGACCATCATGAGACAAGTTAGTTTTACCCTACTAATGATGTGCGCCGCGATAGTAATTCAACTTAGTACGAGAGGCACCGTTGATTCACACAATTGGTCATCGTGTTTGGTTGAAAAGCCAGTGACGCGAAGCTACCGTGTGTGGATTATGACTAAACGCCTCTAAGTCAGAATCCATGCTAGAGGTAACGCCTCTTTCCTTGTCGGTTGCTACGCAACCTGTGGTAGGGGCGGCTTCGTTGCTCCAGTTGGCATGTGTCGATGGTACCCCCTGGTCCTGCCTACACGGTGGGGGCACTGGGGGCCATGCAGTTTCATTTCGAGCGGTCGGCAAGAAGAATCCTTTGCAGAAGACTTAAATACACGATGGGGTATTGTAAGTGGCAGAGTGGCCTTGTTGCCACGATCCACTGAGATTTAGCCTCTTATCGTCGAGATTCGTGATCCTCGCTCTCTCTCCCTCGTCCTCTTCTTCGCACCTTCTCTTTCACTTTTTCTCCCTCCATAGATGCCTCGCCACATTTCTTCCCCTCATCGAAATCCTTGTCTCTTGGGGTCATGCATTTGTTTTGAGAGAGATGTGTGTCTTCCCCTTCACAGGAACATGCATCATCACATGTGCATGCGCGAGTCCCTTTCTTTCGAGGCAAATCCTGGTCCGTCTGAATATGTTTTTTGATCTCACGATTGGGAAACTCACCTACACGGGCCCCTTTTGTTCATTTGCGTCATGTTGGCAGCGCACGTCCCCTCTGCCTGTGAGGTTGCACGAAGTTGGAGGCCGCAATGCAACCTTCCTGACGACCACAAGGTTTCCACTTTTGCCCATGACCCTCGTGACCAAATTTGCAAGCGTGTAGCATGGGGAGAGGTAGTGTTCTCGCTGGGAGAACCTCATAAAGCTGCGTTGGCATGAACGCTCCCGTGAGACCAAGTGTGTTTGCCAAATGGACCCCTGTGTGACCAAGCATTGGCCAAACGGGGAACCCTCGAGACCAAATTTATAAGGGTGCAAAAGACGGTTTGGCTGAAACTGGCCCAATCAACATATAGGCGGAGAGGTAGCATTCTCCCTGGGAGCACCTCGCATAGCTGTACTGGCACGAGCGCTCTCACCAGACCAAGTGTGGGCCGAACGGTCCCTCATGACAAAGTTTACAAGGGTGCAGGATGGTATGGCTGAAATTGGCCCAATCAACATATGTGGGAGCACCTCGCATAGCTGCGCTCTCACGAGACCGAGTGATGGCCCAACGGATCCTCGTGATCGAGTGTTGGCCCCACCGTCCCTCGTGACCAAGCGTTGAACCAGCGGTCCCTCGTGACCAAGTGTTGGCCAAACGGACCTGCGTGACCCAGTGTTGGCCCAATCGTCCCTCGTGACCAAGGGTTGGCCCAACGGACCCTCGTCTCTATGGGAGCACCTCGCATAGCTACGCTGGCA
>MNCI01003976.1:300170-312816 GCA_015680685.1 Gnetum montanum | reverse complement strand
AGCATTCTCCCTGAGTACACCTTGTGCTACGCACGTGAGAGCATTCTCCTGGAGAGCATCCTCATTGAGAGCGTTCTCTTAGAGAGCATCCTCGTTGAGAGCATTCTCTCGGAGTGTGCCCTCCATGAGAGTGCCCTCCCTGAGAACGGGCTCGCTGAGGACGCCCTATCCAATAATGTCCTTCTTAAGACTACACTCCATGAGATTGCCCTCAGTTAGAGCAGCCTCCCTGAGAGCGTTCTCCTTGAGATCACCCTCCCTAAGAGCGTTCTCCTTATGTTACGCTCATGAGAGTGTTCTTCTCGAGAGCGCCCTCATTGAGAGAGTTCTCTCGAAGAGCACCCTCCATTAGAGCGGTGTTCTTGAGAGCGTTCTCGCTGAGTGCACCCTCTCTGAGAGCACCTTTTATTATGCACATGAGAATGTTCTCCTCGAGAGCACGCTTGTTGAGAGCATTCTCATGGAGAGCGCCCTCCTTGAGAGAGTTCTGGCTGAGAGCGCCCTCTACGAGAGCGTTTTCTTTGAGGATGCCTTTACTTGGTGCTCTCTCTCTGAGGACGCTCTTTTTGAGAACGCGGTCTTCGTGACGAAATTTATAAGGATGCAAGATGGTATGGCTGAAACTGGCCCAATCAGCATATATGGGGAGAGGTAGCGTTCTTCCTGGGAGCATCGCACGGTGCTCTCGCGAGAGCGCTCTCACAAGAGCGCCTCGCATAGCTACGCTAGCAAGAGCGCACTCTCACAAGAGCGCCTCATGCAGCGCTTGCGAGAGCACTCTCCGTGGGAGTGCCTCTTGCTTCCCACATGATGGTGTTCTCTCTTGGAGTTTCCTCCCTAAGAGAGCCTTGCATTGCGCATTTGAGAGCGTTCTCAATGAGATAGCCCTCGTTGAGAGCATTCTGTTGGATAACACTCTTCCTGGGAGTGGCCTCCCTGAAAGCGTTCTTCTCGAGAATGCCCTCCTTGAGAGTGTTCTTCGTGAGAGCATCCTCCCTGAGCATGCTGAACGTGAGCACGCTCTCTGTGGGAGTGCACTCCATGGAGAGCATTCTCGTTGACAGCGTTCTCCCTGAGAGCACCTTACACTATGCATGTGGGAGCGTTCTCCTTTGGAGCGCCCTCCCTGAGAGCACCTTGTGCTACACACGTGAGAGTGTTCTCCTCGAAAGCGCCCTCATTGAGAGCATTCTCTTGGAGAGTGCCCTCCTTGAGAACGGTCTCCCTGAGGATGCCCTCCTTGAGAGCATCCTCCTTAAAAGTGTGCTCCATGAGAACGTTCTCCTTGAGAGCGCCCTCCCCGAGAGCACTTTCCGCTACGCACGTGAGAGTGTTCTCATTGAGAGCACCATCTCAGAGGGTGTGCTCCCAGAGAATGCTCTCCCTGAGAGCGGCCTCCCTCATAGCATTTTCCCTGATAGTGCCTAGCGCTACACATCTGGGAGTGTTCTCCTTGAGAGTGCCTTCGTTGAGAGCGTTCTCTCAGAGCGTGCCCTTCCTAAGAGTGCCCTCCGAGAGAAGGGTCTCCCTGAGGATGACCTTCTTAAGAGCGTGCTATGTGAGAGCATTCTCCTTGAGAGCGCCCTTAATGAGAGCGCCCTTAATAAGAGTGTTCTCGTTGAGAGCGCCTTCCTGGAGAGTGGCCTCCCTCCAAGCATTCTCCCTAAGAATGCCTTCCGCTACGCACATGAGAGTGTTCTCCTCGAGAGCATTGTCTTGGAGAACATCCTCTGTTAGAGTGCCCTCCCAGAGAGCTCCCTCCGTGGGAGCGTTCTCCCTGAGTACACCTTGCACTATGCACATGAGAGTGGTCTCTTGGAGAGTACCCTCATTTACAGCATTCTCTCGGAGCGCACCCTCCATGAGAGTGCCCTCCCTGAGAACGGGCTCATTGAGGATGCCCTCTCCAATAGCGTCCTCCTTAAGAATGCCCTTTGCAAGATTGTTCTCTGTGAGAGCACCCTCTGTTAGAGCAACCTCCCTGAGAGCGTTCTCCTTGAGATCACCCTCCCTAAGAGCGCCTTGTGCTATGCTCATGAGAGTGTTCTCCTTGAGAGCATTCTCGCTGAGTGCACCCTCTTTGAGAGTGCCTTGCGTTACACATGTGAGAATGTTCTCCTCGAGAGCATGCTTGTTGAGAGCATTCTCACGGAGAACAGCCTTTGCTAGAGCGTTCTCGCTGAGAGCACCCTCCCCGAGAGCGTTCTCACTGAGAGCGCTCTCTACGAGAGCATTTTCCTTAAGGGCGTCCTTACTTGGTGGTCTCCCTCTGAGAACGCTCTTTTTGAGAACACAGTCTTCATGAACAAATTTATAAGGGTGTGGGATGGTATGGATAAAACTAGCCCAATTAGCATATATAGGGAGAGGTAGCGTTCTTCCTGGGAGCATCGCACGATGCTCTCGTGAGAGCGCTCTCACGAGAGTGCCTCGCATAGCTGTACTGGCAAGAGCGCGTTCTCATGAGAGTGCCTCATGCAGCGCTTGCGAGAGCACTCTCCGTGGGAGTGCTTCTTGTTGCGCATGTGATGGTGTTCTCTCAAGGAGTGTCCTCCATCAGAGAGCCTTGCATTACGCATTTGGGAGCATTCTCAATGAGAGAGCCCTCATTAAGAGCATTCTGTTGTAGAGCGCTCTTCCTGGGAGTGGCCTCCCTGAAAGCGTTCTTCCTGAGAATGCCCTCCTTGAGAGCGTTCCCTGTGAGAGCACGAGAGCCCTCATTAAGAGCATTCTGTTGTCTCTCTGTTGGAGCACCCTCCATGAGAACGCTCTTCTAGAGAGTGCCCTCCATGAGAACGCTCTCCTAGAGAGTGCCCTTCTTAAGAGTGCACTCCCGGGGAGAACACTATCTCTCCCTATATATGTTGATTGGGCCAATTTTAGTCATATTGTCCCACACCCTTATAAATTTGGTTAGGAAGGTCCATTCGGCCAACGCTTGGTTGAGAGCATCTCCTAAAGAACGTTCTCCGTGAGAGAGGCCTTTTGGAGAGCATTCTCCTTGAGAGTGCCTTGGGCTATGCACATGGGATTGTTCTCCTGGAGAGCGCCTTCGTTGAGAGCTCCTTTTCGAAGGGTACCCTCCCTGAGAGTGACCTCCTTGAGAGCACCTTGCGTTGCGCACCTAAGAGTGTTCTCCTTGAGAGCGTACTTGTTGAGAGCGTTCTCTTGGAGAGCGCCCTTCTTGAGATTGGTCTCACTAGGGCCGCCCTCCCCGAGAGCGTTCTCGTTGAGAGCGCCCTCCGTTAGAGTGGCCTTTTGAAGAGCTTTCTCCTTGAGAGGGCCCTCGCCGGGAGCATTCTCCCTATAACACCCTGGTTGAGAGAATTCTGTCGAAGAGTGCCCTTCCTGAGAGCATTCTTCCTGAGAGCTGCCTCAGTCAGAGCGGCCTCCATGAGAGCGTTCTCCTTGAGAGTGCCTTGCGCCTTGGTGTGAATGTTCTCCTCGAGAGCACCCTCCCCAAGAGCATTCTGTTGGAGAGCATCCTCTGTTAGAGCGGCCTCCATGAGAGCGTTCTCCATGAGAGCACCTTGCGTTACGCACGTGAGAGTTTTCACCTTGAGAGCGTTCTTTCGTAGAGCACCCTTCCTAAGAGCGTCCTCCCTGAGAACGCCCTCCTTAAGAGCAGTCTCCCTGGGACGTCCTCATTGGTAGCATTCTCCCTGTTGCACCCTCGTTGAGAGCGGTCTCCTAGGAGAACGCCCTCCTTGAGAGCAGTCTCCCTGAGAGCATGCTCATGGGGAGTAGTCTCCTTCAGAGCGATCTTCGTAAGAGTGCCCTCCTTGAGAACGCCCTTCTTGAGAGCGATCTCGCTGAGGACACCTTCATCGTGAACGCTCTCCCTAAAGCGCCCTCATCAGGAGCAGTCTCCTTGGGAGCGATCTTCCTAAGTGTGCCCTCCCTGAGAACGCCCTCCTTGAGAGCAATCTCACTGAGGATGCCCTCATTGGGAGCGTTCTCCCTGGAGTGCCCTCATCTGGAGCAGTCTCCTTGGGAGCGGTCTTCCTAAGAGTGCCCTCACTAAGAATGCCCTCCTTGAGAGAAATCTCATTGAGGACGCCTTCATCGGGAGCGTTCTCCCTGGAGCGTCCTCATTGAGAGCAGTCTCCCTGGAGAATGCCCTCCTTGAGAGTGGTCTCTCTGACAGCGCCCTCATTGGAAGAATTCTCCTTGGAGCACCCTTGTTGAGAGCATTTTGTCAAAGAGCTTTCTCCTTGAGAGGGCCCTCGTTGGGAGTGTTCTCCCTGTAACACCCTGGTTGAGAGCACTGTGTCGAAGAGTGCCCTCCTTGAGAGCATTCTCCCCGAGAGCTACCTCCATCAAAGCGGCCTCCACGAGAGCGTTCTCCTTGAGAGAGCCTTGCGCCCTCATGTGATTGTTCTCCTCGAGAGCATCGTCGTTGAGAGTGTTCTTTGGAAGAGCACCCTCCCTGAGAACGCCCTCCGTGAGAGTGCCCTCTGTTAGAGTGGCCTTTCAAAGAGCGTTCTCAATGAGAATGCCCTCCCAAAGAGTGCCTTGCGCCACGCATGTGAGAGTGCTCTCCTTGAGCTGGTCCTTCGTGATCAAATTTATAAGGATGCAGGACGGTATGGCTGAAACTGGCCCAATCAACATATATAGGGGGAGGTAGAGTTGATGAGTGGTCCGAGTGATATAGAGCGATACGTGGGTTTCTCCCCCCAGGGAAGCCTTCCCCTGCCCATGATATCGCAGCCTCGTTGTTCATGTTTGTGACCTGCGAGCCTTGTTTGCGAAGAAGAATAGCCCCGGAGAAGGTGGTGTCCTTGTTTACGATTTGAGATAAAAGGCTTGCAGCGTTGTGGGCATGTTTCATGGGGTTGGTTGCCCTGGATCGTTCTTCTTGGAGCGCCCTCATTGAGAGCTCCCTCTAGGTGAGTGCTCTCCCTCAAAGGGAGCTCCCTTAGTGCACTTTACATTATGCACGCAAGAGTGTTCTCCTGGAGAGCACCCTTGTTGAGATTGTTCTCTTGGAGAGCTACCTCCATTAGAACATAGTCATTGAGATCGGTTTCACTGGGGACACCCTCGTTGAGAGAGTCTCTCTTTAAGAGCATTCTATGTGAGATTGCCCTCCTTGAGGGCATTCTCCTTGAGAGCTCTCTCCCTTAGAGAGACCTCTCTCAGAGCATTCTCCTCTAGAGCACCTTGCGTTGCGCACATGAGAGTGTTCTCCCTGACAGCGCCTTTGTTGAGAGCGTTCTCTTAGAGAGTGGCCTCCATTAGAATGCCTTTCTTGAGAGCGGGCTCCGTGAGATCGCCCTCGATGAGGGCGTTGTTTTTAGGAGTGCCCTTCATTAGAGGGGCCTTTGAAAGAGCGTTCTCTTTGAGAGCACCCTCGTTGAGATCGTTCTATCGCAGAGTGCCTTCGTTTAGAGTGCGCCCTTCACGAGAGCGTTTTCCCTGAGTGCGGCCTCTGTGAGAATGTTCTTCCTGAGGACGCGTTCTCCAATTATCTTGTGCTACACCCATGAGAGCGTTCTTCTTGAGAGCGCCCTCATTGAGAGCTCTTTCTCAGAAGGTACCCTCTTAGAGAACGGTCTTTGTTAGTGGAAGCACCCTCAAAGCGTTCGACCTGAGATCACATTGTGTTACGCACATGATAGTGTTCGCCCCAAGAGCACTGTTGTTGGGAGCATTCTCTTGGAGAGTGTCCTCCATTACAGCGTCCTCGTTGAGATCGGTCTGGCTGAGGACACCCTCCTTGAGAGCGTTCTTCTTTAGAGCGCCCTCTGATAGAGCGACCATCTGACAAGTGTTCTCTTTGAGGGTGCCCTCTCCTAGATTGTTCTTCATAGAGTGCCCTCGTCGAGATCGTTCTGTCGAAGGGTGCCCTCATTTAGATCGCCTTTGCTGAGATCGTTCTTCCTAAGAGCGGTCTCTATGAAAGCGTTCTCCTTGAGAGCTTCCTCCATGATGGCGTTGTCCATGGGATCACCTTGCGTTATGCATGTGAGAGTGTTCACCTTGAGAGTGTCGTCGTTGAGAATGCCTAGATTAGAGAGTGCCCTCCCCTGAGAACGGTGTCATTGAGGACACCCTTCTAGAGAGGTGTCCTCCTTAAGAACATTCTCGGTGGTAGTGGCCTCTCTAGGAGCATGCTCCATTAGAGCTGCTTTTCGGATAGTGTTCTCCTTGAGAGCGCTTAGTGTTAGTCACGTGAGAGTGTTCTCCTAGAGAGTGCCCTCGTTGAGAGCTCGCTCTTGAAGGATGCCCTCCCAGAAAGACGCCCTCCTTGACAGCGTCCTCCTTGAGAGTGTTGTACATGAGATCGCCTTCCCTGAGAGCAAGAGCATTCTCCTGGACAGCGCCCTGCTAAAGTGGCCTTCCATTTGACCATTCTCCGCAGAGCGCCATCATCGAGAATGTTTTGTTGAAGAGTGCCCTCCTTGAGGGCGGCCTCCAGTAGAGCGGCCTTTGCAAGAGCGTTCTCCTTGAGAGCGAATTCAATGAAAGCGTTGTCCATGAGAGCACCTTGCGTTATGCACGTGAGAGTGTTCACCTCGAGAGCTCCCTCGTTGAGCACGTTCTTTTGGAGAACACCCTTTGTAAGAGTGCCCTTCCTAAGAATGCCGTCCTTGAGATTGGCCTCCCAGAGGACACCCTACTCAAGAGCGTCTTTCTTAAGAACGTTCTTCATGAGATCGACCTCCCCGAGAGTGCCCTCCTTGAGAGCGTTCTCATGGAGAGCTTTCTACGTAAGAGTGGCATCTCGAAGAGTGATCTCCTTGAGAGCGTCTTTCTCGAGAGCGCGTTGCACTACGTTATAGTGTTCTCTAGGCGGGCGCTCTCGTGGAGAGCTTTGTCTTGGAGGGTGACCTCTCGGAGAGCGGTCTCCCTTTGAGCATTCTCCCTAAGAGCACTTTGCATTATGCACGTGAGAGTGTTCTCCTTAAGAGCGCCTTTGTTGAGCTACGTTTGTATTAGAATGCCGTCCTTGAGATCGGTCTTTTTGGGGATGCCATCCTTTAGAGCATTCTACATGAGATCATCCTCCCTGAGAGCATTCTCCTTGAGAGAGACCTTTCAAAGAGCATATTCTCCTAGGGAGGGTCCTCGTCGTCAGCGTTCTCTGTGGAGCACCCCCGTTGAGAGCATTCTATCGAAGAGTGCTCTCCGTGAGAGCATTCTCCTTGAGATCGGCCTCTATTAGAGTGGCATCCTTCAGAGCGTTTTTCATGAGAGTGCCGTGCGCTCTCGTGTGAGTGTTCTCATCGAGAGCGTCCTCGTTAAGAGCACCGTTAATAAGAGTGCCCTTCCTGAGAGAGGTCTTGTTCAAGACGGCGTCGTCGGGAACGGTCTCTTTAAGAACATTCTAGGTGAGAGCACCCTCGCTTAGAGTGGCCCTTCCGAGAGCGTTTTTCTTAAGAGTGCTCTCAGGGAGAGCATTCTTCTTGAGAGTGCTCTCAGGGAGAGCGCTCTCCTTCAGGTGCTGCGTCGTGACCAAATTTAGAAGGGTGCGGGATGGTATAGCTGAAACTGGCCCAATCAACATATATAGGGGGAGGTAGAGTTGACGAGCGGTGGGAGTGATATAGAGCGATACATGGGTTTCTCCCCCTAGGGAAGCCTTGCCCTACCCACGATATCGCAGCCTCATTATTCATGTCCGTGACCCACGAGCCCTGGAGAAGGTGGTGTCCTCATTTACGATTTGAGATGAAAGGCTTGCAGCATTGCGGGTATTTTCCATGGGGTTGGTTGCCCTGGAGCGTTGTTCCTGGAGCGCCCTCGTTGAGAGCTCCCTCTTGGAGAGCGGTCTCCATCAAAGGGAGCACTTTGCGTTATGCACACAAGAGTGTTCTCTTGGAGAGCACCATTGTTGAGATTATTCTCTTGGACAGCTACCTCGATTAGAACACCCTCCTTAAGAGCATTCTCTTTAAGAGTGTTCTACGTGAGATCGCCTTTCCCAAGAGCATTCTTCTTGAGAGGTCTCTCCCTCAGAGCGATCTCCTCTAGAGCACCTTGCGTTACGCACGTGAGAGTGTTCTCCCTGAGAGTGTCTTTGTTGAGAGCATTCTCTTGGAGAGTGGCCTCCATTAGAATGCCTTCCTTGGGAGTGGGATCCATGAGATCGCCCTGCATGAGAGCGTTCTTCTTAGAAGTGCCCTTTATTAGAGGGGCCTTCGAAAGAGCATTTTCTTTGAGATCGTTCTGTTGAAGAGTGCCTTCTTTTAGAGCGCGCCCTTCATGAGAGTGTTTTTCCCTGAGAGTGGCCTCTATGAGAACGTTCTTCCTGAGGACGCCTTCTCTAATTATCTTGCGCCAAGCACGTGAGAGTGTTCTTCTCGAGAGCGCCTTCGTGGAGAGCTCTTTTTCAGAAGGTGCCCTCTTCGAGAGCGAGCATCCTCAGAGCATTCGACCTGATAGCATCTTGTGTTACGCACATGATAGTGTTCTCCTTGAGAGCACCGTGGTTGGGAGCATTCTCTTGGAGAGTGTCCTCCATTACAGCATTCTCGTTAAGAGCGGTGTGGCTGAGGATGCCCTCCTTTAGAGCGTTCTTTCTTCTGAGCACCCTTTGCAAGAGCGACCATTTGAGGAGTGTTCTCTTTGAGAGTGCCCTCTCCCGAAGCGTTCTATCTAGAGTGCCCTTGTCGAGATCGTTCTGTTGAAGGGTTCCCTCATTTAGATCGCCTTTGCTGAGAGCGTTCTTCCTAAGAGCGGTCTCTTTGAAAGCGTTCTCCCAGAGAACTCCCTCCGTGATGGCATTGTCCATGGAAGCATGCTTGCGTTATGCACGCAAGAGTGTTCTTCTTGAGAGTGCCGTTGTTGAGAACGCTTGGATCGAAGGTGAGAGCGCTCTCATTGAATTGGTCCTTGGTGATCAAATTTATAAGGGTGTGGGATGGTATGGCTGAAACTGGCCCAATCAACATATATAGGGGGAGGTAGAGTTGATGAGAGGTTGGAGTGAAAGAGTGATACATGGGATTCTCCCCCCAGGGATGTTTTGCCCTGCCCATGATATCGAGGCCTGGTTGTTCATGTGGGTAACTTGCAAGGCTTGTTGGGAAGAAGGATAACCCCGGAGAAGGTGGTGTCCTCGTTTATGATTTGATTTGGGTGACCATTTCGTGGTCGTAGCACATCGAAAATAGCCGAAACTGATGGCTTTACAGGATTGAACGATCCCATGTGGAAATGATGTCGAATGACTTCGTGCAAACGGTAGCATTGATTCGGTGCGGTGGAGGAGGTAGAGCGTTCGGGCGCCCCCACGGGGTAGCGTCGAGCGCATGTCGTCTCTGCCTGCTCACCGATTCGATTACCTAGTAGCGCATGGGTGGTAGTGGGGAGTTCACCTGGACGAGTCGAGAAATGACAAGGGACCCATTCTCTGTTGTTCTCAATGCACTTGAGGGTGCCTCATTGTTGGTTTCGGTTTGAGGACTCTATTGATTCGGGTAACTGTCTCGAGGTTGTAGCACAACAAAAAGAGCCTTTTGTGGACTCAAGGACATAGGTAGCACCTTCCCTTGGAGGAGCTTGCAAAGTTTGAACGCACGCTCGAACACGGTCGTAAGTTGTTGAAGGGTTAGGAGAAGCAGTCGGAGGGATGTTTGAGGCCCATGTCTAGAAAATCCCTTGTCTTGGCTGTAGCACGCTGTGTTTCTATGTTTCATGAAGGAGTTTTCTATTACTCGGTCGTGTGACGGACAATTCAGTTAACCCCAAAATTCGTTTCTGTAGAGTTGCGAGATCGGAGCCGGCACTGATGGCTTTACGGGATTGAACGATCCCATGCGGAAATGATGTCAAATGACTTTGTGCGAATGGTAGCGTTGATTCAGTGCGGTGGAGGAGGTAGAGCGTTCGGGTGCCCCCACGGGGTAGCTTCGAGCGCATGTCGTCTCTGCCTGTTCACCGATTCGATTTCCTAATAGCGCATGGGTGGTAGTGGGGAGTTCACCTGGATGAGTCAAGATACGACGAGGGACCCGTTCTCTCTTGTTCTCAATGCACTTGAGGGTGCCTCGTTGTTGGTTTTGGTGTGAGCACTCTATTGATTCAGGTGACCGTCTCGAGGTCATAGCACAATGAAAAGAGCCTTTTGTGGACTCGAGGACACAAGTAGCGCCTTCCCTTGGAGTAGCTTGCGAAGTTTGAGTGCACGCTTGAACATGGTCGTATGTTGTTTAAGGGTTAGGAGAAGCAGTCGGAGGGATGTTAGAGGCCCATGTCTCGAAAATTCCTTGTCTTGGCTGCGGCACACTGTGTTTCTGTGTTTCACGAAAGAGATTTCTGTTACTCTGTTGCATGACGGGGAATTTGGTTAACCCTTAAATTCATTTCTGTAGAGTTGCAAGATCAGAGTTGGCACTGATGGCTTTACGAGATTGAACGATCCCATGCGGAAATGATGTCGAATGACTTCATGCGAATGGTAGCATTGATTTGGTGCAGTGAAGGAGGTAGAGCGTTTGGGCTCCCCCATGGGGTAGTGTCGAGCGCATGTCGTCTCTGCTTGTTCACCGATTCGATTGCCTAGTAGCGCATGGGTGCTAGTGGGGAGTTCACCTGCATGAGTCGACAAATGATGAGGGACCCGTTCTCTCTTGTTCTCAATGCACTTGAGGGTGCCTCATTGTTGGTTTTGATTTGAGGACTCTTGATTCGGGTGACCATCTCGAGGTTGTAGCACAATGAAAAGAGCCTTTTGTGAACTCAAGGACACAGGTAGCGCCTTCCCTTGGAGTAGCTTGCGAAGTTTGAGCGCACGCTCGAACACAGTCGTATGTTGTTTAAGGGTTAGGAGAAGCAATCGGAGGGATGTTAGAGGCCCATGTCTTGGTTGCGGCACGCTGTGTTTCTGTATTTCACGAAGGAGATTTCTATTGCTTGGTTGCGTGACGGGAAATTCGGTTAACCCCGAGATTCATTTCTGTAGAGTTGCGAGATCGAAGCCGACACTGATGGCTTTACGGGATTGAACGATCCCATGCGGAAACAATGTCGAATGACTTCGTGCGAACGGTAGCGTTGATTCGGTGCAGTGGAGGAGGTAGAGCGTTTGGGTGCCCCCACGGGGTAGTGTCGACTGCATGTCATCTCTGCCTATTCACCGATTCGATTATCTAGTAGCGCATGGGTGGTAGTGGGGAGTTTACCTGGATGAGTCGAGAAACGATGAGGGACCCATTCTCTCTTGTTCTCAATGCACTTGAGGGTGCCTTGTTGTTGGTTTCGGTTTGAGGACTCTATTGATTTGGGTGACCGTCTCGAGATCGTAGCACAACGAAAAGAGCCCTTTGTGGACTCAAGGACACAGGTAGCGCCTTCCCTTGGAGGAGCTTGTGAAGTTTGGGGGCGTGCTCGAACACGGTCGTAAGTTGTTTAAGGGTTAGGAGAAATAGTCGGAGGGATGTTGGAGGCCCATGTCTCAAAAATCCCTTGTCTTGGCTGCGGCACGCTGTGTTTCTATGTTTCACGAAGGAGTTTTTTTTTTCTTGGTGGCGTGACCGGGAAATCGATTAACCCCGAGATTCGTTTCTGTAGAGTTGCGAGATCGGAGCCGTCACTGATTTCTTTACGGGATTGAACGATCCCATGCGGAAATGATGTCAAATGACTTTGTGTGAATGGTAGCATTGATTCGGTGTGGTGGAGGATGTAGAGTGTTTGGGCGCCCCCAAGGGGTAGCGTCGAGCACATGTCATCTTTGCTTGTTCACCGATTCGATTGCCTAGTAGCGCATGGGTGGAAGTGGGAAGTTCACCTGGACGAGTCGAGAAACGACGAGGGACCCGTTCTCTCTTGTTCTCAATGCACTTGAGGGTGCCTCATTGTTGGTTTTGGTTTGAGGACTCTATTGAATCAGGTGACCGTCTCGAGGTCATAGCACAACGAAAAGAGCCTTTTGTGGACTCAAGGACATAGGTAGCGCCTTCCCTTGGAGTATCTTGCGAAGTTTGAGCGCACACTTGAACACAGTTGTAAGTTGTTTAAGGGTTAGGAGAAGCAGTTGGAGGGATGTTAGAGGTCCATGTCTCGAAAATCCCTTGTTTTGGCTGCGGCACGCTGTGTTTCTATGTTTCACGAAGGATTTTTTTGTTGCTTTGTCGCGTGACAGGGAATTCGGTTAACCCCAAAATTCGTTTCTGTAGAGTTGCGAGATCGTTGCCGGCACTGATGGCTTTACAGGACTGAACGACCCCATGCGGAAATGATGTTCAAAGACTTTGTGCAAATGGTAGCATTGATTTGGTGTGGTGGAGGAGGTAGAACGTTTGGACGCCCCCACGGGGTAGCGTTCAGTGCATGTCATCTTCGCATGTTCACCGATTCGACTGCCTAGTAGCGCATGGGTGGTAGTGGGGAGTCCTCCTGGACGAGGTGAGAAACGAAGAGCAAATTTGTCTCTTTTGTTCTCCATCCCCTTATGGGTTCCTTGCTATTATTTTTTATTCAAGGATTCTATTGATTCAGGTGACCATTTCGTGATCGTAGCATTTCGAAAATAGCCTTTCATGGATTCAAGGACACAGGCTTACGTTGTGATGCGAACGATGCCATCGGCGTCGGGTCATAGTTGGGTTGGGATTCTGGGATGCATCTTCCATTTTCCTTGATGTGGTAGTGGTTGAGCATGTGCGAACGGCTGCGTCAAGTTTGTGTGGTTGAG
>MNCI01003976.1:287670-290170 GCA_015680685.1 Gnetum montanum | reverse complement strand
GACCCTCGTGTCCAAGTGTTGGCCCAACGGTCCCTCGTGACCAACTGTTTGCCCAACGGTCCCTCGTCACCAAGTGTTGGCCCAACGGTCTCTCGTGACCAAGGGTTGGCCAAACGGTCCCTCGTCACCAAATTTATAAGGCTACAGGATGGTACGGCTGAAATAGGCCCAATCAGCATATATGGGTAGAGGTAGCGTTCTCCCTGGGAGCACCTTGCATAGCTGCGCTAGCACGAGTGCTCTCGCATGACCAAGTGATGGCCCAAAGGACCCTCGTGACTGAGTGATACCCCAACGGACCCTCGTGTCCAAGTGTTAGCCCAACGGTCCCTCGTGAACAAATTTATAAGGGTGCAGGATGGTATGGCTGAAACAGGCCCAATCAGCATATATGGGGAGAGGCAGCGTTCTCCCCGGGAGCACTGCATGGTGCTCTCATGAGAGTGCTCTCCATGGGGAGCACCTCACATAGCTGTGTTGGCACGAGCACTCTCACGAGACCAAGTGACGGCCCAACGGACCCTCGTGACCAGTCGTTGGCCCAACGGACACTCGTGACCAAGCGTTGGCCAAACGGTCCCTCGTGACGAACTGTTGTTCAAACAGTCCCTCATGACCAAGGGTTGGCCCAACGGTCCCTCGTGACCAAGCGTTGAACCAACGATCTCTCGTGACCCAGTGTCGGCCCAACGGTCCCTCATGACCAAGCGTTGAACCAGCGGTCCCTCGTGACCAAGTGTTGGCCTAATGGTCCCTCATGACCACATTTATAAGGGTGCAGGATGGTATGGCTGAAACTAGCCCAATCAACATATATGGGGAGAGGTAGCATTCTCCCTGGGAGCACTGCATGGTGCTCTCGCAAGAGTGCTCTCCATGGGAGAACCTCGCATAGCTGCGCTGGCACGAGCGCTCTCACGAGACCAAGTGATCGCCCAAGGGACCCTCGTGACCACATTTATAAGGGTGCAGGATTGTATGGCTGAAACTGGCCCAATCAACATATATGGGGAGAGGTAGCATTCTCCCTGGGAGCACTGCACAGTGCTCTCGCAAGAGTGCTCTCCGTGGGAGCACCTCACATAGCTGCATTGGCATGAGCGCTCTCACAAGACCAACTGATGGCCCAACGGACCCTCGTGACCAAGTGTTGGCCCAACGGTCCCTCGTGACCAACTGTTGTCCAAACGGTCCCTCATGACCGAGGGTTGGCACAATGTTCCCTCATGACCTAGCGTTGAACCAACGATCCCTCGTGACCTAGTGTTGGCCCAATGGTCCCTCATGACCAAGCGTTGAACCAGCGGTCCCTCGTGACCACATTTATAAGGGTGGAGGATGGTATGGCTGAAACTGGCCCAATCAACATATATGGGGAGAGGTAGCATTCTCCCTGGGAGCACTGCACGGTGCTCTCACAAGAGTGCTCTCCATGGGAGAACCTCGCATAGCTACGCTGGCACGAGCGCTCCCACGAGACCAAGTGATCGCCCAACGGACCCTCGTGACAACATTTATAAGGGTGTAGGATTGTATGGCCGAAACTGTCCCAATCAACATATATGGGGAGAGGTAGCATTCTCCCTGGGAGCACTAGATGGTGCTCTCCCAAGAGTGCTCTCCATGGGAGCATCTCACAGAGCTGCATTGGCACGAGTGCTCTCATGAGACCACCTGATGGCCCACCGGACCCTCGTGACCAAGTGTTGGCCCAATGGTCCCTCGTGACCAACTATTGTCCAAACGGTCCCTCGTGACCAAGGGTTGGCCCAACAGTCCCTCATGACCAAGCGTTGAACCAACGATCCCTCATGACCCAGTGTTGGCCCAACGGTCCCTCATGACCAAGCGTTGAACCAGCGGTCCCTCGTGACCAAGTGTTGGCCCAACGATCCCTCGTGATCACATTTATAAGGGTGCAGGATGGTATGGCTGAAACTGGCCCAATCAACATATATGGGGAGCGGTAGCATTCTCCCTGGGAGCACTGCACGGCGCTCTCGCAAGAGTGCTCTCCATGGGAGAACCTCGCATAGCTGCGCTGGCACGAGCGCTCTCACGAGACCAAGTGATCGCCGAACGGACCCTCATGACCACATTTATAAGGGTGCAGGATTGTATGGCCGAAACTGGCCCAATCAACATATATGGGGAGAGGTAGCGTTCTCCCTGGGAGCACTGCACGGTGCTCTCGCAAGAGTGCTCTCCATGGGAGCACCTCGCATAGCTGCATTGGCACAAGCACTCTCACGAGACCAACTGATGGCCCAACGGACCCTCGTGACCAACTGTTTTCCCAACGGTCCCTCGTGACCAACTGTTGTCCAAACGGTCCCTCATGACCAAGGGTTGGCCCAACGGTCCCTCGTGACCAAGTGTTGAACCAAGGATCCCTCGTGACCTGGTGTTGGCCCAATGGTCCCTCATGACCAAGCGTTGAACTAGCGGTCCCTCGTGACCACATTTATAAGGGTGTAGGATGGCATGCCCAAAACTGGCC
>MNCI01003976.1:262430-283973 GCA_015680685.1 Gnetum montanum | reverse complement strand
CGTGACCACATTTATAAGGGTGCAGGATGGTATGGCTGAAACTGGCCCAATCAACATATATGGGGAGAGGTAGCGTTCTCCCTGGGAGCACTGCACGGTGCTCTCGCAAGAGTGCTCTCCATGGGAGCACCTCGCATAGCTGCGTTGGCATAAGCGCTCTCACAAGACCAACTAATGGCCCAACGGACCCTCATGACCAAGTGTTGGCCAAACGGTCCCTCGTGACCAACTGTTGGCCCAACGGTCCCTCGTGATCAAGTGTTGGCCCAATGGTCCCTCGTGACCACATTTATAAGGGTGCAGGATGGTATGGCTAAAACTGGCCCAATCAACACAGTGCATTCTCCCTGGGAGAACCGCACGGTGCTCTCGTGAGAGTGCTCTTCGTGGGAGCACCTCGCATAGCTGTGCTCGCACGAGACCAAGTGATTTCCCAACGGACCCTCGTGACCATGAGTTGGCCAAACGGTCCCTCGTGACCAAGAGTTGGCCAAACGGTCCCTCGTGACCAAGAGTTGGCCAAATGGTCCCTCATGACCAAGCGTTGAACCAGCGGTCGCTGGTGACCAAGCATTGAACCAATGGTCCCTCGTGACCAAGTGTTGGCCCAACAAACCATCGTGACCAAGGGTTGGCCCAATGGACCCTCGTGACCAACTGTTGTCCAAATGGTTCCTCGTGACCAACTGCTGGCCCAACGGTCCCTCTTGATCAAGTGTTGGCCAAACGGTCCCTCCTGACCAAGCGTTGAACCAGCGGTCCCTCATGAACAAATTTATAAGGGTGCAGGATGGTATGGCCGAAATTGGCCCAATCAACATATATGGGGAGAGGTTGCATTCTCCCTGGGAGCACCTCACATAGCTGCGCTTACACGAGACCAAGTTTTGGTGGAATGGTCCCTCGTGACCAAGGGTTGCCCCAACAGTCCCTCGTGACCAAGCATTGAACCAACGGTCCCTCGTGACCACGTGTTGGCCCAACATACCATCATGACCAAGGGTTGGCCCAACAGACCCTCGTGACCAAGTGTTGGCCAAACGGTCCCTCATGACCAAGCATTGACCCGACGGTCCCTCGTGACAAAGTGTTGGCCAAACGGAGCATCGTGACCAAGGGTTGGCCCAACGGTCCCTCGTGACCAAATTTATAAGGGTGCAGGATGGTATGGCTGAAATTGGCCCAATCAACATATGTGGGGAGAGGTAGCATTCTCCCTGGGAGCACAGCACAGTGCTCCCGCAAGAGTGCTCTCCATGGGAGCACGTCGCATAGCTACGTTGGCACGAGTGCTCTCACGAGACCAAGTGTTGGCCCAACGGTCCCTCGTGACTGAGTGTTGGCCAAACAGAGCATCGTGGCGAAGGGTTGGCCCAACGAACCCTCGTGACCAAGTGTTGGCCCAATGGTCCATCGTGACCAACTGTTGGCCAAAGGGTCCCTCGTGACCAAGTGTTGACGTAGCGGACCCTGGTGACCAAGGGTTGGCCCAATGGTCCCTCGTGACCAAATTTATAAGGGTGCAGGATGGTATGGCTGAAACTGTCCCAATCAGCATGTCTGGGGAGAGGTAGCGTTCTCCCTGGGAGCACCACATGGTGCTCTCGTGAGAGTGCTCTCCATGGGAGCACCTCGCATAGCTGCACTGGCATGAGTGCTCTCATGAAACCAGGCGATGGCCCAATGGACCCTCATGATCAAGTGATGGCCCAACGGTCCCTCGTGACCAAGGGTTGGCCAAACGGACCCTCATGACTAAGGGTTGGCCCAACGAACCTGCATGACCAAGGGTTGGTCCAACGGTCCCTTGTGACCAAGTGTTGGCCCAAACGGTCCCTCGTGACCAACTGTTGGTGCAACATTCCCTCATAACCAAGTGTTGGCCAAACGGACCCTGGTGACCAAGGGTTGGCCCAACGGTACCTCATGACCCAATGTTGGCACAACGTTGTTGGCCAAACGAACCCTAGTAACCAAGGATTGGCCCAACGGTCCCTCGTGACCAAATTTATAAGGGTGCAAGATGGTATGGATGAAGCTGGCCCAATCAGCATATATGGGGAGAGGTAGCATTCTCGCAGGGAGCACTGCATGATGCTCTCGTGAGAGGGCTCTCCATGGGAGCACCTCGCATACCTTCGCTGACACAAGCGCTCTCACGAAACCAAGTGATGGCCCAATGGACCCTCGTGACCAAGTGATGGCCAAACGGACCCTTGTGACCAAGTGTTGGCCAAATGGTCCCTCGTGACCAAGCGTTGAACCAATGGTCCCTCATGACCAAGTGTTGGCCCAAGAGACCATCGTGCCCTAGTGATGGCCCAACGGTCCCTCGTGATCAACTATTGGCCAAACAGACCCTCGTGACCAAGGGTTGGCCATACGGTCCCTCATGATCAAGTGTTGGCCCAATGGTCCCTCATGACCAAGGGTTGGCCAAACAGACCCTCGTGACCAAGGGTTGGTCCAACGGACCTGCATGACCAAGGGTTGGCCCAACAGTTCCCTATGACCAAGTGTTGGCCCAACAGTCCCTCGTGACCAAGTGTTGGCTCAACGGTCCCTCGTGACTAAGGGTTGTTCCAATGGTCCCTCGTGACCAAGGGTTGTTCCTACGGTCCCTCATGACCAAGTGTTGGCACAACGTTTCCTCGTGACCAAGGGTTGGCCCAACGGTCCCTCGTGACCAAGGGTTGGCCCAACGGTCCCTCGTGGCCAAGTGTTGGCCAAACGGACCCTAGTGACCAAGGATTGGCCCAACGGTCCCTTGTGACCAAGTGTTGGCCCAACGGTCCCTCATGACCAAGTGTTGGCACAACGTTCCCTTGTGACCAAGTGTTGGCCAAACGGACCCTCGTGACCAAGGGTTGGCCCAACGGTCCCTCGTGACCAAATTTATAATGGTGCAGGATGGTATGGCTGAAACTGGCCCAATCAACATATATGGGGAGAGGTAGCATTCTTGTTGGGAGCACCTCGCATAGCTGCGTTGGCACAAGTACCCTCACAAGACCAAGTGATGGCCTAACGGACCCTCGTGACCAAGTGTTGGCCAAACAGTCCCTCATGACCAAGCGCTGAAGCAACAGTCCCTCATGGCCAAGTGTTGGCCCAACGGTCCCTCGTGACCAATTGTTGGCCAAACGATCCCTCGTGACGAAGTGTTGGCCAAACGGTCCCTCGTGACCAAGGGATGGCCCAATGGTCCCTTATGACCAAGTGTTGGTACAACGGTCCCTCGAGTGATGGCCTAACGGAAAATGGCCCTCGTGACCAAGGGTTGGCCCAACGGTCCCTCGTGACCAAGTGTTGGCCCAACGGTCCCTCGTGACCAAATTTATAAGGATGCAGGATGATATGGCAGAAACTGGCCCAATCAGCATATATGGGGAGAGGTAGCATTCTCCCTGGGAGCACCTTGCATAGCTAGGCTAGCACGAGCACTTTCACGTGACCAAGTCATGGCCCAACGGACCCTCGCAACCAAGTGTTGGCCCAACGGACCCTTGTGACCAAGCGTTGAACCAACGGTCCCTTGTGACCAAGTGTTGTCCCAACGGTCCCTCATGACCAAGTGTTCGCCATACGGTCCCTCGTGACCAAGTGTTGGCCAAACGGTCCCTCGTGACCAAGCGTTGAACCAATGGTCCCTCATGACCAAGTGTTGGCCCAACAGTCCCTCATGACCAAGTGTTCGCCAAACGGTCCCTCGTGGCCAAGAGTTAGCCCAACGATCCCTCATGACCAACTATTAGCCCAACGATCTCTCATAACCAAGGGTTGGCCCAACGGTCCCTTGTGACCAACTATTGGACAAACGGTCCCTCGTGACCAAGGGTTGGCCCAACGGTCCCTCGTGACCAAGTGTTCACCGAACGATCCCTCGTGATCAAGTGTTCGCCAAATGGTCCCTCATGACCACGGGTTTCCCCAACGGTCCCTCATGACCAAGTGTTCGCCAAACAGTCCCTCGTGACCAAGGGTTGCCCCAATCGACCCTCGTGACCAAGTGTTGGCCCAACGATCCCTCGTGACCAAATTTATAAAGGTGCAGGATGGTATGGCAGAAACTGGCCCAATCAGCATATATGGGGAGAGGTAGCGTTCTCCCTGGGAGCACCTTGCATAGCTGTGCTGGCACGAGTACTTTCACGTGACCAAGTGATGGCCCAACAGACCCTCATAACCAAGTGTTGGCCCAACGGTCCCTTGTGACCAAGTGTTTGCCAAATGGTCCCTCGTGACCAAGTGTTGGCCCAACGATCCCTCGTGACCAAATTTATAAAGGTGCAGGATGGTATGGCAGAAACTGTCCCAATCAGCATATATGGGGAGAGGTAGCATTCTCCCTGGGAGCACCTTGCATAGCTGTGCTAGCACGAGTACTTTCACGTGACCAAGTGATGGCCCAACGGACCCTCGTAACCAAGTGTTGGCCAAACGGTCCCTCGTGACCAAGTGTTGGCCCAAGGGGGGGGCGTGACCAAATTTATAAGGGTGCAGGATGGTATGGCTAAAACTGGCCTAATCAGCATATTTCGGGAGAGGTAGCGTTCTCCCTGGGAGCACCGCACAGTGCTCTCATGAGAGTGCTCTCCATGGGGGCAACTCGCTTAGCTGCGATGGCACGAGCACTCTCACGAGTCCAAGTGCTGGCCAAACGGACGCCCTCCCCGAGAGCATGCTCCCTAAGAGCGTTCTCCTTGAGAGTGCCTTCTCGGTACATACGTGAGAGTGTTCTTGTTGAGAGCACCCTTCATGGGAGCGTTCTCCCTGAGTACACCTTGCGCTACGCACGTGAGAGCATTCTCCTGGAGAGCATCCTCATTGAGACGGTTCTCTTGGAGAGTGCCCTCGTTGAGAGCATTCTCTTGGAGCATGCCCTCCATGAGAGTGCCCTCCCTAAGAACGGGCTCGCTGAGGATGCCCTATCCAATAGCGTCCTTCTTAGGACTACACTCCATGAGATCACCCTCCCTAAGAGTGTTCTCCTTGAGATCACCCTCCCTAAGAGCGTTCTCCTTGTGTTACGCTCATGAGAGTGTTCTTCTCGAGAGTGCCCTCGTTGAGAGCGTTCTCTCGAAGAGCACCCTCCATTAGAGCGGTGTTCTTGAGAGCGTTCTCGCTAAGTGCACCCTCTCTGAGACCACCTTGCATTACGCACGTGAGAATGTTATCCTCGAGAGCACACCCGTTGAGAGCATTCTCATGGAGAGCGCCCTCCTTGAGAGAGTTCTGGCTGAGAACACCCTCCTCAAGAGCATTCTCGCTGAGAGCGCCCTCTACGAGAGTGTTTTCTTTGAGGACGCCTTTACTTGGTGCTCTCTCTCTGAGGATGCTCTTTTTGAGAACACGGTCTTCGTGACAAAATTTATAAGGATGCAAGGTGATATGGCTGAAACTGGCCCAATAAGCATATATGGGGAGAGGTAGCATTCTTCCTAAGAGCATCGCACGGTGCTCTCGCGAGAGCACTCTCACAAGAGCGCCTCGCATAGCTGTGCTTGCAAGAGCTCGCTCTCACGAGAGCGTCTCATGCAGTGCTTGCGAGAGCACTCTCTGTGGGAGTGCCTCTTGCTATGCACATGATGGTGTTCTCTCTTGGAGTGTCCTCCCTAAGAGAGCCTTGCGTTGTGCATTTGAGAGCGTTCTCACTGAGACAGCCCTCATTGAGAGCGTTCTCTTGGAGAGTGCCCTCCTTGAGAATGGTCTCCCTGAGGATGCCCTCCTTGAGAGCATCCTCCTTAAGAGCGTCCTCCATGAGAACATTCTCCTTGAGAGTGCCCTCCCTGAGAGCACCTTCTGCTACGCACGTGAGAGAGTTCTCATTGAGAGCACCATCTTGGAGGGCACGCTCCTAGAGAGTGCTCTCCCTGAGAGCAGCCTCCGTCATAACATTTTCCTTGATAGTGCCTTGCGCTACGCATCTGGGAGTGTTCTCCTTGAGAGCGCCTTCGTTGAGAGCGTTCTTTCAGAGCGTGCCCTTCCTAAGAGTGCCCTCCGAGAGAAGGGTCTCCCTGAGGACGCCCTACTTAAGAGCATGCTCTGTGAGAGCATTCTCCTTGAGAGCGTCCTTCGTTAGAGTGGATTTTTAGAAAGCATTCTCCTTGAGAACGCCCTTCATGAGAGCACCTTGTGCACTGCACGTTAGAGTGTTCTCATTGAGAGCGCCTTCCTGGAGAGTGGCCTCCCTCCAAGCGTTCTCCCTGAGAATGCCTTGCGCTACACACATGAGAGTGTTCTCCTCGAGAGCATTGTCTTGGAGAGCATCCTCCATTAGAGCGCCCTCCCAGAGAGCTCCCTCTATGGGAGTGTTCTCCCTGAGTACACCTTGCGCTATGCACGTGAGAGTGGTCTCTTGGAGAGCATCCTCGTTGAGAGTGTTCTCTCGGAGCACACCCTCCATGAGAGTGCCCTCCCTGAGAATAGGCTCACTGAGGACGCCCTCTCCAATAGCGTCCTCCATAAGACTGCCCTTTGCGAGATCGTTCTCTGCAAGAGCGCCCTCTGTTAGAGTAGCCTCCCTGAGAGCGTTCTCCTTGAGATCACCCTCCCTAAGAGCACCTTGTGCTATGCTCATGAGAGTGTTCTCCTTGAGAGCATTCTCTCAAAGAGCACCCTTGGTTAGAGGGGTGTTCCTGAGAGCGTTCTCTCTAAGTGCACCCTCTTTGAGAGTGCCTTGCGTTACGCACGTGAGAATGTTCTCCTCGAGAGCACGCTCGTTGAGAGTATTCTCATGGAGAGCAGCCTTTGCTAGAGCGTTCTCACTGAGAGTGCCCTCCTCAAGAGCATTCTCACTGAGAGCATTTTCCTTGAGGGCACCCTTACTTGGTGCTCTCTCTCTAAGAATGCTCTTTTTGAGAACGCGGTCTTCGTAACCAAATTTATAAGGGTGCGGGACAGTATGGCTAAAACTGGCCCAATTAGCATATATAGGGAGAGGTGGCGTTCTTCCTGGGAGCATCGCACAATGCTCTCGTGAGAGCGCTCTCACGAGAGCACCTCGCATAGCTGCGCTGGCAAGAGCGCGCTCTCATGAGAGCGCCTCATGCAGCGCTTGCGAGAGCACTCTCTGTGGGAGTGCTTCTTGCTACGCACGTGACAGTGTTCTCTCAAGGAGTCTCCTCCATTAGAGAGCCTTGCATTGCGTATTTGAGAGCGTTCTCAATGAGAGAGCCCTCATTGAGAGAATTCTATTGTAGAGCGCTCTTCCTGGGAGTGGCCTCCCTGAAAGCGTTCTCCCCGAGAATGCCCTCCTTAAGAGAATTCTCCGTGAGAGCACCCTCCTTGAGCATGCTCAACATGAGCATGCTCTCTGTTGGAGCACCCTCCATGAGAACGCTCTCCTGGAGAGTGCCCTCCATGAGAACGCTCTCCTAGAGAGCACCCTTCTTAAGAGTGCGCTCCCAGGGAGAACACTATCTCTCCCTATATATGTTGATTGGGCAAGTTTTAGCCATACCATCCCGCACCCTTATAAATTTCGTCAGGAAGGTCCATTTGGCCAACACTTGGTCGAGAGCATCTCCTAAAGAATGTTCTCCGTGAGAGCAGCCTTTCAGAGAGCGTTCTCCTTGAGAGTGCCTTGGGCTACGCACGTGAGATTGTTCTCCTGGAGAGCGCCTTCGTTGAGAGCTCCTTTTCTAAGGGTGCCCTCCCCGAGAGTGACCTCCTTGAGAGCACCTTGCATTACGCACCTGAGAGTGTTCTCCTCAAGAGCGTACTTGTTGAAAGCGTTCTCTTGGAGAGCGCCCTTCTTGAGATCGGTCTCGCTAGGGGTGCCCTCCCCGAGAGCGTTCTCGTTGAGAGTGCCCTCTATTAGAGTGGCCTTCTGAAGAGCTTTCTCATTGAGAGGGCCCTCACTGGGAACGTTCTCCTTGTAACACCCTGGTTGAGAGCCCTCCCTAAGAGTGTTCTTCCTGAGAGCTGCCTCAGTTAGAGCGGCCTCCACGAGAGCATTCTCCTTGAGAGCGCCCTGCGCCCTGGTGTGAATGTTCTCCTCGAGAGCGCCCTCGCCAAGAGCGTTCTGTTAGAGAGCATCCTCTGTTAGAGCGGCCTCCATGAGAGTGTTCTCAATGAGAGCACCTTGTGTTACGCACGTGAGAGTTTTCACCTTGAGAGCGTTCTTTCATAGAGCGCCCTTCCTAAGAGCACCCTCCCTGAGAACGTCCTCCTTGAGAGCGGTCTCCTTGAGGACGTCCTCATTGGTAGCGTTCTCCCTGTTGTGCCCTCGTTGAGAGCGGTCTCCCTGGAGAATGCCCTCCTTGAGAGCGCATTCATGGGGAGCGGTCTCCTTGAGAGCGATATTCGTAAGAGTGCCCTCCTTGAGAACACCCTTCTTGAGAGCGATCTCGCTGAGGATGCCTTCATCGTGAACGTTCTCCCTTGAGTGCCCTCATCGAGAGCAATCTCCTTGGAAGTGATCTTCCTAAGTGTGCCCTCCCTGAGAATGCCCTCCTTGAGAGCAATCTCACTGAGGACGCCCTCATTGGGAGCGTTCTCCCTGGAGCACCCTCATCTGGAGTAGTCTCCTTGGGAGCGGTCTTCCTAAGAGTGCCCTCACTGAGAACGCCCTCCTTGAGAGCAATCTCACTAAGGACGCCTTCATCGGGAGCGTTCTCCCTGGAGCGCCGTCGTTGAGAGCGGTCTCCCTAGAGAACGTCCTCCTTGAGAGCGGTCTCTCTGACAGTGTCCTCATCAGAAGCGTTCTCCTTGGAGCACCCTCGTTGAGAGCATTTTGTCGAAGAGCTTTCTCCTTGAGAGGGCCCTCGTTGGGAGTGTTCTCCCTGTAACACCCTGGTTGAGAGCACTGTGTCGAAGAGTGCCCTCCCTGAGAGCTACCTCCATCAGAGTGGCCTCCATGAGAGCGTTCTCCTTGAGAGCGCCTAACGCCCTCATGTGAATGTTCTCCTCGAGAGCGTCATCATTGAGAGTGTTCTTTGGAAGAGCACCCTCCCTGAGAATGCCCTCCGTGAGAGCGCCCTTTGTTAGAGTGGCCTTTCGGAGATCGTTCTCAATGAGAACGTCCTCCCAGAGAGCGCCTTGCACCACGCATGTGAGAGTGCTCTCCTTGAGCTAGTCCTTCGTGATCAAATTTATAAGGGTGCGGGACGGTATGGCTGAAACTGGCCCAATCAACATATATAGGGGGAGGTAGAGTTGACGAGCGGTCGGAGTGATATAGAGCGATACATGGGTTTCTCCCCCCAGGGAAGCCTTGCCCTGCCCACAATATCGCAGCCTCGTTGTTCATGTTCGTGACCTTCGAGCCTTGTTTGCGAAGAAGGATAGCCCCAGAGAAGGTGGTGTCCTCGTTTACGATTTGAGATAAAAGGTTGCAGCGTTGTGGGCATGTTCTGTGGGGTTGGTTGCCTTGGAGCGTTCTTCTTGGAGCGCCCTCGTTGAGAGCTCCCTCTGGGCGAGTGCTCTCTCTCAAAGGGAGCTCCCTTAGCACACTTTGCGTTATGCATGCAAGAGTGTTCTCCTAGAGAGCACCCTTGTTGAGATTGTTCTCTTGGAGAGCTACCTCCATTAGAACATCGTCATTGAGATCGGTTTCGCTGGGGACGCCCTCGTTGAGAGAGTCTCTCTTTAAGAGTATTCTACGTGAGATCGCCCTCCTCGAGAGTGTTCTCCTTGAGAGCTCTCTCTCTTAGAGCGACCTCTCTCAGAGCGTTCTCCTCTAGAGCACCTTGCGTTGCGCACGTGAGAGTGTTCTCCCTGAGAGCGCCTTTGTTGAGAGCGTTCTCTTGGAGAGTGGCCTCCATTAGAATGCCTTTCTTGAGAGCGGGCTCCATGAGATCACCCTCAATGAGAGTGTTGTTTTTAGGAGTGCCCTTCATTAGAGGGGCCTTTGGAAGAGCGTTCTCTTTGAGAGCACCCTCGTTGAGATCGTTCTGTCGAAGAGTGCCTTCGTTTAGAGTGCGCCCTTCACGAGAGCGTTTTCCCTGAGTGCGGCCTCTATGAGAACGTTCTTCCTAAGGACGCGTTCTCCGATTATCTTGTGCTACGCCCATGAGAGCATTTTTTTTGAGAGCACCCTCGTTGAGAGCTCTTTCTCAGAAGGTACCCTCTTAGAGAACGGTCTTCGTTAGTGGAAGCACCCTCAGAGCGTTCGACCTGAGATCACCTTGTGTTACGCACATGATAGTGTTCACCCCGAGAGCGCTATTGTTGGGAGCGTTCTCTTGGAGAGCATCCTCCATTACAGCACCCTCGTTGAGATTGGTCTGGCTGAGGATGCCCTCCTTGTGAGCGTTCTTCTTCAGAGCACCCTCTGATAGAGCGAACACCTGACAAGTGTTCTATTTGAGGGTGCCCTCTCCCGGATCATTCTTCATAGAGTGCCCTCATTGAGATCGTTCTGTTGAAGGGTGCCCTTAGAGGTCTCTCCCTCAGAGCGATCTCCTCTAGAGCACCTTGCATTGCGCACGTGAGAGTGTTCTCCCTGAGAGCGTTCTCTTGGAGAGTGGCCTCCATTAGAATGCCTTCCTTGGGAGCGGGATCCGTGAGATCGCCCTGCATGAGAGCGTTCTTCTTAGGAGTGCCCTTCATTAGAGGGGCCTTCGGAAGAGTGTTTTCTTTGAGATCGTTTTGTCGAAGAGTGCCTTCTTTTAGAGCGTGCCCTTCACGAGAGCATTTTTCCCTGAGAGAAGCCTCTATGAGAACGTTCTTCCTGAGGATGCCTTCTCCGATTATCTTGCGCCAAGCACATGAGAGTGTTCTTCTCGAGAGCGCCTTCATGGAGAGCTCTTCTTCAGAAGGTGCCCTCTTCGAGAGCGAGCATCCTCAGAGCGTTCTACTTGAGAGCATCTTGTGTTATGCACATGATAGTGTTCTCCTCGAGAGCACCGTGGTTGGGAGTATTCTCTTGGAGAGCATCCTCCATTACAGCGTTCTCGTTGAGAACGGTGTGGCTGAGGATGCCCTCCTTGAGAGCGTTCTTTCTTCTAAGTACCCTTTGCAAGAGCGACCATTTGAGGAGTGTTCTCTTTGAGAGTGCCCTCTCCCGGAGCATTCTGTCTAGAGTGCCCTCGTCGAGATTGTTCTATCGAAGGGTTCCCTCATTTAGATTGCCTTTGCTGAGAGCGTTCTTCCAAAGAGTGATCTCTTTGAAAGCGTTCTCCCAGAGAGCTCCCTCCATGATGGCGTTGTCCATGGGAGCATGCTTGCATTATGCACGCGAGAGTGTTCTTCTTGAGAGTGCCATCGTTGAGAATGCTTGGATCGGAGGTGAGAGCACTCTCATTGAATTGGTCCTTGGTGATCAAATTTATAAGGGTGCAGGACGGTATGGTTGAAACTGGCCCAATCAACAAATATAGGGGGAGGTAGAGTTGACAAGAGATTGGAGTGAAAGAGTGTTACGTGGGTTTCTCCCACCAGGGATTTTTTTCCCTGCCCATGATATCGAGGCCTGGTTGTTCATGTGGGTAACTTGCAAGGCTTGTTGGGAAGAAGGATAACCCCAGAGAAGGTGGTGTCCTCGTTTACAATTTGATTCGGGTGACCGTTTCGTGGTCGTAGCACATAGAAAATAGCCGGCACTGATGGCTTTACGGGATTGAACGATCCCATGCGGATACGATGTCGAATGACTTTGTGCAAACGGTAGCGTTGATTCGGTGCGGTGGAGGAGGTAGAGCGTTTGGGTGCCCCCACGGGGTAGCGTCGAGCGCATGTCGTCTCTACCTGTTCACCGATTCGATTGCCTAGTAGTACATGGGTGGTAGTGGGGAGTTCACCTGGACGAGTTGAGAAATGACGAGGGACCCGTTCTCTCTTTTTCTCAATGCACTTGAGGGTGCCTTATTGTTGGTTTCGGTTTGAGGACTCTATTGATTCGGGTAACCGTCTCGAGGTCGTAGCACAATGAAAAGAGCCTTTTGAGGACTTAAGGACACAGGTAGCACCCTCCCTTGGAGGAGCTTGCGAAGTTTGAGCGCACACTCGAACACAGTCGTAAGTTGTTGAAGGGTTAGCAGAAGCAGTTGGAGGGATGTTTGAGGCCCATGTCTCAAAAATCCCTTGTCTTGGCTACAGGACGCTATGTTTCTGTGTTTCACAAAGGAGTTTTCTGTTGCTCGATCATGTGATGGGGAATTCGGTTAACCCCAAAATTCGTTTCTATAGAGTTGCAAGATCGGAGCCGGCAGTGATGGCTTTAAGGGATTGAACGATCCCATGCGGAAACGATGTCGAATGACTTTGTGCGAACGGTAGCGTTGATTTAGTGTGGTGGAGGTGGTAGAGCATTTGGGCACCCCCACGGGGTAGCGTCGAGCGCATGTCGTCTCTAACTGTTCACCGATTCGATTGCTTAGTAGCACATGGGTGGTAGTGGGGAGTTCACCTAGACGAGTCGAGAAACGACGAGGGACCCGTTCTCTCTTGTTCTTAATGCACTTGAGGGTGCCTCGTTGTTGGTTTCTGTTTGAGGACTCTATTGATTCGGGTGACCATCTCGAGGTCGTAGCACAACGAAAAGAGCCTTTTGTGGACTCAAGGACACAGGTAGCACCTTCCCTTGGAGTAGCTTGTGAAGTTTGAGTACACGCTCGAACACAGTCGTATGTTGTTTAAGGTTTAGGAGAAGTAGTCGGAGGGATGTTTGAGGCCCATGCCTCGAAAATTCCTTGTCTTGGTTGCGGCACGCTGTGTTTCTGTGTTTCACAAAGGATTTTTTTGTTGCTCAGTCATGTGATGGGGAATTCAATTAACCCCGAAATTCGTTTCTGTAGAGTTGTGAGATTGGAAACAGCACTGATGGCTTTACGGGATTGAACGATCCCATGCAGAAATGATGTCAAATGAATTCGTGTGAATGGTAGCGTTGATTCGGTGTGGTGGAGGAGGTAGAGCGTTTGGGCACCCCCATGAGGTAGCGTCGAGCGCATGTCATCTCTGCCTGTTCACCGATTCGATTGCCTAGTAGCGCATGGGTGGTAGTGGGGAGTTCACCTGGACGAGTCGAGAAACGATGAGGGACCTATTTTGTCTTGTTCTCTATGGACTTGAGGGTGCCTCGTTGTTGGTTTCGGTTTGAGGACTCTTGATTCGAGTGACCATCTCAAGGTCGTAGCACAACGAAAAGATCCTTTTGTGGACTCAAGGACACAGGTAGCGCCTTCCCTTGGAGGAGCTTGCGAAGTTTGAGCACACGCTCGAACACGGTCGTAAGTTGTTTAAGGGTTAGGAGAAGCAGTCGAAGGGATGTTGGAGGCCCATGTCTCAAAAATCCCTTGTCTTGGCTACGACATGCTGTGTTTCTGTGTTTCACAAAGGAGTTTTCTGTTGCTCGGTCGCGTGATAGGGAAATCGATTAACCCCGAGATTCGTTTCTGTAGAGTTGCGAGATCAGAGCTGGCACTGATTAGTTTACAGGATTGAACGATCCCATGCGGAAACGATGTCGAATGACTTTGTGCGAATGGTAGCGTTGATTCGGTGCGGTGGAGGATGTAGAGCATTTGGGCGCCCCCACGGGGTAGCATCGAGCGCATGTGGTCTTTGCCTGTTCACCGATTCGATTGCCTAGTAGCGCATGGGTGGAAGTGGGAAGTTCACATGGGCGAGTCGAGAAACGACGAGGGACCCATTTTCTCTTGTTCTCAATGCACGTGAGGGTTGTTGGTTTCGATTTGAGGACTCTATTGAATCGGGTGACCATCTCGAGGTCATAGCAGAACGAAAAGAGCCTTTTGTGGACACAAGGACATAGGTAGCGCCTTCCCTTGGAGTAGCTCGCGAAGTTTGAGCGCACACTCGAACACGGTCGTAAGTTGTTGAAGGGTTAGGAGAAGCAGTCGGAGGGATGTTAGAGTTCCATGTCTCAAAAATCCCTTGTTTTGGCTGCGGCACACTATGTTTCTATGTTTCACGAAGGAGTTTTCTGTTGCTCGGTCGCATGACGGGGAATTCGGTTAACCCCAAAATTCATTTCTGTAGAGTTGCGAGATCGTTGCCAGCAGTGATGGCTTTACGGGACTGAACGAACCCATGCGGAAATGATGTCCAAAGATTTCATGCGAATGGTAGCATTGATTTGGTGCAGTGGAGGAGGCAGAGCGTTTGGACACCCCCACGAGGTAGCATTCAGCGCATGTCATCTTCGCATGTTGACCGATTTGACTGCCTAGTAGCGCATGGGTGGTAGTGGGGAGTCCTCTTGGACGAGGCGAGAAACGAAGAGCGACTTTTTCTCTCTTGTTCTCCATCCCCTTACGGGTGCCCCGCTGTTGTTTTCGGTTCGAGGATTCTATTGATTCGGGTGACCGTTTCATGATCGTAGCATTTCGAAAATAGCCTTTCACGGATTCAAGGACACAGGCTTGCGTTGTGATGCAAACGACGCCGTCGGCATTGGGTCATAGTTAGGTTTGCGATTCTGGGATGCATCTCCTATTTTCCTTGATGCGGTAGCGGTTGAGCACGTGCGAACGACTGCATCGGGTTTGTGTGGTTGAGGTAGCAGAGCATGTCGACGCCCCCACGGGGTAGCGTCGGGTGCATGTTTTCTCTTCCTGTACATGGATCGGACCGCTCAGTAGCATGCGGGTGGTAGATGCGAGTTTACGTGCACGTGCCGGAGTAGCAGGAGGACTGAGGTTCTGTTGTCCTTCATGCACGTACGTGTGGCTCGTTCTTCAGTGGGTGGCCCCTGAGGTGGCCTTTGTGGGTGGTAGTGGGGAGTTCACCTCGACGAGTGATCCGTTCTGTCTTGTTCTCAATGCACTTGAGGGTGCCTCGTTGTTGGTTTTCGTTTTGAGGACTCTATTGATACGGGTGACTGTCTCGAGGTTGTAGCACAACAAAAAGAGCCTTTTGTGGACTCAAGGACATAGGTAGTGCCTTCCCTTGGAGTAGCTTGTGAAGTTTGAGCGCACGCTCGAACACGGTCGTAAGTTCTTTAAGGCTTAGGAGAAGCAATCGGAGGGATGTTTGAGGCCCATGTCTCAAAAATCCCTTGTCTTGGCTGCGGCACGTTGTGTTTTTGTGTTTCATGAAGGAGTTTTCTGTTGCTAGGTCGCGTGACGGGGAATTCGGTTAACCCCGAAATTCATTTTTGTAGAGTTGCGAGATCAGAGCCGGTAGTGATGGCTTTACGAGATTGAACGATCCCATGCGGAAATGATGTCGAATGACTTCGTGCGAACGGTAGCATTGATTTGGTGCGGTGAAGGAGGTAGAGCGTTTGGGCGTCCCCATGAGGTAGCGTTGAGTGCATGTCATCTCTGCTTGTTCACCGATTCGATTGTCTAGTAGCGCATGGGTGGTAGTGGGGAGTTCACCTGAATGAGTCGAGAAACGACGAGGGACCCGTTCTCTCTTTTTCTCAATGCACTTGAGGGTGCCTCGTTGTTGGTTTCTGTTTGAGAACTCTATTGATTCGGGTGACGGTCTTGAGGTCGTAGCAAAATGAAAAGAGACTTTTGTGGACTCAAGGACACAGGTAACGCCTTCCCTTGGAGTAGCTTGCGAAGTTTGAGCGCACGCTCGAACACGGGCGTAAGTTGTTTAAGGGTTAGGAGAAGCAGTCGGAGGGATGTTGGAGGTCCATGTCTCGAAAATCCCTTGTCTTGGCTGCGGCACGCTATGTTTCTGTGTTTCACGAAGGAGTTTTCTGTTGCTCGGTCGTGTGATGGGGAATTCGGTTAACCCCGAGATTCATTTCTGTAGAGTTGTGAGATCGAAGCAAACATTGATTGCTTTATGGGATTGAACGATCCCAAGCGGAAATGATGTCAAATGACTTCATGCGAACGGTAGCGTTGATTCGGTGCGGTGGAGGAGGTAGAGCGTTTGGGTGGCCCCACGGGGTAGCGTCGAGCGCATGTTGTCTCTTCCTGTTCACCAATTCGACTGCCTAATAGTGCATGGGTGGTTGTGGGGAGTTCACCTGGACGAGTCGAGAAATGACGAGTGATCTGTTCTCAATGCAGTTGATGGTGCCTCATTGTTGGTTTCGATTTTGAGGACTCTATTGATTCGGGTGACCGTCTCTTGGTCGTAGCACAACGAAAAGAGCCTTTTGTGGACTCAAGGACATAGGTAGCGCCTTCCCTTGGAGTAGCTTACGAAGTTTGAGCACACGCTCGAACACAGTCGTAAGTTGTTTAAGGGTTAGGCGAAGTAGTCGGAGGGATGTTTGAGGCCCATGTCTCGAAAATCCCTTGTCTTGGCTATGGCACGCTATTTTTTGTGTTTCACGAAGGATTTTTCTATTGCTCGGTCGCGTGACGGGGAATTTGGTTAACCCCGAAATTCATTTCTGTAGAGTTGCGACATCGGAGCCGACAGTGATGGCTTTACGGGATTGAACGATCCCATGCGGAAATGATGTCGAATGACTTCGTGCGAATGGTAGCATTGATTTGGTGCAGTAGAGGAGGTAGAGCATTTGGGCACCCCCACGGGATAGCGTCGAGCGCATGTCGTCTCTGCCTGTTCACTGATTCGATTGCCTAGTAGCGCATGGGTGGTAGTGGGGAGTTCACTTGGATGAGTCGAGAAACGACGAGGGACCCGTTCTCTCTTGTTCTCAATGCACTTGAGGGTGCCTCGTTGTTGGTTTCGGTTTGAGGACTCTATTGATTCGGGTGACCGTCTCTTAGTCGTAGCACAATGAAAAGAGCCTGTTGTGGTCTCAAGGACACAGGTAGCGCCTTCCCTTGGAATTGCTTGCAAAGTTTGAGCGCACGCTCGAACACGGTCGTAAGTTGTTTAAGGGTTAGGAGAAGCAGTCGGAGGGATGTTCGAGTCCCATGTCTTGAAAATCCCTTATCTTGGCTGTGGCACGCTGTGTTTCTGTGGTTCACAAAGGATTTTTCTATTGCTCGGTCGCGTGACGATGAATTCGGTTAACCCCGAAATTCGTTTTTGTAGAGTTGCGAGATCGGAGCCGGCACTGATCGCTTTACGGGACTGAACGACCCCATGCGGAAATGATGTCCAAAGATTTCGTGCAAACGGTAGCGTTGATTTGGTGCGGTGGAGGAGGCAGAGCGTTTGGACGCCCCCATGGGGTAGCGTTCAGCGCATGTTGTCTCTGCATGTTCACCGATTCGATTGCCTAGTAGCGCATGGGTGGTAGTGGGGAGTCCTCCTGGACGAGGCGAGAAACGAAGAGCGACTTTGTCTCTCTTGTTCTCCATCCCCTTACAGGTGCCCCACTGTTGTTTTCGGTTCGAGGATTCTATTGATTTAGGTGACCGTTTCGTGTTCGTAGGATTTCGAAAATAGCCTTTTGCGGATTCAAGGACACAGGCTTGCGTTGTGATGCAAACGACGCCGTCGGCGTCGGGTCATAGTTGGGTTTGTGATTTTGGGATGCATCTCCCGTTTTCCTTGATGCGGTAGCGGTTGAGCACGTGCAAATGCCTGCGTCAGGTTTGTGTGGTTGAGGTAGCAGAGCATGTCAACGCCCCCATGGGGTAGCGTCGAGTGCATGTTTTCTCTTCCTATACACGGATCGGACCGCTCAGTAGTGCGCAGGTGGTAGATGCGAGTTCACATGCACGTGCCAGAGTAGCAGGAGGACTGAGGTTCTATTTTCCTTCATGCATGTACGCATGGCTCATTCTTCAATGGGTGGCCCCTGAGGTGGCCTTTGTGGGTGCGGCGTGTGCTGCTTCCTGTGTGGAACTTTGTTCTCACGGAGAAGCATTTTTGAGGTAGCGGTCTCAGGTTCGGTAATCATATCGAGGGGATGGCGGAACCTGTAGGCGTACCTTGATGTTGGGCATTTGCGTGAATGCTAGATGGGGTGGGCAGTAAGCTGTGCACTTGCGCGATGCCCTCGGCACTCACACGTTCGTGGTCGAGAGCAAGGCTGCGTTTGTCGCATGTTGTGGTGCCGCGTTTCCTGGGCGTAATCCGGGGAATGGTGCCCGCGAAAGATGCTGTGCAAAATCGGTGCGTGGAGGGTCTGTCGTGCCTTTCGACTAAGGAAGGACGATGGTGCCCACCGCATGGGTGCGGATGGCGTTACCTGGTTGATCCTGCCAGTAGTCATATGCTTGTCTCAAAGATTAAGCCATGCATGTCTAAGTATGAACTTACTTCAAATGGTGAAACTACGGATGGCTCATTAAATTAGTTATAGTTTCTTTGATGGTACCTTACTACTCAAATAATCGTAGTAATTCTACAGCTAATATGTGCAGCAAATCTTGACTCTCGGAAGGGATGCATTTATTAGATAAAAGGTCGATGCAAGCTTGCTCGTTTGCTCGGTGAATCATGGTAACTGGACGGATCGCACGGCCCTTGTGCCGGCGACGCTTCATTCAAATTTCTACCCTATCAACTTTCAATGATAGGATAGAGGCCTACCATGGTTGTGACGGGTGACAGGGAATTAGGGTTTGATTCCGGAGAGGGAGACTGAGAAACGGCTACCACATCCAAGGAAGGTAGCAGGCGCGCAAATTACCCAATTCTGACACGGGGAGGTAGTGACAATAAATAACGATATCGGGCTCATCAAGTCTGGTAATTGGAATGAGTACAATTTAAAGCCCTTAACAAGGATCCATTGGAGGGCAATTCTGGTGCCAGCAGCCATGGTAATTCTAGCTCCAATAGCGTATATTTATGTTGTTGCAGTTAAAAAGCTCGTAGTTGGATCTTGGGATGGGGCGGTTGGTCCGCTGATGCGGTGTGCATCGACCACTCCATTCCTTCTGTCGGCGATGTGGTGCTGGCCTTAATTGGCTAGGTCGCGGCTCTGACGTTGTTACTTTGAAAAAACTAGAGTGCTCAAAGCAAGCCTATGCTGTGAATACATTAGCATGGAATAACGCGATAGGATTTCGATCCTGTTGTGTTGGCCTTCGGGATGGGAGTAATGATTAATAGGGACTGTCAGGGGCATTCGTATTTCATTGTCAGAGGTGAAATTCTTGGATTCATGAAAGACAAACTAGTGCGAAAGCATTTGCCAAGGATGTTTTCATTAATCAAGAATGAAAGTTGGGGGCTCAAAGATGATCAGATACCATCCTAGTCTCAACCATAAACGATGCCGACCAGGGATCAGTGGATGTTGCTCTTAGGACTCCGTCAACACCTTCCGAGAAATTAGAGTATTTGGGTTCCGGGGGGAGTATGGTCGCAAGGCTGAAACTTAAAGGAATTGATGGAAGGGCACCACCAGGAGTGGAGCCTGTGGCTTAATTTGACTCAACACGGGAAAACTTACCAGGTCCAGACATAGTAAGGATTGACAGATTGAGAGCTCTTTCTTGATTCTATGGGTGGTGGTGCATGGCCGTTCTTAGTTGGTGGAGTGATTTGTTTGGTTAATTCCATTAACGAATGAGACCTCAGCCTACTAACTAGCTACGTGGAGGTATGCCCTTCATGGACAACTTCTTAGAGGGACTATGGCTGCTCAGGCCATGGAAGTTTGAGGCAATAATAGATCTGTGATGCCCTTAGATGTTCTGGGCTGCATGCGTGCTACACTGATGCATTCAGCGAGCCTCCTTCCCTGGTCCGAGAGGATCGGGAAATCTTTTGAAAATGCATCATGATGGGGATAGATCTTTGCAATTATCGATCTTGAACGAGGAATTTCTAGTAAGCGTGAGTCATCAGCTCGCATTGACTATGTCCCTGCCCTTTGTACACACCGCCCGTCGCTCCTACCGATTGAACGATCCGGTGAAATGTTCGGATTATGGCAACGATGATGGTTTCACCATCATCGATGTTGTGAGAAGCTCATTGAACCTTATCATTTAGAGGAAGGAGAAGTCGTAACAAGGTTACCGTAGGTGAACCTGCGGTAGGATCATTGACGTGCACATGGTTTTGTCTCGTTGGTCATGGTCTTGCGTTCCAGTCGCAGCGACGAAGAACGCTTTGGTGGGGGGACCACGATGGTGGTGCCGCGCCGGGATGGGACTTCGTGGGGAGAGCGTGCGCTTGGCGGGGGCACGAGAAGTTGTGTCTGAATTACGCCTCGCACGTTCGACGGATCGATGGCCCAAAGGGCAAGCCATCGCCCAGGCAGGCTTTGGGGTGTCGATCCGGAGTGGGCTCAGGTTCCCTCCCGATGGAGGACGTGTCGTCGTCATCCGTTGAGGATAGGTGAGCCATGAAGGGAGTGTGTATGCCTAGGTGAGAGAGAGTCACGGAGCTCTACATTTGCGGTCAAATGGCTTTTAAAATACAAAGGCTAGACGCGAGGGGAAGATACGAGGGCCACTTTTTTCTTCCCCGGGCCATCCAGTTCCGCGGGAGGGAGGGGATAAGAGGTGATGGCTGGGTGCAGCTCTCTTCTCCCGTCACACGTGTTCTAGGCGAATGGCTGCCCTCGGCCTGTGGGTTGTAGGGTACGTCGTCGCTTCGGGCAAATGCGAGGGGCATTGAGTCGAATAGCTGCGGTACTGGTGCTTTGCGGGTTGTCATCCCGCGCACCCGTGGGTTGCGTAGCAGGGTGGTCGGCACCACCCTTGTCCAGACGTTGACACTGGGTTGCATCCCTCAGGTGGTGCCTGCTTCTCTTTCCCCAATGCAAGGGTGCGAGTGGCACCAAGGATGCGAAGAACGTCCGCCGCGGCGGTCAACCGGGGTTGGTGACCCCAACCACGACTCTCGACAATGGATATCTCGGCTCTCGTTTCGATGAAGAACGTAGTGAAATGCGATACTTTGTGTGAATTACAGAATCTCGTGAATCATCAAATCTTTGAACGCAAGTTGCGCCCGAGGCCTAGGTCGAGGGCACGTCTGGCTGGGTGTGATGAAAGATCCAAGGGTGCGCCCTCTTCACCTCGTGCGAGGGAGGCAGCGGATGTGGTCGTCCGTGTCTCCGGAGGTGCAGTCGCCTAAAAAGATGTTGTCGATCGTGTTTTCTAGTTTCTACCTGGATGGAGAAATGGATGGTGGTGGTGGTCTATGTGTTCCCTGCGCTGAGCGCACATGAGGTACGTTGGCCCCCTCCCCGTCCTTCTCCTTCAGTGCGATGTGGGACTGAGCGATCGAGGGGGGCGATGTTCCTCCTCTGTGTCGAGCATAGGAGGGGTGATGCTCCATCTTCGCAGTGACCCCAGTTCAGGCGAGGGTACCCACTGAGTTTAAGCATATAACTAAGTGGAGGAAGAGAAACTTACGAGGATTCCCCTAGTAACGGCGAGCGAACTAGGAACAGCCCAGCGTGAAAATCTGGCGGCGGTGGCCGCCTGAATTGTAGTCTGCAGAAGCGTCCCCTACGGCGGACCGAGCCTGAGTCCCTTGGAACAGTGTGCTGGAGAGGGTGATAGCCCCATCAGGCTCAAACCCTGCTGCTTCACGGGGCGCTATCGACGAGTCGGGTTGTTTGGGAATGTAGCCCTAAGCGGGTGGTAAATTCCATCCAAGGCTAAATACGCGCGAGAGACCGATAGTGAACAAGTACCATGAGGGAAAGATGAAAAGGACTTTGAAAAGAGAGTTAAAAAGTGCTTGAAATTGTCGAGAGGGAAGTGGATGGAGGCCAACGTTGCTTCCCGGCCAGACGTGGAGCGGAGCATGTACGCTTCGGTCCACCGCTCGGTC
>MNCI01003976.1:239930-257430 GCA_015680685.1 Gnetum montanum | reverse complement strand
GAGCGCTCTCACGAGACCAAGTGATCGCCCAACGGACCCTCATGACCACATTTATAAGGGTGCAGGATTGTATGGCCGAAACTGGCCCAATCGACATATATGGGGAGAGGTAGCGTTCTCCCTAGGAGCACTGCACAGTGCTCTCACAAGAGTGCTCTCCATGGGAGCACCTCGCATAGCTGCATTGGCACGAGAGCTCTCACGAGACCAACTGACGGCCCAACGGACCCTCATAACCAAGTGTTGGCCCAACGGTCCCTCGTGACCAACTGTTGTCCAAACGGTCCCTTGTGACCAAGGGTTGGCCCAACAGTCCCTTGTGACCAAGCATTGAACCAACGATCCCTCGTGACCCGGTGTTGGCCCAACGGTCCCTCATGACCAAGCATTGAACTAGCGGTCCCTCGTGACCACATTTATAAGGCTACAGGATGGCATGGCTGAAACTGGCCCAATCAACATATATGGGGAGAGGTAGTGTTCTCCCTGGGAGCACTGCACGGTGCTCTCGCAAGAGTGCTCTCCATGGGAGAACCTTGCATAGCTGCGCTAGCACGAGCACTCTCACGAGACCAAGTGATCGCCCAACGGACCCTTGTGACCACATTTATAAGGGTGCAGGATTGTATGGTCGAAACTGGCCCAATCAACATATATGGGGAGAGGTAGCGTTCTCCCTAGGAGCACTGCACAGTGCTCTCACAAGAGTGCTCTCCATGGGAGCACCTCGCATAGCTACATTGGCACGAGCGCTCTCACGAGACCAACTGACGGCCCAATGGACCCTCGTGACCAAGTGTTGGCCCAACTGTCCCTCGTGACCAACTATTGTCCAAATGGTCCCTCGTGACCAAGGGTTGGCCCAACGGTCCCTCGTGACCAAGAGTTGAACCAACGATCCCTCATGACCCAGTGTTGGCCCAACGGTCCCTCATGACCAAGCGTTGAACCAGCAGTCCCTCATGACCAAGTGTTGGCCCAACGGTCCCTCGTGACCACATTTATAAGGGTGTAGGATGGTATGGCTGAAACTAGCCCAATCAACATATATGGGGAGAGGTAGCATTCTCCCTAGGAGCATTGCACGGTGCTCTCGCAAGAGTGCTCTCCATGGGAGAACCTCGCATAGCTGCGCTGGCACGAGCGCTCTCACGAGACCAAGTGATCGCCCAAAGGACCCTCGTGACCACATTTATAAGGGTGCAGGATTGTATGGCTGAAACTGGCCCAATCAACATATATGGGGAGAGGTAGCGTTCTCCCTAGGAGCATTGCACGGTGCTCTCACAAGAGTGCTCTTCATGGGAGCACCTCGCATAGCTGCATTGGCATGAGCGCTCTCACGAGACCAACTAATAGCCCAACGGACCCTCATGACCAACTGTTGTCCAAACGGTCCCTCGTGACCAAGGGTTGGCCCAACGGTCCCTCGTGACCTAGCATTGAACCAACGATCCCTCGTGACCCGGTGTTGGCCCAACGGTCCCTCATGACCAAGCGTTGAACCAGTGGTCCCTCGTGACCACATTTATAAGGGTGTAGGATGGCATGGATGAAACTGGCCCAATCAACATATATGGGGAGAGGTAGCGTTCTCCCTGGGAGCACTGCACGGTGCTCTCGCAAGAGTGCTCTCCATGGGAGAACCTCGCATAGCTGCGCTGGCACGAGCGCTCTCACGAGACCAAGTGATCGCCCAAAGGACCCTCGTGACCACATTTATAAGGGTGCAGGATTGTATGGCTGAAACTGGCCCAATCAACATATATGGGGAGAGGTAGCATTCTCCCTGGGTGCACTGCATAGTGCTCTCGCAATAGTGCTCTCTAAGGGAGCACCTCGCATAGCTATGTTGGCACGAGCGCTCTCACAAGACCACCTGATGGCCCAACGGACCCTCGTGACCAAGTGTTGGCCAAACGGTCCCTCGTGACCAACTGTTGGCCCAACGGTCCCTCGTGACCAAGTGTTGGCCCAACGGTCCCTCGTGATCACATTTATAAGGGTGCAGGATGGTATAGCTGAAACCGGCCCAATCAACATATATGGGGAGAGGTAGTATTCTCCCTAGGAGAACCGCATAGTGCTCTCGCGAGAGTGCTCTTCGTGGGAGCACCTCACATAGCTGCACTCGCACGAGACCAAGTGATGTCCCAACAGACCCTCGTGACCAAGAGTTGGCCAAACAGTCCCTCGTGACCAAGAGTTGGCAAACGGTCCCTCATGACCAAGTGTTGAACCAACGGTCGCTCGTGACCAAGCGTTGAACCAACAGTCCCTTGTGACCAAGTGTTGGCCCAACAAACCATCGTGACCAAGGGTTGGCCCAACGGACCCTCGTGACCAATGATTGTCCAAATGGTTCCTCGTGACCAAGTGTTGGCCCAACGGTCCCTCGTGACCAACTGTTGGCCAAACGGTCCCTCCTGACCAAGAGTTGAACTAAACGTCCCTCGTGACCAAATTTATAAGCGTGCAGGATGGTATGGCCGAAACTGGCGCAATCAACATATATGGGGAGAGGTTGCATTCTCCCTGGGAGCACCTCACATAGCTACGCTTACACGAGACCAAGTTTTGGCAGAACAGTCCCTCGTGACCAAGGGTTGAACCAACGGTCCCTCGTGACCACATGTTGGCCCAACAGACCATCGTGACCAAGGGTTGGCCCAACGGACCCTCATGACCAAGTGTTGGCCAAACGGTCCCTCATGACCAAGCGTTGCCCCGACGGTCCCTCATGACAAAGTGTTGGCCAAACGGAGCATCGTGACCAAGGGTTGGCCCAATGGTCCCTCATGACCAAATTTATAAGGGTGCAGGATGGGATGGCTAAAATTGGCCCAATCAACATATGTGGGGAGAGGTAGTGTTCTCCCTGGGAGCACAGCACAGTGCTCCTGCAAGAGTGCTCTCCATGGGAGCACCTTGCATAGCTTCGTTGGCATGAGCGCTCTCACGAGACCAAGTGTTGGCCGAATGGTCCCTCATGACTGAGTGTTGGCCAAACGGAGCATCGTGGCGAAGGGTTGGCCCAATGAACCCTCGTGGACAAGTGTTGGCCCAATGGTCCCTCATGATCAACTGTTGGCCAAAGGGTCCCTCGTGACCAAGTGTTGACGCAGCGGACCCTCGTGACCAAGGGTTGGCCCAACGGTCCCTCGTGACAAAATTTATAAGGGTGCAGGATGGTATGCCTAAAACTGTCCCAATCAACATGTCTAGGGAGAGGTAGTGTTTTCCTTGGGAGCACCACACGGTGCTCTCGTGAGAGTGCTCTCCATGGGAGCACCTCACATAGCTACGCTGGCACGAGTGCTCTCACGAAACCATGCGATGGCCCAATGGACCCTCGTGATCAAGTGATGGCCCAACGGTCCCTCGTGATCAAGGGTTGGCCAAACGGACCCTCGTGACCAAGGGTTGGCCCAACGGACCCACATGACCAAGGGTTGGCCCAACGCACCCGCATGACCAAGGGTTGGGCCAACGGTCCCTTGTGACCAAGTGTTGGCCCAAACGGTCCCTCGTGACCAACTATTGGTGCAACGTTCCCTTGTGATCAAGTGTTGGCCAAACGGACCCTGGTGACCAAGGGTTGGCCCAACGGTACCTCGTGACCAAGTGTTGGCGCAACATTGTTTGCCAAACGGACCCTAGTAACCAAGGATTGGCCCAACGGTCCCTCGTGAGCAAGTGTTGGCCCAACGGTCCCTCGTGACCAAATTTATAAGGGTGCAAGATGGTATGGATGAAGCTGTCCCAATCAGCATATATGGGGAGAGGTAGCATTCTCGCAGGAAGCACTGCACGGTGCTCTCGTGCGAGGGATCTCCATGGGAGCACCTCGCATACCTTCGCTGGCACAAGCGCTCTCACAAGACCAAGTGATGGCCCAATGGACCCTCGTGACCAAGTGATGGCCAAACGGACCCTCGTGACCAAGTGTTGGCCAAATGGTCCCTTGTGACCAAGCGTTGAACCAATGGTCCCTCATGACCAAGTGTTGGCCCAATAGGCCATCGTGCCCTAGTGATGGCCCAATGGTCCCTCGTGACCAACTATTGGACAAACGGACCCTCGTGACCAAGGGTTGGCCATACGGTCCCTCGTGACCAAGTGTTGGCCAAACGGTCCCTCGTGACCAAGGGTTGGCCAAACGAATCCTTGTGACCAAGGGTTGGTCGAACAGACCTGCATGACCAAGGGTTGGGCCAACGGTTCCCTGTGACCAAGTGTTGGCCCACCGGTCCCTCGTGACCAAGTGTTGGCTCAAAGGTCCCTCGTGACCAACGATTGTTCCAACGGTCCCTCGTGACCAAGGGTTGTTCCTACAGTCCCTCGTGACCAAGTGTTGGCATGACGTTCCCTCGTGACCAAGGGTTCGCCCAACGGTCCCTCGTGACCAAGGGTTAGCCCAACGGTCCCTCGTGACCAAGTGTTGGCCAAACAGACCCTAGTAACCAAGGATTGGCCCAACGGTCCCTCGTGACCAAGTGTTGGCCCAATGGTCCCTCGTGACCAAGTGTTGGCACAATGTTCCCTCGTGACCAAGTGTTGGCCAAACGGACCCTCGTTACCAAGAGTTGGCCCAACGGTCCCTCGTGACCAAATTTATAAGGGTCCCCGACGGTATGGCTAAAACTGGCCCAATCAGCATATATGGGGAGAGGTAGCATTCTTGTTGGGAGCACCGTACGGTGTNCAGCATATATGGGGAGAGGTAGCATTCTTGTTGGGAGCACCGTACGGTGCGCTCCATGGGAGCACCTCGCATAGCTACGTTGGCACAAGCACTCTCACGAGACCAAGTGATGGCCTAACAGACCCTCGTGACCAAGTGTTGGCCAAACGGTCCCTCGTGACCAAGCGTTGAACCAACAGCCCCTCGTGACCAAGTGTTGGCCCAACAGTCCCTCGTGACCAAGGGTTGGCCCAACGGTCCCTCGTGACCAAGTGTTGGCCCAATGGTCCCTCGTGACCAAGTGTTGGCACAACGGTCCCTCGTGACCAAGTGTTGGCGCAACGGACGCTCGTGACCAAGGGTTTGCCCAATGGTCCCTCGTGACCAAGTGTTGGCACAACGGTCCCTCGTGACCAAGTGTTGGCCCAATGGTCCCTCATGACCAAATTTATAAGGATGCAAGATGGTATGGCAGAAACTGGCCCAATCAGCATATATGGGAAGAGGTAGCGTTCTCCTTGGGAGCACCTTGCATAGCTGCGCTTGCACGAGCACTTTCACGTGACCAAGTGATGGCCCAACGGACCCTCGCAACCAAGTGTTGGCCCAACGGACCCTCATGACCAAGCGTTGAACCAACGGTCCCTCGTGACCAAGTGTTGGCCCAACGGTCCCTCGTGACCAAGTGTTCGCCAAACGGTCCCTCGTGACCAAGTGTTGGCCAAACGGTCCCTCGTGACCAAGCGTTGAACCAACAGTCCCTCGTGACCAAGTGTTGGCCCAACAGTCCCTCGTGACCAAGTGTTTATCAAACGGTCCCTCGTGGCCAAGGGTTGGCCCAACGGTCCCTCGTGACCAACTGTTGGCCCAACGATCCCTTGTGACCAAGGGTTCGCCCAACAGTCCCTTGTGACCAACTGTTGGGCAAATGGTCCCTCGTGACCAAGGGTTGGCCCAACGCTCCCTCGTGACCAAGTGTTCGCCAAATGATCCCTCGTGACCAAGTGTTTGCCAAATGGTGCCTCTTGACCAAGGGTTGCCCCAATGGTCCCTCATGACCAAGTGTTCGCCAAACGGTCCCTCGTGACCAAGGGTTTCCCCAACGGACCCTCGTGACCAAGTGTTGGCCCAACGATCCATTGTGACCAAATTTAAAAGGGTGCATGATGGTATGGAAGAAACTAGCCCAATCAGCATATATGGGGAGAGGTAGCATTCTCCCTAGGAGCACCTTGCATAGCTACGCTAGCACGAGTACTTTCACGTGACCAAGTGATGGCCCAACGGACCCTCATGACCAAGCGTTGAACCAATGGTCCCTCATGACCAAGTGTTGGCCCAACGGTCCCTCGTGACCAAGTGTTTTCCAAACAGTCCCTCATGACCAAGCATTGAACCAACGGTCCCTCATGACCAAGTGTTGGCCCAACAGTCCCTCGTGACCAAGTGTTCACCAAATGATCCCTCATGACTAAGTGTTCACCAAATGGGCCCTCGTGACCAAGGGTTACCCCAACGCTCCCTCGTGACCAAGTGTTTATCAAACGGTCCCTCGTGGCCAAGGGTTGGCCCAACGATCCCTCGTGACCAAGTGTTCACCAAATGATCCCTCATGACCAAGTGTTCACCAAATGGTCCCTCGTGACCAAGGGTTACCCCAACGGTCCCTCGTGACCAAGTGTTCGCCAAACGGTCCCTCGTGACCAAGGGTTGCCCCAACGGACACTTGTGACCAAGTGTTGGCCCAACGGTCCCTCATGACCAAATTTATAAGGGTGCAGGATGGTATGGCTAAAACTGGCCTAATCAGCATATATGGGGAGAGGTAGCGTTCTCCCTAGGAGCACCGCACAGTGCTCTCATGAGAGTGCTCTCCATGAGAGCAACTCACTTAGCTACGATGGCACGAGCGCTCTCACAAGTCCAAGTGCTTGCCAAACGGATGCCCTCCCCGAGAGCATGCTCCCTGAGAGCGTTCTCCTTGAGAGTGCCTTCCCGGTACGCACGTGAGAGTGTTCTCGTTGAGAGCACCCTTCGTGGGAGCGTTCTCCCTGAGTACACCTTGCGCTACACACGTGAGAGCATTCTCCTGGAGAGCGTCCTCATTGAGAGCGTTCTCCTGGAGAGCACCCTCGTTGAGAGCATTCTCTCGGTGCATGCCCTCCATGAGAGTGCCCTCCCTGAGAATGGGCTCGCTGAGGACGCCCTATCCAATAGCGTCCTTCTTAAGATTGCACTCCACAAGATCACCCTCTGTTAGAGCAGCCTCCTTGAGAGTGTTCTCCTTGAGCTCACCCTCCCTAAGAGCGTTCTCCTTGTGTTACGCTCATGAGAGTATTCTTCTTGAGAGTGCCCTCGTTGAGAGCGTTCTCTCGAAGAGCGCCCTCCGTTAGAGCGGTGTTCTTGAGAGTGTTCTCGCTAAGTGCACCCTCTCTGAGAGCACCTTGCATTACGCACGTGAGAATGTTCTCCTTGAGAGCACACTCGTTGAGAGCATTCTCATGGAGAGCGCCCTTCTCGAGAGAGTTCTGGCTGAGAACACCCTCCTCGAGAGCGTTCTCACTGAGAGTGCCCTCTACAAGAGCATTTTCTTTGAGGATGCTCTTTTTGAGAACGCGGTCTTCGTGACGAAATTTATAAGGATGCAAGATGGTATGGCTGAAACTAGCCCAATAAGCATATATGGGGAGAGGTAGTGTTCTTCCTGGGAGCATCGCACGGTGCTCTCGCAAGAGCGCTCTCAAAAGAGCGTCTCGCATACCTGCGCTAGCAAGAGCATGCTCTCACGAGAGCGCCTCATGCAGCACTTGCGAGAGCGCTCTCCGTGGGAGTGCCTCTTGCTGCGCACATGATGGTGTTCTCTCTTGGAGTGTCCTCCCTGAGAGAGTCTTGTGTTGCGCATTTGAGAGCGTTCTCAATGAGACAGCCCTCGTTGAGAGCATTCTGTTGGACAGTGCTCTTCCTGGGAGTGGCCTCCCTGAAAGCGTTCTCTTCGAGAATGCCCTCCCTGAGAGCGTTCTCCATGAGAGCACCCTCCCTGAGCATGCTGAACGTGAGCATGCTCTCTGTGGGAGCGCACTCCATGGAGAGCATTCTCGTTGATAGCGTTCTCCCCGAGAGCACCTTACACTACGCACGTGGGAGAATTCTCCTTTGGAGCACCCTCTCTGAGAGTGCCTTATGCTACGCACGTGAGAGTGTTCTCCTCGAAAGTGCCCTCATTGAGAGCGTTCTCTTGGAGAGTGCCCTCCTTGAGAATGGTCTCCCTGAGGACGCCCTCCTTGAGAGCATCCTCCTTAAGAGCATGCTCCACGAGAGCGTTCTCCTTGAGAGCACCCTCCCCAAGAGCACCTTCCGCTATGCACGTGAGAGTGTTCTCATTGAGAGCACCATCTCAGAGGGTGCGCTCCCAGAGAGCACTCTCCCTGAGAGTGGCCTCCCTCATAGCATTTTCCTTGATAGTGCCTTGTGCTATGCATCTAGGAGTGTTCTCCTTGAGAGTGCCTTCATTGAGAGCGTTCTCTCAGAGCATGCCCTTCCTAAAAGTGCCCTCCGAGAGAAGGGTCTCCCTGAGGATGCCCTCCTTAAGAGCATGCTCTTTGAGAGCGTTCTCCTTGAGAGTGCCCTTTGTTAGAGCGGCTTTTTGGAAAGTGTTCTCCTTGAGAGCGCCCTTCATGAGAGCACCTTGAACAACACACGTGAGAGTGTTCTCGTTGAGAGTGCCTTCCTGGAGAGTGGCCTCCCTCCAAGCATTCTCCCTGAGAATGCCTTGCGCTATGCACATGAGAGTGTTCTCCTCAAGAGCATTGTCTTGGAGAGCATCCTTCGTTAGAGCGCCCTCCCAGAGAGCTCCCTCCGTGGGAGCGTTCTCCCTGAGTACACCTTGTGCTATGCACATGAGAGTGGTCTCTTGGAGAGTGCCCTCGTTGAGAGCATTCTCTCGGAACGCATCCTCCATGAGAGTGCCCTCCCTGAGAACGGGCTCACTGAGGACGCCCTCTCCAATAGCATCCTCCTTAAGACTGCCCTTTGTGAGATCGTTCTCTACGAGAGCGCCCTCTGTTAAAGCAGCCTCCCTGAGAGCGTTCTCCTTGAGATCACCCTCCCTAAGAGCATCTTATGCTATGCTCATGAGAGTGTTCTCCTTGAGAGAATTCTCTCAAAGAGCACCCTTGGTTAGAGGGGTGTTCCTGAGAGCATTCTCGCAGAGTGCACCCTCTTTGAGAGTGCCTTGCGTTACGCACGTGAGAATGTTCTCCTCGAGAGCATGCTCGTTGAGAGCATTATCATGGAGAGTAGCCTTTGCTAGAGCGTTCTCACTGAGAGCGCCCTCCCCGAGAGCGTCCTCACTGAGAGTGCTCTCTAGGAGAGCATTTTCCTTGAGGGCACCCTTACTTGGTGCTCTCTCTCTGAGAACGCTCTTTTTGAGAACGCGGTCTTCGTGACCAAATTTATAAGGGTGCGGGAAGGTACGGCTAAAACTAGCCTAATCAGCATATATAGGGAGAGGTAGCATTCATCCTGGGAGCATTGCACGATGCTCTCACGAGAGCGCTCTCACGAGAGCACCTCGCATAGCTGCACTAGCAAGAGCGTGCTCTCATGAGAGCGCCTCATGCAGCGCTTGCGAGAGCACTCTCCGTGGGAGTGCTTCTTGCTGCGCACGTGATGGTGTTCTCTTAAGGAGTGTCCTACATCAGAGAGCCTTGCATTGTGCATTTGAGAGCATTCTCAATGAGAGAGCCCTCATTGAGAGCATTCTGTTGTAGAGCTCTCTTCCTGGGAGTGGCCTCCCTGAAAGCGTTCTCCCCGAGAATGCCCTCCTTGAGAGCGTTCTCCATGAAAGCACCCTCCTTGAGCATGCTCAACGTGAGCACACTCTCTGTTGGAGCACCCTCCATGAGAACGCTCTCCTAGAGAGTGCCCTCCATGAGAGTGCACTCCCAGGGAGAACACTATCTCTCCCTATATATGTTGATTGGGCCAGTTTTAGCCATACCGTCGCGCACCCTTATAAATTTGGTCAGGAAGGTCCATTCGGCCAACGCTTGGTCGAAAGCGTCTCCTAAAGAATGTTCTCCGTGAGAGCAGCCTTTCAGAGAGCGTTCTCCTTGAGAGTGCCTTGGGCTACGCACGTGAGATTGTTCTCCTGGAGAGCACCTTCATTGAGAGCTCCTTTTCAAAGGGTGCCCTCCCTAAGAGCGACCTCCTTGAGAGCAACTTGCATTGCGCACCTGAGAGTGTTCTCCTCGAGAGCGTACTTGTTGAGAGTATTCTCTTGGAGAGTGCCCTTCTTGAGATCGGTCTTGCTAGGGGCGCCCTCCCTGAGAGTGTTCTCATTGAGAGCGCCCTCCGTTAGGGTGGCCTTCTGAAGATCTTTCTCCTTGAGAGGGCCCTCATTGGGAGCATTCTCCCTGTAACACCCTGGTTGAGAGGATTCTGTCGAAGAGTGCCCTCCCTGAGAGCATTCTTCCTGAGAGCTGCCTCAGTCAGAGCGGCCTCCACGAGAGCGTTCTCCTTGAAAGCGCCTTGCCCCCTAGTGTGAATGTTCTCCTCGAGAGCACCCTCCCCAAGAGCGTTCTGTTGGAGAGCATCCTCTGTTAGAGTGGCCTCCATGAGAGTGTTCTCCATGAGAGCACCTTGTGTTACGCACGTGAGAGTTTTCACCTTGAGAGTGTTCTTTCGTAGAGCACCCTTCCTAAGAGCGCCCTCCCTGAGAACGCCCTCCTTGAGAGCGGTGTCCCTGAGGACATCCTCATTGGTAGCGTTCTCCCTGTTGCGCCCTCATTGAGAGTGGTCTCCCTGGAGAACGCCCTCCTTGAGAGCGGTCTCCCTGAGAGCACACTCATGGGGAGCGGTCTCCTTGAGAGTGATCTTCGTAAGAGTGCCCTCCTTGAGAATGCCCTTCTTGAGAGCGATCTTGCTAAGGATGCCTTCATCGTGAACATTCTCCCTTGAGTGCCCTCATCAGGAGCAGTCTCCTTGGGAGCAATCTTCCTAATTGTGCCCTCCCTGAGAATGCCCTCCTTGAGAGAAATATCACTGAGGACACCCTCATTGGAAGCGTTCTCCCTGGAGCACCCTCATCTAGAGCAGTCTCCTTGGGAGCGGTCTTCCTAAGAGTGCCCTCACTGAGAACACCCTCCTTGAGAGCAATCTCACTGAGGATGCCTTCATCGGGAGCGTTCTCCCTGGAGCGCCCTCATTGAGAGTGGTCTCCCTAGAGAATGCCATCCTTGAGAGTAGTCTCTCTGATAGCGCCCTCATCGGAAGCGTTCTCCTTGGAGCACCCTCGTTGAGAGCGTTTTGTCGAAGAGCTTTCTCCTTGAGAGGGCCCTCGTTGGGAGCGTTCTCCCTGTAACACCCTGGTTGAGAGCACTGTGTCAAAGAGTGCCCTCCCTGAGAGTGTTCTCCCTAAGAGCTACCTCCATCAGAGTGGCCTCCATGAGAGCGTTCCCCTTGAGAGCGCCTCGCGCCCTTGTGTGAATGTTCTCCTCGAGAGCGTCATCGTTGAGAGTGTTCTTTGGAAGAGCACCCTCCCTGAGAACGCCCTCCATGAGAGCGCCCTATATTAGAGTGGCCTTTCGGAGAGCGTTCTCAATGAGAACACCCTACCAGAGAGCGCCTTGCAGCACGCATGTGAGAGCGCTCTCCTTGAGCTGTTCCTTCGTGATCAAATTTATAAGGGTGCGGGACGGTATGGCTGAAACTAGCCCAATCAACATATATATGGGGAGGTAGAGTTGACGAGCAGTCAAAGTGATATAGAGCGATATGTGGGTTTATCCCCCCAGGGAAGCCTTTTCCTACCCACGATATCGCGGCCTCGTTGTTCATGTTCGTGACCCGTGAGCCTTGTTTGCGAAGAAGGATAGCCCCAGAGAAGGCGGTGTCCTCATTTACGATTTGAGATAAAAGGCTTGCAGCGTTGTGGGCATGTTCCGTGGTGTTGGTTGCCCTGGAGCGTTCTTCTTGGAGCGCCCTCGTTGAGAGCTCCCTTTGGGCAAGTGCTCTCCCTCAAAGGGAGCTCCCTTAGCACACTTTGCATTATGCACGCGAGAGTGTTCTCCTGGAGAGCACCCTTGTTGAGATTGTTCTCTTGGAGAGCTACCTCCATTAGAACATCGTCATTGAGAGCAGTTTTGCTGGGGACGCCCTCGTTGAGAGAGTCTCTATTTAAGAGCATTCTACATGAGATCGCCCTCCTCGAGAGCGTTCTCCTTGAGAACTCTCTCCCTTAGAGCAACCTCTCTTAGAGTGTTCTCCTCTAGAGCACCTTGCGTTGCACACGTGAGAGTGTTCTCCCTGAGAGTGCCTTTGTTGAGAGTGTTGTCTTGGAGAGTGGCCTCCATCAGAATTCCTTTCTTGAGAGTGGGCTCCGTGAGATCACCCTCGATGAGAGCGTTGTTTTTAGGAGTGCCCTTCATTAGAGGGGCCTTCGGAAGAGCGTTCTCTTTGAGAGCACCCTCGTTGAGATCGTTCTGTCGAAGAGTGCCTTCGTTTAGAGTGCGCCCTTCACAAGAGCGTTTTCCCTGAGTGCGGCCTCTATGAGAACGTTCTTCCTGAGGACGCGTTCTCCGATTATCTTGTGCTACGCCCGTGAGAGCGTTCTTCTTGACAGCGCCCTCGTTGAGAGCTCTTTCTCAGAAGGTACCCTCTTAGAGAACAGTCTTCGTTAGTGGAAGCACCCTCAGAGCGTTCGACCTGAGATCACCTTGTGTTACGCACATGATAGTGTTCACCCCGAGAGCACTGTTGTTGGGAGCATTCTCTTGGAGAGCGTCCTCCATTACAGCACCCTCGTTGAGATCGGTCTGGCTGAGGACGCCCTCCTTGAGAGCGTTCTTCTTCAGAGCGCCCTCTAATAGAGCGACCATCTGACAAGTGTTCTCTTTGAGGGTGCCCTCTCCTGGATCGTTCTTCATAGAGTGCCCTCATCGAGATCATTCTATCAAAGGGTGCCCTCATTTAGATCACCTTTGCTGATATAGTTCTTCCTAAGAGCGGTCTCTGTGAAAGCGTTCTCCTTGAGAGCTTCCTCCATGATGGCGTTGTCCATGGGATCACCTTGCGTTATGCACGTGAGAGTGTTCACCTTGAGAGTGTCGTCATTGAGAACGCCTGGATCAGAGAGTGCCCTCCCTGAGAACGGTGTCATTGAGGATTCCCTTCTAGAGAGGCGTCCTCCTTAACAATGTTCTTGGTGGTAGCGGCCTCTCCAGGAGCGCACTCCATTAGAGCTGCTTTTCGGATAGTGTTCTCCTTGAGAGCACCTTCCCCGAGAGCGCTTAGCATTAGTCGCGTGAGAGTGTTCTCCTGGAGAGTACCCTCGTTGAGAGCTCGCTCTTGAAGGATGCCCTCACAGAAAGATGCCCTCCTTGACAGCATCCTCCTTGAGAGCATTGTACGTGAGATCACCTTCCCTGAGAGCGAGAGCGTTCTCCTGGACAGCACCCTGCTAAAGTGGCCTTCCATTTGAGCGTTCTCCGTGGAGCACCATCATCGAGAATATTTTGTTGAAGAGCGCCCTCCTTGAGGACGGCCTCCAGTAGAGTGGCCTTTGCAAGAGCGTTCTCCTTGAGAGCAGATTCAATGAAAGCGTTGTCCATGAGAGCACCTTGTGTTATGCACGTGAGAGTGTTCACCTCGAGAGCGCCCTCGTTGAGCATGTTCTTTTGGAGAACGCCCTTCGTAAGAGTGCCCTTCCTGAGAATGCCATCCTTGAGATTGGCCTCCCAGAGGACACCCTGCTCAAGAGCGTCTTTCTTAAGAACGTTCTTCATGAGATCGACCTCCCCGAGTGTGCCCTCCTTGAGAGCGTTCTCATGGAGAGCTTTCTGCGTAAGAGTGGCATCTCGAAGAGCGATCTCCTTGAGAGCGTCTTTCTCGAGAGTGCGTTGCGCTACGTTATAGTGTTCTCTAGGAGGGTGCTCTCGTGGAGAGCTTTGTCTTGGAGGGTGACCTCCCAGAGAGTGGTCCCCCTTTGAGCATTCTCCCTGAGAGCACTTTGCGTTATGCACGTGAGAGTGTTCTCCTTGAGAGCGAATTTGTTGAGCTACCTTTGTATTAGAATGTCGTCCTTGAGATCGGTCTTATTGGGGACGCCCTCCTTTAGAGCGTTCTACATGAGATCGCCCTCCTTGAGAGTGTTCTCCTTGAGAGCAGCCTTTTGAAGAGCATATTCTCCTAGGGAGGGTCCTCGTTGTTAGCGTTCTCCGTGGAGCACCCCCGTTGAGAGCGTTCTATTGAAGAGTGCTCTCCATGAGAGCGTTCTCCTTGAGATCAGCCTCTGTTAGAGTGGCATCCATGAGAGCATTTTTCATGAGAGCGTCATGCGCTCTCGTGTGAGTGTTCTCTTCGAGAGCATCCTCATTAAGAGCACCGTTAATAAGAGTGCCCTTCCCAAGAGCGGTCTCATTTAGGACGGCGTCGTCGGGAATAGTCTCTTTAAGAATGTTCTAGGTGAGAGCACCCTCACTTAGAGCGGCCCTTCTGAGAGCGTTCTTCGTGAGAGCGCTCTCAGGGAGAGCGTTCTTCTTGAGAGCGCTCTCAGGGAGAGCGCTCTCCTTTAGGTGCTACGTCGTGACCAAATTTAGAAGGGTGCGAGACGGTATGGCTGAAACTGGCCCAATCAACATATATAGGGGGAGGTAGAGTTGAAGAGCGGTGGGAGTGATATAGAGCGATACATGGGATTCTCCCCCCCAGGGAAGCCTTGCCCTGCCCATGATATCGCGGCCTCGTTGTTCATGTCCGTGACCCACGAGCCCCAGAGAAGGCGGTGTCCTCGTTTATGATTTAAGATGAAAGGCTTGCAGCATTGCGGGCATGTTCCGTGGGGTTGGTTGCCCTGGAGCGTTGTTCCTGGAGCGCCCTCGTTGAGAGCTCCATCTTGGAGAGTGGTCTCCATCAAAGGGAGCACTTTGCATTACGCACGCAAGAGTGTTCTCTTGGAGAGCACCGTTGTTGAGATTATTCTCTTAGAGAGCTACCTCGATTAGAACACCCTCCTTGAGAGCGTTCTCTTTAAGAGTGTTCTACATGAGATTTTCCTTCCCAAGAGCATTCTACTTGAGAGGTCTCTCCCTCAAAGTGATCTCCTCTAGAGCACCTTGCGTTGTGCACGTGAGAGTGTTCTCCCTGAGAGCGTTCTCTTGGAGAGTGGCCTCCATTAGAATGCCTTCCTTGGGAGCAGGATCTGTGAAACTGCCCTGCATGAGAGCGTTCTTCTTAGGAGTGCCCTTCATTACAGGGGCCTTCAGAAGAGCATTTTCTTTGAGATCGTTCTGTCGAAGAGTGCCTTCTTTTAGAGCGCGCCCTTCACGAGAGCATTTTTCCATAAGAGCGGCCTCTGTGAGAATGTTCTTCCTGAGGACGCCTTCTCTGATTATCTTGCGCCAAGCACGTGAGAGTGTTCTTCTCGAGAGCGCCTTCATGGAGAGCTCTTTTTCAGAAGGTTCCCTCTTCGAGAGCGAGCATCCTCAGTGCATTCGACCTGAGAGCATCTTGTGTTACGCACATGATAGTGTTCTCCTCGAGAGCACCGTGGTTGGTAGCATTCTCTTGGAGAGCGTCCTCCATTACAGCGTTGTCGTTGAGAGCGGTGTGGCTGAGGACATCCTCCTTGAGAGCGTTCTTTCTTTTGAGCACCCTTTGCAAGAGCGACCATTTGAGGAGTGTTCTCTTTGAGAGTGCCCTCTCCCGGAGCATTCTGTCTAGAGTTCCCTTGTCGAGATCGTTCTGTCAAAGGGTTCCCTCATTTAGATCACCTTTGCTGAGAGCGTTCTTCCTATGAGCGGTCTCTTTGAAAGCGTTCTCCCAGAGAGCTCCCTCCGTGATGGCGTTGTCCATGGGAGCACGCTTGCGTTATGCATGCGAGAGTGTTCTTCTTGAGAGTGCTGTCGTTGAGATTTCTTGGATCGGAGGTGAGAGCACTCTCATTGAATTGGTCGTTGGTGACCAAATTTATAAGGGTGTGGGATGGTATGGCTGAAACTGGCCCAATCAACATATACAGTGGGAGGGAGTTGACGAGAGGTTGGAGTGAAAGAGTGATACGTGGGTTTCTCCCCCCAGGGATTTTTTGCCCTGCCCACGATATCGAGGCCTGGTTGTTCATGTGGGTAACTTGCAAGGCTTGTTGGGAAGAAGGATAACCCCGAAGAAGGTGGTGTCCTCATTTACAATTTGATCCGAGTGATCGTTTCATGGTCGTAGCACATCAAAAATAGCCAGCACTGATGGCTTTACGGGATTGAACGATCCCATGTGGAAACGATGTCGAATGACTTCATGCAAACGGTAGCATTGATTTGGTGTGGTGGAGGAGGTAGAGCGTTTGGGCACCCCCACGGGGTAGCGTCAAGTGCATGTCGTCTCTACCTGTTCACCGATTCGATTGCCTAGTAGCGCATGGGTGGTAGTGGGGAGTTCACCTGGACGAGTCGAGAAACGACGAGGGACCCGGTCTCTCTTGTTCTCAATGCACTTGAGGGTGCCTCGTTGTTGGTTTCGGTTTGAGGATTCTATTGATTTGGGTAACCGTCTTCAGGTCGTAACACAACAAAAAGAGCCTTTTGTGGACCCAAGGACACAGGTAGCGCCTTCCCTTGGAGGAGCTTGCGAAGTTTGAGCGCACGCTCGAACACGGTCGTAAGTTGTTGAAGGGTTAGGAGAAGCAGTCGGAGGGATGTTTGAGGCCCATGTCTCAAAAATTCCTTGTCTTGGCTATAGCACGCTGTGTTTCTATATTTCATGAAGGATTTTTCTGTTGCTCAGTCACGTGACGTGGAATTCGGTTAACCCCGAAATTCGTTTCTGTAGAGTTGCGAGATCGAAGTCGGCACTGATGGCTTTACGGGATTGAACGATCCCATGCGGAAACGATGTTGAATGACTTCGTCTAAACGGTAGCATTGATTTGGTGTGGTGGAGGAGGTAGAGCGTTTGGGCGCCCCCACGGGGTAGCGTCGAGCGCATGTCATCTCTGCCTGTTCACCGATTCGATTGCCTAGTAGCGCATGGGTGGTAGTGGGGAGTTCACCTCGACGAGTCGAGAAACGACGAGGGACCCGTTCTCTCTTGTTCTCAATGCACTTGAGGGTGCCTCATTGTTGCTTTCAGTTTGAGGACTCTATTGATTCGGGTGACTGTCTCAAGGTCGTAGCATAACGAAATGAGCCTTTTGTGGACTCAAGGACACAGGTAGCGCCTTCCCTTGGAGTAGCTTACGAAGTTTGAGTGCACACTCGAACACGGTCATAAGTTGTTTAAGGGTTAGGAGAAGCAGTCAGAGGGATGTTAGAGGCCCATGTCTCGAAAATTCCTTATCTTGGCTATGGCACGCTGTGTTTTTGTGTTTTACGAAGGAGTTTGCTATTGCTCGGTCACATGACGGGGAATTCGGTTAACCCCGAAATTCATTTCTGTAGAGTTGCGAGATCAGAGCCGGCAGTGATGGCTTTACGGGATTGAACGATCCCATGCGGAAACGGTGTCGAATGACTTCGTGCAAATGGTAGCATTGATTCGGTGCGGTGGAGGAGGTAGAGCGTTTGGGTGCCCCCAAGGGGTAGCGTCGAGCGTATGTCGTCTCTGCCTGTTCACCGATTCAATTGCTTAGTAGCGCATGGGTGGTAGTGTGGAGTTCACCTGGATGAGTCAAGAAACGACGAGGACCCGTTCTCTCTTGTTCTCAATGCACTTGAGGGTGCCTCGTTGTTGGTTTCTATTTGAGAACTCTATTGATTCGGGTGACCATCTTGAGGTCGTAGCAGAACGAAAAGAGCCTTTTGTGGACTCAAGGACACAGGTAGC
>MNCI01003976.1:210946-230946 GCA_015680685.1 Gnetum montanum | reverse complement strand
CGGGCACATGCATCATCACACGTGCATGCACGAGTCCCTTTCTTCCGAGGCAAATCCTGGTCCATCCGAATATGTTTCTTGATCTTGCGATCGGGAAACTCACCTGCGCAGGCTCCTTTTGTTCATTTGCATCGTGTTGGCAGCGCACGTCCCCTCTGCCTGTGAGGTTGCATGAAGTCGAAGGCCACAATGCAACCTTCCTGAAGACCACGAGGTTTCTTCTTTCACCCTTGACCCTCGTGATCAAATTTGCAAGCGTGCAGCATGGGGAGAGGTAGCGTTCTCACTGGGAGCACCTCACAAAGCTGCGTTGGCATGAATGCTCCCACGAGATCAAGTGTGTTTGCCAAATGGACCCCCGTGTGACCAAGCGTTGGCCAAACGGGGAACCCTCGAGACCAAATTTATAAGGGTGCAAAAGACGGTTTGGCTAAAACTGGCTCAATCAACATATAGGCGGAGAGGTAGCGTTCTCCTTGGGAGCACCTCGCATAGCTGCGCTGGCACGAGCGCTCTCACTAGACCAAGTGTGGGCCGAACGGTCCCTCGTGACAAAGTTTACAAGGGTACAGGATGGTATGGCTGAAATTGGCCCAATCAACATATGTGGGAAGAGGTAGCGTTCTCCCTGGGAGCACCTCGCATAGCTGCACTCTCACAAGACTGATTGATGGCCCAACGGACCCTCGTGACCGAGTGTTGGCCCCACGGTCCCTCGTGACCAAGCGTTGAACTAGCGGTCCCTCGTGACCGAGTGTTGGCCAAACGAACCCGCGTGACCCAGTGTTGGCCCAATCGTCCCTCATGACCAAGCGTTGGCCCAACAGACCCTCGTCTCTATGGGAGCACCTGGCATAGCTGCGCTGGCACAAGTGCTCTCACGTGATCAAGTGTTGGCCCAACGGTCCCTCGTGTCCACGTGTTGGCCCAACGGTCCCTCATGATCAAGTGTTGGCCCAACAGACCATCATGACCGAGTGATAGCCCAACGGACCCTCATGTCCAAGTGTTGGCCCAACGGACCCTTGTGTCCGAGTGTTGGCCCAACGGTCCCTCGTGACCAAATATTTGCCCAACGGTCCCTCATCACCAAGTGTTGGCCCAACAGTCCCTCGTGACCAAGGGTTGGCCCAACAGTCCCTCGTCACCAAATTTATAAGGCTGTAGGATGGTACGGCTGAAACAGGCCCAATCAGCATATATGGGTAGAGGTAGCGTTCTCCCTGGGAGCACCTTGCATAGCTATGCTGGCATGAGTGCTCTCACGTGACCAAGTGATGGCCCAACGGACCCTCGTGACCGAGTGATAGCCCAACGGACCCTTATGTCCAAGTGTTGGCCCAATGGTCCCTCGTGATCAAATTTATAAGGGTGCAGGATGGTATGGCTGAAACAGGCCCAATCAGCATATATGGGGAGAGGTAGCATTCTCCCTAGGAGCACCGCACAGTGCTCTCCATGGGGAGCACCTCGCATAGCTGCGCTGGCATGAGCGCTCTCACAAGACTAAGTGATGGCCCAACGGACCCTCGTGACCAGGCGTTGGCCCAACGGACCCTCATGACCAAGTGTTGGCCAAACGGTCCCTCATGACCAACTGTTGTCCAAACGGTCCCTCGTGACCAAGAGTTGGCCCAACGGTCCCTCATGACCAAGCATTAAACCAACGATCCCTCGTGACCCAGTGTTGGCCCAACGGTCCGTCATGACCAAGCGTTGAACCAGCGGTCCCTCGTGACCAAGTGTTGGCCCAATGGTCCCTCGTGACCACATTTATAAGGGTGCAGGATGGTATGGCTAAAACTGGCCCAATCAACATATATGGGGAGAGGTAGCGTTCTCCCTGGGAGCACTGCACGGTGCTCTCACAAGAGTGCTCTCCATGGAAGAACCTCCCATAGCTGCGCTAGCACGAGCGCTCTCACGAGACCAAGTGATCGCCCAACGGACACTCATGACCACATTTATAAGGGTGCAGGATTGTATGGCCGAAACTGGCCCAATCAACATATATGGGGAGAGGTAGCGTTCTCCATGGGAGCATTGCACTGTGCCCTCACAAGATTGCTCTCCATGGGAGCACCTCGCATAGATGCATTGGCACGAGCACTCTCACAAGACCAACTGATGGCCCAACGGACACTCATGACCAAGTGTTGGCCCAACAGTCCCTCGTGACCAACTGTTGTCCAAACAGTCCCTCATGACCAAGGGTTGGCCCAACGGTCCCTCATGACCAAGCATTGAACCAACGATCCCTCGTGACCCGGTGTTGGCCCAACGGTCCCTCATGACCAAGAGTTGAACCAGCGGTCCCTCGTGACCACATTTATAAGGGTGCAGGATGGCATGGCTGAAACTGGCCCAATCAACATATATGAGGAGAGCTAGCATTCTCCCTGGGAGCACTGCACGGTGCTCTCGCAATAGTGCTCTCCATGGGAGAACCTCGCATAGCTGCGCTGGCACGAGCGCTCTCACGAGACCAAGTGATCACCCAACGGTCCTTCGTGACCATATTTATAAGGGTGAAGGATTGTATGGCCAAAACTGGCCCAATCAACATATATGGGGAGAGGTAGCGTTCTCCCTGGGAGCACTGCACGGTGCTCTCGCAAGAGTGCTCTCCATGGGAGCACCTCGCATAGCTGCATTGGCACGAGTGCTCTCACGAGACCAACTGAGGGCCCAATGGACCCTCGTGACCAACTGTTGGCCCAACGGTCCCTCGTGACCAACTGTTGTCCAAACGGTCCCTCGTGACCAAGGGTTGGCCCAACGGTCCCTTGTGACCAAGCATTGAACCAACGATCCCTTGTGACCCGGTGTTGGCCCAATGGTCCCACATGACCAAACGTTGAACTAGCGGTCCCTCGTGACCACATTTATAAGGGTGCAGGATGGCATGGTTGAAACTGGCCCAATCAACATATATGGGGAGACGTAGCGTTCTCCCTGGGAGCACTTCACAGTACTCTCGCAAGAGTGCTCTCCATGGGAGAACCTCACATAGCTGCGCTGGCACGAGCACTCTCATGAGACCAAGTAATCGCCCAATAGACCCTCATGATCAAGTGTTGGCCAAACGGTCCCTCGTGACCAACTATTGGCCCAACGGTCCCTCGTGACCAAGTGTTGGCCCAACGGTCCCTCGTGACCAAGTGTTGGCCCAATGGTCCCTCGTGACCACATTTATAAGGGTGTAGGATGGTATGGCTGTAACTGGCCCAATCAACATATATGGGGAGACGTAGCGTTCTCCCTGGGAGTACTTCACAGTACTCTCGCAAGAGTGCTCTCCATGGGAGCACCTCGCATAGATGCATTGGCACGAGCACTCTCACAAGATCAACTGATGGCCCAACGGACCCTCATGACCAAGCATTGGCCAAACGGTCCCTCATGACCAAGCGTTGAACCAGTGGTCGCTCGTGACCAAGCGTTGAACCAACGGTCCCTCGTGACCAAGTGTTGGCCAAACAGTCCCTCCTAACCAAGCATTGAACCAGTGGTCCCTCGTGACCAAATTTATAAGGGTGTAGGATGGTATGGCTAAAACTGGCCCAATCAACATATATGGGGAGACGTAGCGTTCTCCCTGGGAGCACTTCACAGTACTCTCGCAAGAGAGCTCTCCATGGGAGAACCTCACATAGCTGCGCTGGCACGAGCACTCTCATTAGACCAAGTAATCGCCCAATAGACCCTCGTGATCAAGTGTTGGCCCAACGGTCCCTCGTGACCAACTGCTGGCCCAACGGTCCCTCATGACCAAGAGTTGAACCAGCGGTCCCTCGTGACCACATTTATAAGGGTGCAGGATGGTATGGCTGAAACTGGCCCAATCAACATATATGGGGAGCGGTTGCATTCTCCCTAGGAGCACCTTGCATAGCTACGCTTACACGAGCCCAAGTTTGGTGGAACGGTCCCTTGTGACCAAGGGTTGCCCCAATGGTCCCTCGTGGCCAAGCATTGAACCAACGGTCCCTCGTTACCACGTGTTGGCCCAACATACCATCGTGACCAAGGGTTGGCCCAACGGACCCTCATGACCAAGCATTGGCCAAACGGTCCCTCATGACCAAGCGTTGACCCGACGGTCGCTCGTGACAAAGTATTGGCCAAATGGAGCATCGTGACCAAGGGTTGGCCCAACGGTCCCTCGTGACCAAATTTATAAGGGTGTAGGATGGTATGGTTGAAATTGGCCCAATCAACATATGTGGGGAGAGGTAGCATTCTCCCTGGGAGCATAGCATAGTGCTCCCGCAAGAGTGCTCTCCATGGGAGCACCTCACATAGCTGCGTTAGCACGACCACTCTCAGGAGACCAAGTGTTGGCCCAATGGTCCCTCGTGACCGAGTGTTGGCCAAACAGAGCATCGTGGCGAAGGGTTGGTGCAACGAACCCTCGTGACCAAGTGTTGGCCCAATGGTCCCTCGTGACCAACTGTTGGCCAAAGGGTCCCTCGTGACCAAGTGTTGACGCAGTGGATCCTCGTGACCAAGGGTTGGCCCAACGGTCCCTCGTGACCAAATTTATAAGGGTGCAGGATGGTATGGCTGAAACTGTCCCAATCAGCATGTCTGGGGAGAGGTAACGTTCTCCCTGGGAGCACTACACGGTGCTCTCGTGAGAGTGCTCTCCATGGGAGCACCTCGCATAGCTGCACTGGCACAAGTGCTCTCACGAAACCATGCGATGGCCCAATGGACCCTCATGATCAAGTGATGGCCCAACGGTCCCTTGTGATCAAGGGTTGGCCAAACGGACCCTCATGACCAAGGGTTGTACCAACGGACCCGCATGACCAAGGGTTGGCCCAACGGACCCACATGACCAAGGGTTGGGCCAACGGTCCCTTGTGACCAAGTGTTGGCCCAAATGGTCCCTCGTGATCAACTGTTGGCGCAACGTTCCCTCGTGACCAAGTGTTGGCCAAACAGACCCTGGTGACCAAGGGTTGACCCAACGGTACCTCGTGACCAAGTGTTGGCGCAACGTTGTTGGCCAAACGGACCCTAGTAACCAAGGATTGGCCCAACGGTCCCTCATGAGCAAGTGTTGGACCAACAGTCCCTCGTGACCAAATTTATAAGGGTGCAAGATGGTATGGATGAAGCTGGCCCAATCAGCATATATGGGGAGAGGTAGCATTCTCGCAGGGAGCACTGCACGGTGCTCTTGTGTGAGGGATCTCCATGGGAGCACCTCGCATACCTTCGCTGGCACAAGCGCTCTCACGAGACCAAGTGATGACCCAATGGACCCTCATGATCAAGTGATTGCACGGTGCTCTTGTGTGAGGGATCTCCATGGGAGCACCTCGCATACCTTCGCTGTTGAACCAATGGTCCCTCATGACCAAGTGTTGGCCCAACAGACCATCGTGCCCTAGTGATGGCCCAACGGTCCCTCGTGACCAACTATTGGCCAAACGGACCCTTGTGACCAAGGGTTGGCCATACGGTCCCTCGTGACCAAGTGTTGGCCCAATGGTTCCTCGTGACCAAGGGTTGGCCAAACGGATCCTCGTGACCAAGGGTTGGTCGAATGGACCTGCATGACCAAGGGTTGGGCCAATGGTTCCCTGTGACCAAGTGTTGGTCCACCGGTCCCTCATGACCAAGTGTTGGCTCAACGGTCCCTCGTGACCAAGGGTTGTTCCAACAGTCCCTTGTGACCAAGGGTTGTTCCTACGGTCCCTCGTGACCAAGTGTTGGCACGATGTTCCCTCGTGACCAAGGGTTGGCCCAACGGTCCCTCGTGACCAAGTGTTGGCACAATGTTCCCTCATGACCAAGCGTTGGCACAATGTTCCCTCATGACCAAGTGTTGGCGCAACGGTCCCTCGTGTCCAAGTGTTGGCCCAACAGTCCCCCGTGACCAAGGGTTGGTCGAATGGACCTGCATGACCAAGGGTTGGGCCAATGGTTCCCTGTGACCAAGTGTTGTTCCAACAGTCCATTGTGACCAAGGGTTGGCCCAATGGTCCCTCGTGACCAAATTTATAAGAGTGCAGGATGGTATGGGTTCCAACAGTCCATTGTGACTATATGGGGAGAGGTAGCATTCTTGTTGGGAGCACCGTACGGTGCTCTCCATGGGAGCACCTCGCATAGCTGTGTTGGCACAAGCACTCTCATGAGATCAAGTGATCGCCTAACGGACCCTCCTGACCAAGTGTTGGCCAAACGGTCCCTCATGACCAAGCGCTGAACCAACGGTCCCTCATCACCAAGTGTTGGCCCAACGGTCCCTCGTGATCAATTGTTGGCCAAACGGTCCCTCGTGACCAAGTGTTGGCCAAACGATCCCTTGTGATCAAGGGTTGGCCCAACGGTCCCTTGTGACCAATTGTTGGCCAAATGGTCCCTTNGTTGGCCCAACGGACCCTCGTGACCAAGCGTTGACCCAACGGTCCCTCGTGACCAAGTGTTGGCCCAACGGTCCCTCGTGACCAAATTTATAAGGATGCAGGATGGTATGGCAAAAACTGGCCCAATCAGCATATATGGGGAGAGGTAGCATTCTCCCTGGGAGCACCTTGCATAGTTGCACTTGCACGAGCACTTTCACGTGACCAATTGATGACCCAATAGACCCTCGCAACCAAGTGTTGGCCCAACGGACCCTCGTGACCAAGCGTTGAACCAACGGTCCCTCGTGACCAAGTGTTGGCCCAACGGTCCCTCGTGACCAAGTGTTCGCCAAATGGTCCCTCATGACCAAGTGTTGGCCAAACGGTCCCTCGTGACCAACTGTTGGCCCAACGATCCCTCGTGACCAAGGGTTGGCCCAACGATCCCTTGTGACCAACTGTTGGGCAAATGGTCGCTCGTGACCAAGGGTTGGCCCAACAGTCCCTCGTGACCAAGTATTCACCAAACGATCCCTCGTGACCAAGGGTTGGCCCAACGATCCCTTGTGACCAACTGTTGGGCAAACGGTCGCTCGTGACCAAGGGTTAGCCCAATGGTCCCTCGTGACCAAGTGTTCACCAAACAATCCCTCATGACCAAGTGTTCGCCAAATGGTCCCTCATGACCAAGGGTTGCCCCAACGGTCCCTCGTGACCATGTGTTCACAAAATGGTCCCTCGTGACCAAGGGTTGCCCCAATGGACCCTCGTGACCAAGTGTTGGCCCAACGGTCCCTCGTGACCAAGTGTTCGCCAAACAGTCCCTCGTAACCAAGTGTTGGCCAAATGGTCCCTCGTGACCAAGCATTGAACCAACGGTCCCCCGTGACCAAGTGTTGGCCCAATGGTCCCTCGTGACCAAGTGTTCGTCAAACGGTCCCTTGTGACCAAGGGTTGGCCCAACGGTCCCTCATGAGCAACTGTTGGCCCAACGATCCGTCATGACCAAGGGTTGGCCCAACGGTCCCTCGTGACCAAGTGTTTGCCAAAAGATCCCTCATGACCCAGTGTTCGCCAAATGGTCCCTCGTGACCAAGGGTTGCCCCAACGGTCCCTCATGACCAAGTGTTCGCCAAATGGTCCCTCATGACCAAGGGTTGCCCCAACAGACCCTCGTGACCAAGTGTTGGCCCAACGGTCCCTCATGACCAAATTTATAAGGGTGCAGGATGGTATGGCTAAAACTGGCCTAATCAGCATATATGGGGAGAGGTAGTGTTCTCTGTGGGAGCACCGCACGGTGCTCTCATGAGAGTGCTCTCCATGGGAGCAACTCGCTTAGCTGCGATGGCATAAGCGCTCTCACGAGTCCAAGTGCTGGCCAAATGGACACCCTCCCTGAGAGCATGCTCCCTGAGAGCATTCTCCTTAAGAGTGCCTTCTCGGTACGCATGTGAGAGTGTTCTCGTTGAGAGCACCCTTCGTGGGAGCATTCTCCTTGAGTACACCTTGCACTACGCACGTGAGAGCATTCTCCTGGAGAGCGTCCTCATTGAGAGCGGTCTCTTGGAGAGCACCCTTGTTGAGAGCATTCTCTCGGAGCATGCCCTCCATGAGAGTGCCCTCCCTAAGAACGGGCTCGCTGAGGACGCCCTATCCAATAGTTTCCTTCTTTAGAATGCACTCCACGAGATCGCCCTCTGTTAGAGCAGCCTCCCTGAGAGCATTCTCCTTGAGATCACCCTCCCTAAGAGTGTTCTCCTTGTGTTACGCTCATGAGAGTGTTCTTCTCGAGAGTGCCCTCATTGAGAGCGTTCTCTCGAAGAACGTCCTCCATTAGATCGATGTTCTTGAGAGTGTTCTTGCTGAGTGCACCCTCTCTGAGAGCACCTTGCATTACGCACGTGAGAATGTTCTCCTCGAGAGCACACTCATTGAGAACATTCTCATGGAGAGCGCCCTCCTCGAGAGCGTTCTTGCTGAGAGCACCCTCTACGAGAGCATTTTCTTTGAGGATGCTCTTTTTGAGAACGTGGTCTTCGTGAAGAAATTTATAAGGATGCAAGATGGTATGGCTGAAACTGGCCCAATAAGCATATATGGGGAGAGGTAGCGTTCTTCCTTGGAGCATCGCACGGTGCTCTCGTGAGAGCGCTTTCACAAGAGCGCCTCGCATAGCTGCGCTAGCAAGAGCACGCTCTCACGAGAGCACCTCATGCAGCTCTTGTGAGAGCACTCTCCGTGGGAGTGCCTCTTGCTGCACACATGATGGTGTTCTCTCTTGTAGTGTCCTCCCTGAGAGAGCCTTGCGTTGCACATTTGAGAGCGTTCTCAATGAGACAGCCCTCATTGAGAGCATTCTGTTGGATAGCGCTCTTCCTGGGAGTGGCCTCCCTGAAAGCGTTCTCCTTGAGAATGCCCTCCTTGAGATCATTCTCCATGAGAGTGCCCTCCCTGAGCATGCTGAACGTGAGCACGCTCTCTGTGGGAGCACACTCCATGGAGAGCGTTCTCGTTGACAGCGTTCTCCCTGAGAGCACCTTACACTACGCACGTGGGAGCGTTCTCCTTTGGAGCGCCCTCCTTGAGAGCGCCTTGTGCTAAGCACGTGAGAGTGTTCTCCTCGAAAGCACCCTCATTGAGAGCATTCTCTTGGAGAGTGCCCTCCTTGAGAATGGTCTTCCTAAGGATGCCCTCGTTGAGAGCATCCTCCTTAAGAGCATGCTCCATGAGAGCGTTCTCCTTGAGAGCGCCCTCCCCGAGAGCACCTTCCGCTACGCACGTGCGAGTGTTCTCATTGAGAGCACCATCTCGGAGGGTGCACTCCTAGAGAGTGCTCTCCCTTAGAGTAGCCTCCGTCATAGCATTTTCCCTGATAGTGCCTTGTGCTACGCATCTGGGAGTGTTCTCCTTGAGAGTGCCTTCGTTGAGAGCGTTCTCTCAGAGCGTGCCCTTCCTAAGAGTGCCCTCTGAGAGAAGGGTCTCCCTAAGGACACCCTCCTTAAGAGCATGCTCTGTGAGAGCGTTCTCCTTGAGAGCGCCCTTCGTTAGAGCGGCTTTTTGGAAAGCGTTCTTCTTGAGAGCGTCCTTCATGGGAGCACCTTCCTGGAGAGTGGCCTCCCTCCAAGCATTCTCCCTGAGAATGCCTTGCACTATGCACATGAGAGTGTTCTCCTCGAGAGCATTATCTTGGAGAGCATCCTCCGTTAGAGCGCCCTCCCAGAGAGCTCCCTCCATGGGAGCATTCTCCCTGAGTACACCTTGCGCTATGCACGTGAGAGTGCTCTCTTGGAGAGTGCCCTTGTTGAGAGCATTCTCTCGGAGTGCACCCTCCATGAGAGTGCCCTCCCTGAGAGTGGGCTCACTGAGGATGCCCTCTCCAATAGCATCCTCCTTAAGACTGCCCTTTGCGAGATCGTTCTCTGCGAGAGTGCCCTCTGTTAGAACAACCTCCCTGAGAGCGTTCTCCTTGAGATCACCCTCCCTAAGAGTGCCTTGTGCTATGCTCATGAGAGTGTTCTCCTTGAGAGTGTTCTCTCAAAGGGCACCCTCGGTTAGAGGGGTGTTCCTGAGAGTGTTCTCGCTGAGTGCACCCTCTTTGAAAGTGCCTTGCGTTACGCACGTGAGAATGTTCTCCTCGAGAGCACACTCATTGAGAGCATTCTCATGGAGAGCAGCCTTTGCTAGAGCGTTCTCACTGAGAGCGCCCTCCCCGAGAGTGTTCTCACTGAGAGCATTCTCACTAAGAGCGCTCTCTACGAGAGCATTTTCCTTGAGGGCACCCTTACTTGGTGCTCTCTCTCTGAGAACGCTCTTTTTGAGAACGCGGTCTTTGTGACCAAATTTATAAGGGTGCGGGATGGTATGGCTAAAATTGGTCTAATCAGCATATATAGGAAGAGGTAGCATTCTTCTTGGGAGCATCTCATGATGCTCTCGCAAGAGCACTCTCATGAGAGCACATCGCATAGCTGTGCTGGCAAGAGCACGCTCTCATGAGAGCGCCTCATGCACCGCTTGTGAGAGCACTCTCCATGGGAGTGCTTCTTGCTACGCATGTGATGGTGTCCTCTCAAGGAGTGTCCTCCATTAGAGAGCCTTGAATTACTCATTTAAAAGAATTCTCAATGAGAGAGCCCTCATTGAGAGCATTCTGTTGTAGAGCGCTCTTCCTGGGAGTGGCCTCCCTGAAAGCATTCTCCCCGAGAATGCCCTCCTTGAGAGCGTTCTCCGTGAGAGCACCCTCCTTGAGCATGTTCAACGTGAGCATGCTCTCTGTTGGAGCACCCTCCATGAGAACGCTCTCCTAGAGAGTGCCCTTCTTGAGAGTGCACTCCCGGGGAGAACACTATCTCTCCCTATATATGTTGATTGGGCCAGTTTTAGCCATACTGTCCTGCACCCTTATAAATTTGGTCAGGAAGGTCCATTCAGCCAACGCTTGGTCGAGAGCATCTCCTAAAGAACATTCTCTGTGAGAGTGGCCTTTCGAAGAGCATTCTCCTTGAGAGTGCCTTGGGCTATGCACATGAGATTTTTCTCCTGGAGAGTGCCTTTGTTGAGAGCTCCTTTTCGAAGGGTGCCCTCCCCGAGAGCGACCTCCTTGAGAGCACCTTGCGTTGCGCACTTGAGAGTGTTCTCCTCAAGAGCGTACTTTTTGAGAGCATTCTCTTGGAGAGCGCCCTTCTTGAGATCGGTCTCGCTAGGGGTGCCCTCCCCGAGAGCGTTCTCGTTGAGAGCGTCCTCCGTTAGAGTGGCCTTTTGAAGAGCTTTCTCCTTGAGAGGGCCCTCGCTGGGAGCATTCTCCTTGTAACACCCTAGTTGAGAGCATTCTGTCGAAGAGTGCCCTCCCTGAGAGCGTTCTTCCTGAGAGCTACCTCAGTCAAAGTGGCCTCCATTAGAGCGTTCTCCTTGAGAGCACCTTATGCCCTGGTGTGAATGTTCTCCTCGAGAGTGCCCTCCCCAAGAGCGTTCTGTTGGAGAGCATCCTCTGTTAGAGCGGCCTCCATGAGAGCATTCTCCATGAGAGCACCTTGTGTTATGCACGTGAGAGTTTTCACCTTGAGAGCGTTCTTTCGTAGAGCACCCTTCCTAAGAGCACCCTCCCTGAGAATGCCCTCCTTGAGAGCGGTCTCCCTAAGGACGTCCTCATCGGTAGCGTTCTCCCTGTTGCGTCCTCATTGAGAGCGGTCTCCCTGGAGAACGTCCTCCTTGAGGGCAGTCTCCCTGAAAGCGCGCTCATGGGGAGTGGTCTCCTTGAGAGTGATCTTCATAAGAGTGCCCTCCTTGAGAATGCCCTTCTTGAGAGTGATCTTGCTGAGGACGCCTTCATCATGAACGTTCTCCCTCAAGCACCCTCATCGGGAGCAGTCTCCTTGGGAGCGATCTTCCTAATTGTGCCCTCCCTAAGAATGCCCTCCTTAAGAGAAATCTCACTGAGGACGCCCCCATTGGGAGCGTTCTCCCTGGAGCGCCCTCATTTGGAGCAGTCTCCTTGGGAGTGGTCTTCCTAAGAGTGCCCTCAATGAGAACGCCCTCCTTGAGAGCAATCTCACTGAGGACGCCTTCATTGGGAGCGTTCTCGCTGGAGCACCCTCATTGAGAGTGGTCTCCCTAGAGAACACCCTCCTTGAGAGCGGTCTCTCTGACAGCGCCCTCATTGGAAGCATTCTCCTTGGAGCGCCCTCGTTAAGAGCGTTTTGTCGAAGAGCTTTCTCCTTGAGAGGGTCCTCGTTGGGAGCGTTCTCCCTATAACACCATGGTTGAGAGCACTATGTCAAAGAGTGCCCTCCCTAAGAGCTACCTCCATTAGAACGCCCTCCATAAGAGCATTCTCCTTGAGAGTGCCTTGCGCCCTCATGTGAATGTTCTCCTCAAGAGCATCATCGTTGAGAGTGTTCTTTGGAAGAGCACCCTCCCTGAGAACGCCCTCCGTGAGAGTGCCCTCTGTTAGAGTGGCCTTTTAGAGAGCGTTCTCAATGAGAACGCCCTCCCAGAGAGCGCGTTGCACCACGCATGTGAGAGCACTCTTCTTGAGCTGGTCCTTCGTGATCAAATTTATAAGGGTGCAGGATGGTATGGCTGAAACTGGCCCAATCAACATATATAGGGGGAGGTAGAGTTGACGAGCAGTCGGAGTGATATAGAGCGATACGTGGGTTTCTCCCCCTAGGGAAGCCTTGCCCTACCCATGATATCGCGGCCTCGTTGTTCATGTTCATGACCCACGAGCCTTGTTTGCGAAGAAGGATAGCCCCGGAGAAGGCGGTGTCCTCGTTTACGATTTGAGATAAAAGGCTTGTAGCGTTGTAGGCATGTTCCGTGGGGTTGGTTGCCCTAGAGAATTCTTCTTGGAGCGCCCTCTTTGAGAGCTCCCTCTAGGCGAGTGCTCTCCCTCAAAGGGAGCTCCCTTAGCACACTTTGCATTATGCACACGAGAGTGTTCTCCTGGAGAGCACCCTTGTTGAGATTGTTCTCTTGGAGAGCTACCTCCATTAGAACATCGTCATTGAGATCGGTTTTTCTGGGGATGCCCTCGTTGAGAGAGTCTCTCTTTAAGAGCGTTCTATGTGAGATCTCCCTCCTCGAGAGCATTCTCCTTGAGAGCTCTCTCCCTTAGAGTGACCTCTCTCAGAGTGTTCTCCTTTAGAGCACCTTGCGTTGCACACGTGAGAGTGTTCTCCCTGAGAGCGCCTTTGTTGAGAGCGTTCTCTTGGAGAGTGGCCTCCATTAGAATGCCTTTCTTGAGAGTGGGCTCCGTGAGATTGCCCTCGATGAGAGCGTTGTTTTTAGGAGTGCCATTCATTAGAGGGGCCTTCAGAAGAGCGTTCTCTTTGAGAGCGCCCGCGTTGAGATCGTTCTGTCGAAGAGTGCCTTCGTTTAGAGTGCGCCCTTCACGAGAGCGTTTTCCCTTAGTGCGGCCTCTGTGAGAATGTTCTTCCTGAGGATGCGTTCTCTGATTATCTTGTGCTATGCCCGTGAGAGCGTTCTTCTTGACAGTGCCCTCGTTGAGAGCTCTTTCTCAGAAGGTACCCTCTTAGAGAACGGTCTTCGTTAGTGGAAGCACCCTTAGAGCGTTCGACCTGAGATCACCTTGTGTTACGCACATGATAGTGTTCGCCCGGAGAGCGCTATTGTTGGGAGCGTTCTCTTGGAGAGCATCCTCCATTACAACGCCCTCGTTGAGATTGGTCTAGCTGAGGATGCCCTCCTTGAGAGCATTCTTCTTCAGAGCGCCCTCTGATAGAGCGACCATCTGACAAGTGTTCTCTTTGAGGGTGCCCTCTCCCGGATCGTTCTTCATAGAGTGCCCTCGTTGAGATCGTTCTGTCAAAGGGTGCCCTCATTTAGATCGCCTTTGCTGAGATCATTCTTCCTAAGAGTGGTCTCTGTGAAAGCGTTCTCCTTGAGAGCTTCCTCCATGATGGCATTGTCCATGGGATCACCTTGCGTTATGCACGTGAGAGTGTTCACCTTGAGAGTGTCATCATTGAGAACGCCTGGATTAGAGAGTGCCCTCCCTAAGAATGGTGTCGTTGAGGATGCCCTTCTGGAGAGGCGTCCTCCTTAAGAACGTTCTCGGTGGTAGCGGCCTCTCCAAGAGCGCGCTCCATTAGAGCTGCTTTTCGGATAGTGTTCTCCTTGAGAGCACCTTCCACAAGAGCGCTTAGCGTTAGTCGCGTGAGAGTGTTCTCCTAGAGAGTGCCCTCGTTGAGAGCTCGCTTTTGAAGGATGCCCTCCCAGAAAGACGCCCTCCTTGATAGCATCCTCCTTGAGAGCGTTGTATGTGAGATCGCCTTCCCTGAGAGCGAGAGTGTTCTCCTGGACAGAGCCCTACCAAAGTGGCCTTCCATTTGAGCGTTCTCCATGGAGCGCTGTCATCGAGAACATTTTGTTGAAGAGCGTCCTCCTTGAGGGCGNCGAATCCGCTCTCAAGGAGAACGCTCTTGCAAAGGCCACTCTACTGGAGGCTNAGAGCACCTTGCGTTATGCATGTGAGAGTGTTCACCTCGAGAGCACCCTCATTGAGTACGTTCTTTTGGAGAACGCCCTTCGTAAGAGTGCCCTTCCTGAGAATGCCATCCTTGAGATTGGCCTCCCAGAGGACACCCTGCTCAAGAGCGTCTTTCTTAAGAACATTCTTCATGAGATCGACCTCCCCGAGAGTGCCCTCCTTGAAAGCGTTCTCATGGAGAGCTTTCTGCATAAGAGTGGCATCTCGAAGAGTGATCTCCTTGAGAGCATCTTTCTCGAGAGTGCGTTGTGCTACGTTATAGTGTTCTCTAGGAGGGCGCTCTCGTGGAGAGCTTCGTCTTGGAGGGTGACCTCCCGGAGAGCGGTCTCCCTTTGAGAGTTCTCCCTGAGAGCACTTTGCGTTATGCATGTGAGAGTGTTCTCCTTGAGACCGACTTTGTTGAGCTACCTTTGTATTAGAATGCCGTCCTTGAGATCGATCTTATTGGGGATGCCCTCCTTTAGAGTGTTCTACATGAGATCGCCCTCCCCGAGAGCGTTCTCCTTGAGAGCGGCCTTTTGAAGAGCATATTCTCCTAGGGAGGGTCCTTGTCGTCAGCGTTCTTCGTGGAGCGCCCCCATTGAGAGCATTCTATTGAAGAGTGCTCTCCGTGAGAGTGTTCTCCTTGAGATCAGCCTCTATTAGAGTGGCATCCGTGAGAGCGTTTTTCATGAGAGCGCCGTGCACTCTCGTGTGAGTGTTCTTGTCGAGAGCGTCCTCGTTAAGAGCACCGTTAATAAGAGTGCCCTTCCCGAGAGCGGTCTCGTTCAGGACGGCATCGTCGAGAACGGTCTCTTTAAGAATGTTCTAGGTGAGAGCGCCCTCGCTTAGAGCGGCCCTTCCGAGAGCGTTCTTCTTGAGAGTGCTCTCAGGGAGAGTGTTCTTCTTGAGAGCGCAATCCTTCAGGTGCTGTGTTGTGACCAAATTTAGAAGGGTGTGGGACGGTATGGCTGAAACTGGCCCAATCAACATATATAGGGGGAGGTAGAGTTGACGAGTGGTGGGAGTGATATAGAGCGATACATGGGTTTCTCCCCCCCATGGAAGCCTTGCCCTGCCCACGATATTGCAGCCTCGTTGTTCATATCCGTGACCCATGAGCCCCGAAGAAGGTGGTGTCCTCATTTACGATTTGAGATGAAAGGCTTGCAGCATTGCGGGCATGTTCCGTGGGGTTGGTTGCCCTGGAGCATTGTTCCTGGATTGCCCTCGTTGAGAGCTCCCTCTTGGAGAGCGATCTTCATCAAAGGGAATACTTTGCGTTACGCACGCAAGAGTGTTCTCTTGGAGAGCACCGTTGTTGAGATTATTCTCTTAGAGAGCTACCTCGATTAGAACACCCTCCTTGAGAGCGTTCTCTTTAAGAGTGTTCTATGTGAGATCGCCCTTCCCAAGAGCATTCTACTTGAGAGGTCTCTCCCTCAGAGCGATCTCCTCTAGAGCACCTTGCGTTGCACACGTGACAGTGTTCTCCCTGAGAGCGTTCTCTTGGAGAGTGGCCTCCATTAGAATGCCTTCCTTGGGAGCGAGATCCATGAGATCGCCCTGCATGAGAGGGTTCTTCTTAGGAGTGCCCTTCATTAGAGGGGCCTTCGGAAGAGCATTTTCTTTGAGATCGTTCTGTCGAAGAGTGCCTTCTTTTAGAGCGTGCCCTTCATGAGAGCATTTTTTCCTAAGAGCGGCCTCTGTGAGAACGTTCTTCCTGAGGACGCCTTCTCCGATTATCTTACGCCAAGCACGTGAGAGTGTTCTTCTCGAGAGCGCCTTTGTGGAGAGCTCTTTTTCAGAAGGTGCCCTCTTCGAGAGCGAGCATCCTCAGAGCGTTCGACCTGAGAGCATCTTGTGTTACACACATGATAGTGTTCTCCTCGAGAGTGCCGTGGTTGGGAGCATTCTCTTGGAGAGTGTCCTCCATTACAACGTTCTCGTTGAGAGCGGTGTGACTGAGGACACCCTCCTTGAGAGCGTTCTTTCTTTTGAGCGCCCTTTGCAAGAGCGACCATTTGAGGAGTGTTCTCTTTGAGAGTGCCCTCTCCTGGAGCGTTCTGTCTAGAGTGCCCTCGTCGAGATCGTTCTATCGAAGGGTTCCCTCATTTAGAGCACCTTTGTTGAGAGCATTCTTCCTAAGAGCGGTCTCTTTANGCACCTTTGTTGAGAGCATTCTTCCTAAGAGCGGTCTCTTTAAAAGTNAGCTACATTTGTATTAGAATGCCGTCCTTGAGATCGGTCTTATTGGGGACGCCCTCCTTTAGAGCGTTCTACATGAGATCGCCCTCCCCGAGAACGTTGATTTGGTCTTTCGTGACCAAATTTATAAGGGTGCAGGACGGTATGGCTGAAACTGGCCCAATCAACATATATAGGGGGAGGTAGAGTTGACGAGAGGTTGGAGTGAAAGAGTGATACGTGGGTTTCTCACCCCAGGGATGTTTTGCCCTACCCACGATATCGAGGCCTAGTTGTTCATGTGGGTAACTTGCAAGGCTTGTTGGGAAGAAGGATAACCCCGAAGAAGCTGGTGTCCTTGTTTACGATTTGATTCGGGTGACCGTTTCGTGGTCGTAGCACATCGAAAATAGCCGGCACTGATGGCTTTACGGGATTGAACGATCCCATGCGGAAACAATGTTGAATGACTTCGTGCAAACGGTAGCGTTGATTCGGTGTGGTGGAGGAGGTAGAGCGTTTGGGCACCCCCACGGGGTAGCGTCGAGTGCATGTCGTCTCTACCTATTCACTGATTCGATTGCCTAGTAGCGCATGGGTAGTAGTGGGGAGTTCACTTGGACGAGTCGTGAAACGACAAGGGACCCGTTCTCTCTTGTTCTCAATGCACTTGAGGGTGCCTCATTGTTGGTTTCGATTTGAGGACTCTATTGATTGGGGTAACCGTCTCGAGGTCATAGCACAACGAAAAGAGCCTTTTGTGGACTCATGGACATAGGTAGCGCCTTCCCTTGGAGGAGCTTGCGATGTTTGAGCGCACGCTCGAACATAGTCGTAAGTTGTTGAAGGGTTAGGAGAAGTAGTCGGAGGGATGTTTGAGGCCCATGTCTCGAAAATCCCTTGTCTTGGTTGCGGCACGCTATGTTTCTGTGTTTCACGAAGGAGTTTTCTATTGCTCGGTCACGTGACGGGGAATTCGGTTAACCCCAAAATTCGTTTCTATAGAGTTGCGAGATTGGAGCCGGCACTGATGGCTTTACGGGATTGAACGATCCCATGCGGAAATAATGTCGAATGACTTTGTGCGAATGGTAGCGTTGATTCTGTGCAGTGGAGGAGGTAGAGTGTTCGGGCGCCCCCACGGGGTAGCGTTGAGCACAGGTCGTCTCTGCCTGTTCACCGATTCTATTGCCTAGTAGCACATGGGTGGTAGTGGGGAGTTCACCTGGACGAGTGGAGAAACGACGAGGGACGCGTTCTCTCTTATTCTCAATGCACTTGAGGGTGCCTCATTGTTGGTTTTGGTTTGAGGACTCTATATTTGGGTGACCATCTCAAGGTCATAGCACAACAAAAAGATCCTTTTGTGGACTCAAGGACACAGGTAGCACCTTCCCTTGGAGGAGCTTGCGAAGTTTGAGCGCACGCTCGAACATGGTCGTAAGTTGTTTAAGGGTTAGGAGAAGCAGTCGGAGGGATGTTGGAGGCCCATGTCTCAAAAATCCCTTGTCTTGGCTGTGGCACGATGTGTTTTTGTGTTTCACGAAGGAGTTTTCTGTTGCTCAGTCGTGTGATGGGAAAATCGGTTAATCCCAAGATTCGTTTTTGTAGAGTTGCGAGATAGGAGCCGACACTGATTGGTTTACGGGATTGAATGATCCCATGCAAAAATGATGTCAAATGACTTCGTGCGAATGGTAGCATTGATTCAGTGCGGTGGAGGATGTAGAGCATTTGGGCACCCCCATGGGGTAGCGTCGAGCGCATGTCGTCTCTGCCTGTTCACCGATTCGATTGCCTAGTAGCGCATGGGTGGAAGTGGGAAGTTCACCTGGACGAGTCGAGAAACGACGAGGGACCTGTTCTCTCTTGTTCTCAATGCACTTGAGGGTGCCTCATTGTTGGTTTCGGTTTGAGGACTCTATTGAATTGGGTGACCGTCTTGAGGTCGTAGCAGAACGAAAAGAGCGTTTTGTGGACCCAAGGACACAGGTAGCGCCTTCCCTTGGAGTAGCTTGCGAAGTTTGAGCGCACGCTCGAACACGGTTGTAAGTTGTTTAAGGGTTAGGAGAAGCAGTCAGAGGGATGTTGGAGGCCCATGTCTCAAAAATCCCTTGTCTTGGCTGCAGCACAATGTGTTTCTGTGTTTCATGAAGGAGTTTTCTGTTGCTTGGTCGCGTGACAGGGAATTCGGTTAACCCCGAGATTCATTTCTGTAGAGTTGCGAGATCGAAGCCGGCATTGATTGCTTTACGGGATTGAACGATCCCAAGAGGAAATGATGTCGAATGACTTCGTGCAAATGGTAGCATTGATTCAGTGTGGAGGAGGATGTAGAGCATTTGGGCACCCCCACAGGGTAGCGTCGAGCACATGTCATCTCTGCCTGTTCACCGATTCGATTGCCTAATAGCGCATGGGTGGTAGTGGGGAGTCCACCTAGACGAGTCGAGAAACTATGAGGGAATTATTCTCTTTTGTTCCTCATGCACTTGAGGGTGCTTCGTTGTTGGTTTCGATTTGTGGACTCTATTGATTCGGGTGACTGCCTCGAGGTCGTAGCACAACGAAAAGAGCCTTTTGTGAACTCAAGGACACAGGTAGCGCCTTCCNTTGAGGGTGCCAAGTTGTTGGTTTTGGGTTGAGGACTCTATTGATTCGGGTGACCGTCTCGAGGTCGTAGCACAACGAAAAGAGCCTTTTGTGGACTCAAGGACACAGGTAGCGCCTTCCCTTGGAGTAGCTTGTGAAGTTTGAGCGCACGCTTGAACACGGTTGTAAGTTGTTTAAGGGTTAGGAGAAGCAGTCGGAGGGATGTTGGAGGCCCATGTCTCGAAAATCCCTTGTCTTGGCTGCGGCATGCTGTGTTTCTGTGTTTCACGAACGAGTTTTCTGTTGCTCGGTCGCGTGACGGGGAAGTCGGTTAGCCCCGAGATTCATTTCTGTAGAGTTGCGAGATCGGAGCCAGCATTGATTGCTTTACGGGATTGAACGATCCCATGCGGAAACGATGTCGAATGACTTTGTGCGAATGGTAGCGTTGATTCGGTGCGGTGGAGGAGGTAGAGCATTTGGGCACCCCCATGGGGTAGCGTCGAGTGCATGTCTTCTCTGCCTGTTCACCGATTCGATTGCCTAATAGCGCATGGGTGGTTGTGGGGAGTTCACTTGGATGAGTCGAGCAATGACGAGTGATTTGTTCTCAATGCAGTTGATGGTGCCTCATTGTTGGTTTCGATTTTGAGGACTCTATTGATTTGGGTGACCTTCTCGAGGTCGTAGCACAACAAAAAGAGCCTTTTGTGGACTCAAGGACACAGGTAGCACCTTCCCTTGGAGTAGCTTGCAAAGTTTGAGCGCACACTCAAACACGGTCGTAAGTTGTTTAAGGGTTAGGAGAAGCAGTTGGAGGGATGTTTGAGGCCCATGTCTTGAAAATCCCTTGTCTTGGCTGT
>MNCI01003976.1:187485-200815 GCA_015680685.1 Gnetum montanum | reverse complement strand
GTCCCTCGTGACCACATTTATAAGGGTGCAGGATGGTATGGCTGAAACTGGCCCAATCAGCATATATGGGGAGAGGTAGCATTCTCCCTGGGAGCACTACACGATGCTCTCGGAAGAGTGCTCTCCATGGGAGAACCTCGCATAGCTACGCTGGCACGAGCGCTCTCACGAGACCAAGTGATCGCCCACCAGACCCTCGTGACCACATTTATAAGGGTGCAGGATTGTATGGCCGAAACTGGCCCAATCAACATATATGGGGAGAGGTAGCATTCTCCCTGGGAGCACTGCATGATGCTCTCCATGGGAGCACCTCGCATAGCTGCATTGGCACGAGCGCTCTCACGAGACCAACTGATGGCCCAATGGACCCTCGTGACCAAGTGTTGGCCCAACGGTCCCTCATGATCAATTGTTGTCCAAACGGTCCCTCGTGACCAAGGGTTGGCCGAATGGTCCCTCGTGACCAAGCGTTGAACCAACGATCCCTCGTGACCCGGTGTTGGCCCAACGGTCCCTCATGACCAAGCGTTGAACCAGTGGTCCCTCATGACCACATTTATAAGGGTGCAGGATGGTATGGCTGAAACTAGCCCAATCAACATATATGGGGAGAGGTAGCATTCTCCCTGGGAGCACTACACGGTGCTCTCGCAAGAGTGCTCTCCATGGGAGAACCTCGCATAGCTATGCTGGCACGAGCGCTCTCACGAGACCAAGTGATCGCCCAATGGACACTCGTGACCACATTTATAAGGGTGCAAGATTGTATGGCTAAAACTGGACCAATCAACATATATGGGGAGAGGTAGCGTTCTCCCTGGGAGCACTGCACGGTGCTCTTGCAAGAGTGCTCTCCATGGGAGCACCTCGCATAGTTGCTGTACCGCCCAAAATCATCGATCCCCAGCTGGAAGGAAAAATAGAGACCACAGGATCGTGGGACGAGCACAGATGACCCAACCTTCACCTGAGGGCGAGCTGGAATGCATGAAGGTAGGGTACCTTGGGTGGTCCGCACGTGGATCAGACAAGGATTTCCCCGAGCGCCACCGAAGTGTTATATGCTGGGTTAAGCGTAAACTGTGTAACGGGTGTAAAATGAGTGAATAGTGAAAACAGGGCGTAAACAAAGTGTGGACAGCGTAATAGCGTAAACGAGGCGTATACAGCGTAAACAGTGTGAACAGGGCGTAGACAGCGTAAAGCGTAAACAGGGCGTGTACAACGTAAACAGTGTAAACAGGGCATAGACAACATAAACAGAGCGTAAAGCATAAAGCATAAATAGGGTTTAGACAGCGTAAAGTGTAAGTGCAGCATAAACAGCGTAAACAAGTTTAAATAGCATAGACAAATGTAAACAGTGTAAACAATGTGAGTGTAAATAGAAAGTAAACTGTAACAATGATGCTGTAAGAATAGTTTTCGAGGTACCGGTCTTAACGCAATTGTGCGTGTACACAAGGCAAACGCAAAGCCCTGGTGGGTGCAGGGAGGCGGCCGGTTTGCATGGTAGGCGGAGCGTAGAGACTGTGCTCAGCGTACAGGACTTCCAGCGTGTGAGGGTTTCAAGCTCTAGTTTTACCGCATAATTGCTCTGGGTCCGCTCTGGTAAATTTTTGCCGACCGTAAAAATGCGAAAAATTGGGCCTTTTATAGGGGAAGGGTTACCGGGAAAATCGGGTTGGGCGACACGTGGCGTGTCGACCGGGCGTGCACATTTTAGAAATATGGTATACGCTGGGCGTATATGCTACATCAGGCCAGCGTATATGCTGGGCGTATACGCTGGACTTGCTGGGCATGTGAACTTGGATGGATGCTAGGCATATATGCTGATGGATGCTGGCGTATACGCTGGGTGTATACGCTGATGAATGCTAGCGTATACGCTAGGGCGTATACGCTGATGGATGCTGGCCGCCGACTTGCTTCAATTTTTGCTCCTGTTGCACCTGCTGAGCGTACATGTGAGGCATGTATGCTGGGCGTCTAGCGTATACGCTGGACGTATATGCTAGGCGTAGATGCTGGCCGTAGATGCCGGCACAACACTTGGTAAAAATCGAGTGTTTCAGTCCTCGAAATTGCCATGTGCGACTCCAAATGTAGCTAACGCCGTCTGAGGGTCACAAGGATCTGCTTCTTGTTGGACAAGCGCCAAACTCAAAATTTTTTGTGGTGTTTTATTGGCCCCTCTTTGTTGACGCTTGGGGGAATCGACCCTAGAAGCGTCGACAAAGAAGCGCAAAACACCACAAGCAACTTGATAAAAGCTTTGTCCCTTGCCACTTGACTAGACGTCATCGTACCATGTTTAGTAGTGTATGGGATTGAAAAAGGTGAGATTGGTAGCTGGTATGAGAGAAGGGATTGTGGGGATTAGTGATTGTCCAAGGGATCATGCTGGGGAAATGGGATGCTCAGGTGTGGGGCATGCCAGTCCTCGTCAATAGCCATTGTTTGGCAGACTCGGAATTTAGGCATGTGATGTGTGTCCTTTGGCGAGACAGTGCTCTTGGTTAGTGTTCAAGAAAGATTGTAGTCAAAGCCAAAGCCACGGGGTGATGTTTTGCATTCTTTGGAGGAACAACACCCTTCTTTGGGGAAACTGTAGGCGAAGAGCCAAAGCCATGCAACAGGATGTTTCTTGATTACTTTTGACATGAGTACCTATTTTCAGGGCCGATGTCTTCCCATCTGAGGCTTGTATGGGAAGTGCCAAGGGTCCCGTTTTTTTTTTTTGAACTGATTGTTCTTGCGTCGCAACTACTGTAATGTTTTGTAGTGTGCAATAGTTTGGTGAACGGATGGGGAATTTTTAGGGAATGGGAATGTACGGGTTAACGGTTTGATTCAGTCTTGCAAGGTGGATTAATGGACATTGCCTCATCTTGTTGCCTATGATGAAATGCACTCTCGTACAAGCACCTCTGAGCGTCATCCTACAAACATAACTCCAAGGATACAAGAAAACCATGAGTGAATAAATGAGCTTAGATTTAAACAGCTACAGGTGAACAAAAATATTGGGGGCGATTCTAAGCACTGAGTGTGAATGTTGACGATGTTGATGAGATTGTGTGCCGATGAGGGATGGGATGATTCTGATGAATGAATATGGATGTGGAGTGAAGGGTCGGAGATAAACGTGCTAGTTTACAGTCTTGACGGACTATCATGGGTTATTTTTATGTCGTAACCCATTGGACATTGCCCGTTTAGCATCGTGGCGGACGGTACGTTGCCAATTTTGAGTCTTAGCGGACCATGCAGAGGCAAGCTAGTTTATAGTCTTAGTGGACTCTGTGGGGTATCAGTTTACTATCATGATGCCAGGACAATGGTGGTGTTAGTTTTAAGTGGTATCCCAAGACTGTTCTGTAGTATCAGTTTATAGTAATATTCCAGGACTTATCTGTGGTATCAGTTTACCCCCCCCATTCCAGGACTAGTTGTGGTATCAGTTTATAGTCATGATTCCAGGACTAACACGTACCTGAGCTCGAATTTATGTATAGAACGGTTTCAGGAACTAGTGATTGGTTGGATTTGCAAATTCTTTTCCATCCATATCAGCTAGCTTGAAGGGTCCGTTGTCGAATGCTTTGGTGACCAGGTAAGGTCCTTCCCAGTTGACTGAGAACTTATCTAGGTGTTCTCGAACAACTTTAAGCATGAGGTCTCCTTCTTTGATGGGGCGCTTATGAACGTCATTTCGATGTCGTTGCCGTTGTCATTTTTGGTACCATTCGATCTGATCGAGTGCGCGTACGCGCTCCTCCTCCACCGAGTCCAGGTCAATGATGCGTAGATCATTATTTTGCTCATCGTCGAGAAGTCCGGAAAGCATGATCCTTAGAGATGGTACCTGTAATTCCAAAGGTAAAATAGCTTCTGAACCGTAAACAAGACTGTATGGAGTTTTACCTGTTGAAGTCCGATGTGTGGTATGGTATGCCCACAATGCATACACCAGTTGTTCATGCCATCTTCGTTTACTTTGGGCAAGCATCTTTTTGAGTATTGTAATGATTGTCTTATTTGTTGCTTCCGCCTGCCCATTTCTCTAAGGATAGTAAGGCGATGAAAATGAATGTTTGATCCCTAGACTATCACAAAACATTTTGGTCTCAGCACTACTAAATTGTGGCCCATTTTCAGTGATGATTGTCATGGGAATGCCAAAACGGGTCACAATGTTTTTGAGGATGAAGTGGCATACGTGTTTATAAGTAGTTTTTCGAAGGGGCGCAGCTTCTACCCATTTCATGAAATATTCAGTTGTTATTATGATAAAACCATGCCTGGTAGAAGATGTGGGTGTTATCGGGCCTATAAGGTCCAATCCCCACTTCTGGAAGGGCCATGTGATTTGTGCTGTATGCAACTCATTCGGTGGGATATGGATTAGATTACTGTGTTTTTGACAAGTACTACATGTTCTGACCTTAGACAGACAATCGTACTCCATGTGTGGCCAATAGTAACCTAAGCATCTTATTTTGGTTGCCATTGCCTTCGGTGCAATGTGTCCCCCGCATATTCCGTCGTGTACTTGTTCAACAATTGTTTGGGCTTCGGTACTACAGACGCATGTCAGTAGTATGCCTTCGTAGGATCGGTGACACAATGTATCTCCTATTAGTGTGTATTGTCTAGAGCGTTTGCGTGCTGCATCCTTTTGTGCGTTTGTTAAATGTTGTGACGTTTTGCCGCGCAGAAGGTATTCTTTTACATCATCGTACCATTCATTAGTGTGTGTTGTACTGATAGATGCGATTGGCAACATGTCGAGAGTATTGGTTATGGGCTCGGCACAACTGGTTACGGAGCTTGGTAACGCGTGAAACATGTCAGGGGATATGTTTAAGGCCAAGGTTGCTAATGCATCTGCAACAGTATTGTCATTCCTGGAGATGTGTTGGACATCGACGCTTTCGAATCGTTTAAGTAGGTGTTTAGCCAAATCACAATATGGTTGTAAGTGTGGCGCTTTACATGTATAGACATCTGTGACTTGGTTTACGACTAGTTGTGAGTCCCCTCTTACTACAAGCCGTGTAATGTCGGAAGCTAGTGCGGTTGCGAGACCTCTAAGGAGGCCTTCTTACTCTGCTATGTTATTAGTACAATGAAAATTGAAGCGGTAAGCAAAAGGTTTAATTTCCCCATAGGGGCATGTGATTACAGTGGCAGCACTTCCTCCTCGAGAGGTGGATGCTTCATCGAAGTTTAGAATGGCATCATAGTTATCCGGCACTGTATCTATTGCATTTACATTTTTGTCTAGGAATTCAGGTTCTATTGTACCTGGATCTTGTGTTGGCAATGTGGTCATTTGATTTGCTATGGCTTGGCCTTTGACTGATGATTGTGCCACATAGCGTAGGTCGAACTCAGCTATGATGGCCTTCCAACGGGCTATCCTGCTTGATTCGTAGATATTTCCAGTTATAGCTTTGAGTACATTGTCTTTGTAAATTATGTTAGCCTGATTTTGGAAAAGATAATGTTGCCATTTTTTTAAAGAGAAAACTAAAGCTAAACATGACTTTTCTACATCGTTGTATCTTTTTTCGTGGGCAACTAATGCATGGCTCAAGTAATATACAGGTACTTTAGTTCCATCATCTTGTTTCTGGCAAAGCATAGACGCGATTGATGATTCTGATGTGGCCAGGTAGATGTAAAACGGCTTGTCATTTTTGGGTGGGTACACCATGGGCAGTCGAGCGAGCACCATCTTAATGTTGTCAAACGCTTCTTGGCATTGCGGGGTCCATTCAAAATGGGCATTTTTGCGTAGTAGGTGGTTCATAGGTGTTAGTTTTTCTGTCAATTTTTCTATGAACCTCCTGATGAACTGTAATCGACCTTGTAGCCCTCGAAGTTCGGTTAGGTTGGTAGGTGACTTCAGGTTTATAATGGCCTTAACCTTATCGGGGTCTACTCATATCCCTGCTTCTGAGGTTACGAATCCAAGCAGTTTACCTATCTTGACGCCGAAGGCGCATTTCTTTGGGTTAAGCCTTAGTTCGTATTTTAGACAACGTTTTAACACTAGGTCAAGATCCTGTACATGTTGTTCTGACATTTTTGATTTAACCACTATGTCATCCATGTAATCATTTAGCGAATGTAAGATGTAATCGCTGAATATGTATGTCATCACCCTTTGATATGTGGCCCCAGCGTTCTTGAGACCGAAAGGCATCATCGTATAACAAAAGGTTCCCCAAGGTGTCATAAAAGTGGTTTGGAGCTAGTGTACTGGATTAATACGTATCTGGTTATATCCCGAGAACCCATCCATAAAAGATAACAGGGCTTGCCTAGCGGTTGAGTCAACTAATTGATCAATGCTAGGTAAGAGGAAGTTATCTTTTATGGTTGCTACATTGAGGTCTTGGAAGTCAATGAATAGGCGGATACTTTCGTTCTTCTTTGGGACTATAACCATGTTTGACACCCACTCGGCGTAATCAACAGCCCTAATGAAACTAGCTTGGTAGAGCTTAGTAATCTCACTACGAACTGCTAATGCTACCTCGGGCTTGACCTTTTTTGCTTTCTGCTTCACTGGCCTTAGTCTCGGATCAAGGATAATGTTGTGCTGGATGATACGAGGGTCTAGTCTGGGCATGTCTGTATAGGACCATGCAAACGCTTTCATATTATCCCTAAGCACGTTTTCGATATCTCTAGCTAGACGTGGTTCTAGTAATGTGCTCAATTTTAGAATTTTAATTTCCCCATCAGGCGTGGTGATGGGAGTTTCGGTTAGAGGAACCTCGGTAATATTTTCGGCTTCTATGTCGAGGGATTTTGTCATACCCTCATAGTCGTTAACCATTTGCTATGTTGAAGCTATTATTGCATTGTTTGTTGATGAGCTCGCATGGATGAGATTCATGTCGATATTCCTTTCAACCTCGCCATATGGTCCATCAATAACCAATGGCTTAGTTAAGCGCTTGCAATCCATTAGGCTAGTTCCTGTCAATAAATAGAGAGCCTGGTAAGATAGCGAAGATCGTTTTATGTCTTTTAGCAATTTTTAGTGTATATGTATGACAGTGGATTAATGTAACAACGAACGGCAGTTTAATGCCTTACCGGGCAACGAATGGCAATTTAATGCCTTACCGGGCAACGAACGGTAGTTTAATGCCTTACCGGGCAACGAACGGCAGTTTAATGCCTTACCGGGCAACAAACGGTAATTTAATGCCGAAATTTTACGTTTTGCTTAGTTTATGTATGTGATTTTTATATATTTTTGAAAAATTTAAGGCAAATCTGAAAAAGCGCAAAAAATGAGGCAAAAAGGAAGAAAAAGCAAGAAAAACGAAGGGCGGCAGCGGCATCAGTGTCAACATTGGTGTCGACAGGCTATAAAAAGGGGAAAAGGGGCTTGATTTGTCATTTGCAATCCGAGCGTGAGCGTAAACTGCGGTCGAACCCCAGCGTAGACGCTGAGCCAAACCCTAGCGTAGATGCCGAGCCAAACCCTAGCGTAGAGGCTAAGATGGGCAGAGGCAAGGAGATAGACGACCGAGGAAGAAAAGGGGTAGAGTTGACGTTCGCGGAAGAGAGCGAGGTGATGCTGCAGGGCCTAGCCTACCCGTGCCTTCCCGCATGGCCTGGATCTTCCAGCAGGTAGGCTCTTGACTCTATTTTTTTTGTTTATTTTTCCGCATCTATTTTTGTAGCGTAGACAGTTAGCATAGGGGGTTTCAGCGTATACGCCGAGCGTAAAGGGTTCAGGGTATTGTACCGGCGTAGACGCCGCGCATGTTATTTTCGATGTAGACTATCACGGCTTTGTTTTTGATGTTCAGCGTAGATGATTGTCAGCGTATATGCTCAGCGTATACGCCGAGCGTAGACACTTGTACTTGCTTCTGGCGTAGATGGTCTATGCTCAACGTATACGCTGAGGGTTTCCACAGCGTATACGCTAGGCGTAAGTTAGGTATTTCACAGCGTAAGCCTGTTCGATGTAAACTCTTGTATTATGTATGGCGTAGTCTTTTTTTAGCGTCTACGCCCAGCGTATACGCGGAGCGTAACTGTTTTGTCTCTACGCCCAGCGTATACGCCCAGCATAACTGTTTTGTCTCTACGCCCAGTGTATACGCCGAGCGTAACTGTTTTGTCTCTACGCCCAGCGTATACGCCGAGCGTAACTATTGTCTCTACGCCCAGCGTATACGCCGAGCGTAACTGTTTTGTCTCTACGCCCAGTGTATACGCCGAGCATAATTGTTTTGTCTCTACGCCCAGCGTATACGCCGAGCGTAACTATTTTGTCTCTCTACGCCCAGCATATACGCCGAGCGTAACTATTTTTCTCTCTACGCCCAGCGTATACGCCGAGCGTAACTATTTTGCCTCTACGCCCAGCGTATACGCCGAGCGTAACTGTTTGTCACTACGCCCAGCGTACACGCCGAGCGTAACTTTGTCTCTCTACGCCCAGCGTATACGCCAAGCGCAATTGTTTTGTCTTTATGCCTAGCGTATATGCCGAGCGTAACAGTTAGAAAAATTTTCCGTGAATGCCCATTTTTCAAAGTGAAGTTTCCAGTATGATTAACCTTTGGGTTTGTTTTAATGGTTTGCAGGGACGTTGAACCTCCCCTTCTAGTGGTTAAGCTAGTTGGGGTGTTGACATGGTTTGGTCCCATTGAAGGCAATGATCCGACCCTAGACTTAACCGTTGAGAACAATGGGGTCTGGTTTCGGGATGGGGCCTGCAAATTTTTGGCCTTCATACTTAGACCATTTCAGGGTTGTGATTTGGTCCCACCTAGGCAAGGATGTGGTGTGGAGAATCATCGAGGCCATGCTGCCTGGTGCAACAGAGGGTGTTAGAATGTTTATGGACGATATTGATGAAGGGCCACTTTTCGCCGAGGGTGTTCACCCCGGTGGTCCAAAATCTGCTCGTCCATTGACGCGTGTGTGGGACCGGCTGCTGCGGGGGCCTAACTATATCAACGACACCTTATTTCTGGTTGGTCGCGCACACACCTTGTTTCAAAATCCTCCTGGCTCAGTATACCGGGTAGAAAGGTAATTTTGTTTTAGCTCTGGTTGTCCCTCTTTTTTATATTCAAATATTTGCTCTTGTTTTAACACATGCTTTCACCTTTCTGTAGGCCGAGAGTTACGAAAGAAGGGGCCTATGCAGGCGATGATGGGATTGCATTGGCACGCACGGCTTTGGAGGTGTTCATGGTGGGCCCCACTCTTCGCGGGGCCGTTTTGGCCCACACCAGCAGTGCCATGAAGCACTTCCACAAGAAATTTTCTAAGGCGTTTGCACAATGTACCGCGCGTGGATGGTTGCACGCCGAATGGTCCCCTAATGGACCAATCTTTTCATCTGCTTCTGATCTGGGTGAGACCTCAAAGTCTAACACGGAGAGTAAGTGGGAATGTTTTCTAGATGTCATGATGTGTTTGTTCAATTGCCGAGTGTTAAACTAATGCGAGGGTTTTGAATTTGTTTCTATAGCTAGCACTACCTCTGGCGGGGATTCTATTGTAACCGGGCGGACTGAAGCGACTCTCTCCATGAAGTTTGGTGAAACCATTGCTGCCCAAAAGTGGTTGCGGGTAAAAGCCCCGCCATCCATTATTGCCTGCTTAGAACATGCTGGCCTCATGGCGCTCTTGGCAGCCCCTAGCCCGAATGTGTCTATAGCAGAGATGATCGGGATCGTGGATTCGTTTGACAGATCTGTTTCTCGCTATAGCGCTCGTATTAAGGGCGTTAAGATAATTTTTGAATTATCGCCCCAATTTTTTGCGGATTTGTTTGGCATGCCTACAGGTGGTGTAAATATTGTTTTAGATAGGACGCACAAAGAAATTCAGATGATCTACGCTTTAGAGGATTGGTTAGGGGTGACAAAGGGTGCCAAAGGATTTCCAATGCAGGGGAGGATGAAAGTTGAGGAAGTCAACGAACTCTACCCCTTATTTCGGGCACGTCTGTTTCTGAAGACCCTATCGCAAGTTAAGAGTCTCGGGGTTGAAGCAGTGCGAGTCGTGTGTACTGTTCTAGAGGCTAGCGTGCACTACAATTGGGCTGAATTCTTAGTATTGGGCATGACTAAAGAGATAGCGCAGCTACGTTCGAACATAGACGCTCAGTTCCATTTCACTTTTGCCTTTTTTGCCGGTTATGTTCATCGCTTGGCTGAATTTTTAGTGGTTTGTGGGGAGGATAGATATGTTTTGCGTGATAGGAATCAGTTATCTCGTCCCTGGGTAAACCACCTATTTGACACGACTAAGTCCCAAGACGCCCCCGAGGGAATTGATGAATCCCTTACAATTACTACGGGTGGATCGTCTGGTCCCTCTCTCCATACATGTGACAGTGTAGGGTTGGAACCAGATGAAATGTCCTACACTGCCAAAAAGGCGGAGCGGGTAGTCAAGGACACCATAGGCAAAGCCAAATCGAATTTGGCGAAGCGTGACTGCGCAGTTGAGGAGACCAGTGAGGTTGAACTGCCCAAAGTAAAGCGGATTCGGTTTAAAATACCTGGTAAACCTCTCGTTTTCTTTACTTCACTTATCTTGTAGATAGTTTTAAAGATTTATGGTTGTATGCGGCTAACTCCATCTATTTTGTGTTGAGAAGTCAAGAGACATGATTTGCAGACCATACCTAAGGATGAGGAGTTGACTGACCCGGCGGGAGGGACTGAGTTGCTGGAGGAAAGAACTGGAAACACTGAACCACTAGATGATCAAGCGGAGACTGACGATATGTTCAGTAATTTTCTCATAGGCAACTTGGACCTTGGAGCCCCTCCCACATCGGAGGAGATTAGAGGGAATGGTATGTCTCGTTACTTAGTTGTGTAGCCTAATATATTTTTATCTCATTATGGATTTTTTGTTTGACTCAGAGGAGAGCGAGACCATCCCTGAGAAGGAGGCAGAGGTTCCCCTTGAAGTGCCGCCAAAGGTCAGCACGTCACGCCCTGATGGACCTTTTACTTGGATGGAAATGCCAAGTAAAAGGGATTTCATAGCTGGTGTGGCCGAGGAGGTCGTTGAGCGGATCGAAAGGATCCATCCTGAAATAGGTATGGGAACATCCAGAGATCCTTACTATGTTATAGTTTGATTCTCAATTTTGTCTGTTCTAACATTTGTCTTTTCCCTATTGATAGGTGCCCAACTGAGGTGGGATCCATCTGAGACTATCAACATGGAGAGTTTTCCAACACTTTCTCCAGAAATTGAACAAGTGCCCAGACCCATTTACGAAGAGGTAGCCAAGGGCTTTGTTCACAATGCTAAGGCAGTATGGACGTGTAGGCGATCCATTGAGCAATTGTGGCTCCAGATTCAGGCGAAAGAGAAAGAGGTTTCTGAACTAACGGTGGAACGTGATGATCTGAAGGCCCGATATGAATTCACCGCAGCCAGATTAGACAATGATCGCTCTTGGCGGACCTCCGAGGTCACGTATACGAGGTATTGGAACCTACTCAATCGTCATGCAGGATTGATACGGAGACTGGGGGAGTGCAGGGCTCAAATCGAATTGCTGAACACCAAATGCCACGACTGGAAGGCTTTCATCTCCAAAGTACGCAAATGGGGGCAAGATGAGAAGAACCACAAGCACCAGTACAAGAATTCGCTAAAAGAAGTGTCTATTGAGAAGCAACAGTTGGAAATGTTTGTGGAAGGCCTTGGTCTACGCTCCGCCTTTGACACATTTACCCAAAACACAATTGTAGAGATGGAATCCCCTAAACGGTGGATAACAACTGCTTCTAGGGAGGTGTCAGTGGGGGAGTTCCCTTTGAAATGTCCCACCTGGTCGAATGTTGACAAGGGAAAGGCTCTGGTAGATGTTGACTTGGTCTCGATGGGACAGATTGGGCAAGTGTTCCTGAGGAGGAAATCCTGCGGTGGCTGGAATTTGGCCTGGGGGGATCTCCTATGGTAAGCATTTCAGCTTTATGAAGCTAGTTGATTGAATAATGTTTAAAATTTTGACATTCGCTTATTCTCGTGTTGGTTATTTCTTTTCCTTGGTCTTTTCAAGATGAAGTTGAGGGTGAAACTGAAGGAGCTGGCCCCAGTGGAGCAGAGGCCCCTGATGTTGGCGGGTCCAAGGGGGACGATCATCATGTCTCAGATGTTTAGCATTTTAGCTCTTAAGTTGCTTTGCTTTTTTATTTTTTTCAGCTTAGATTTACATTGGAACTGTAACTTGAAGATTGTGGAATGAACAGAGACGGTTGATTGTATGTAATAACTATATAAATATTTTTTGTTGATTTTCAGTTTATCATGAGATAGACATGTAAAAATATTTTGGTTTGTTTTCTGTTTTAAGTGTATTACTGAAATGTGATTATAAAAGTAAAGCAAAAAGCGAAAGTGTTTTAAGTTTACGGCCATTTCGGGCCCCATGCGTAATTTATGGCCATTTCGGGCCCCATGCATAATCGGGAAATGTTTTGGAGGACGTGGATAGATTTCTCGGTCAACCGATCATTGATGATCGTGGCTAGTTTTATGTCTTTGTGGACATGATAGTTTAGTGTCATTTCGGACTGGGAGTGGCATTTAGTTGTTTTTCCTGCTTTATCGTAGTTTAGTGTCGTTTCGAACTTGTTATAGTTTAACGTCATTTCGGACTTTTTGTAGTTTAACGTCATTTTGGACTAAGAGTGGTAGTATCATTTCAGTAATTTTTTGATTTTTTTTGTTTTAATGTTAGTCGATGTTTCAATAGGTATGATCCGGTATTCAGCATCCCCTTCGTTGATTACGTTAAACGGTAATTCGGCCCATGGGACTTCTGATGGAATGTATTTTGTGTTAGCATTTTCAGATATTTCAGTGTCCGTAGAGAGCTCTATATTAGCTTCTACTTGAGGAGGTATGGGCATTTCTATTTGAGGAGGCTTTTGTTCGATGTCAGAAGATTTACTGTTTACCGATGGTTGCGGATTCTCGTTATTTTGGCTAGGTTTCTCAAGTTCGACTTTCGAGCCTTGGTCCATGTCCATATGTGATGAGATGATAGGAGTAGCTGCTTCATCGCGTATGATGATTTCTTCGCCCTCATAAGGCAAGTGAATTTCCTGATGTATGGGGAAGAGACAGCTCTTAGTTGGGCTAGCCAGGGTCTTCCCAATATTAGGTTGAACCCTGGCATCTCATCCACTACTAGGAAATCAGCAGACGTTGGGAATTGATCTCCCGCTATGAAGTTTAAGGCTATTGTACCTTTCACCATTACGCGTGACCCACTGAATGACCTTAAACATGTAGT
>MNCI01003976.1:138239-186563 GCA_015680685.1 Gnetum montanum | reverse complement strand
TCCTGATGTATGGGGGAAGAGACAGCTCTTAGTTGGGCTAGCCAGGGTCTTCCCAATATTAGGTTGAACCCTGGCATCTCATCCACTACTAGGAAATCAGCAGACGTTGGGAATTGATCTCCCGCTATGAAGTTTAAGGCTATTGTACCTTTCACCATTACGCGTGACCCACTGAATGACCTTAAACATGTAGTTGTGGTTGGTTTAAGTAGTTCAGTAAGTCCTAGTTGTTCAATGATGTGGTACGGCACAACGTTTGTCGCAGCTCCATCATCTACATGGACCCTATGGATTTTAAACCGATTTATACAGATTTTTATAAACATGGGGGCTATTGTTATCTCCCCCATTTTCTTATCCACCTTGATGTTGTCATCATGGAAACTTAGAGGCTTAGGAGTAGTCCCGCAAGGTGAGAACATCACCGCATGGATGGAAGGTTCGTTCGGGGGTAAGTCCTCGCTTACCGGGATTGACGTTAACATGCGTACTAGAGCTTCCCGATGCATTTGAGATGTTAGGACTAAATCATAAAAGCTCAATGAAGTGTTCTTTTGTTTTAATGCTTGAGTGACCTATGTTAAGGCGGCTGCAAAGTTTTCACTGTTGGGGGTGTTTCTATCGGTGCTGACTAGGTCCATCGGACCCAACAGTTTTATCTCTCATTTTGTTGGCTTTTTAGTTTTCAGAGCTATCGCTTTAGATGATTCGTGTCTTTCCAATGACTGACCTTCATTGCCTGTGCCTGGTTGATCGTTAGATGATGACATGGGTATAGAGTTTAGGGGAGTGGGCTTAGGTGCCCCCAGAGCTAGTCGTTGGCGCTCTTTCTCCAAACGTTCTCACGTATGCCTATCTGCCAGGGGTTCTCGTATGTCATGCGGAGGTGGAGTTGACCTCGGAGTCTGGGATTGCCCAGGAACCTTTACAACATAGGGAGCTGGATGGGACTGTGCGTACGATTGGGCAAGAGTTTGCGCAGGTAGCTTGACGACGTACGGGGTTGGTCTTGGTGGAGGCTGAGCCTTTGTCGTTGCAACGACAGGTGGTACTCGGACTACGAAAGGGGTAGGCCAAGCATGAGGAGTTGGTGTACCTGCAGGGTTAGCCTGAGGGATGCGCACTACGTATGGTTGTTGGCGTGTCATGATGTTAGAGGTAGGCATGGTGGAGGGCACTCGGATTACAAACGGCCGCTGCGGGTTATGAGGTGATTGAGGTGCAGAGTTAGCGGGGGGAATCTGAACCAGGAATGGTTTGTTAGATGTTCCTTGTTTGTTTTCGGGGTAGACGGTGTTGATGCGGGGTGTGCTGGAGTCATCATCACAATAGATTAAGGTAATTACGTACGGTGTCTCTTTAGCGTTCAGGGGGTCTTTAAACACCCCCATGGTCTAGTTTTGCGGTTGCACGGGGTTAGCCCCATCGAAGGTGATCTTGCCATCATCGATCATCCTCTGGATGTCCTGCTTCAGGGTGAATCAGTAATCCATTCCATGCCCGTTGCGTTTGTGATAGTCGCAGAAGCGATCCATCCTGAATCCTTTGGGCATGGGCGGATCATCCGGCGTTGCCAAGCTTGGGTTCTGTATGAGTTGACAGAACCAGTCATGTCTTTGGATAGCCACTGGGGACAATTGCTTATGTTGCATCAATCCAGCCTTTAAAAGTTGATCAAAGAGCTGGCATGACTTCATCGATAAGGGCGTGTACTGAGAGGGTTCCTTCCTCTCGAAGTTACGCGTACGGTTCGTCGGGTTTTGTGATGACGATTCCGGGGCTGCTGTGGGAGCTGGCTGATAGTAGTTAGTGGGGGGAATGGGTGGTTTGTATTGATGCGTGGTGTTTTTTTATTGTGCCCCCGCTATTGCTACTATAGTTGCCTTGGCCTTTTCTTTGTCTTTCTTAGTGTGTTGATTTCTGAAAGTCTGGTATGCAGGGTCATTGCTGTTTTGAGCAGCTTCCTCTATGTTTTTGATTTGTTCAAATGCTTGGTTCAGATTGTGCACATTGAGGTAATACAGTTTGGACATGAAGAAGTCATTGATAGTCCCTTTCAGTATTGTGAGCAGATAGGTTTGAGATTGGGTCATGCAACTCGTTGAGAGCTGCACTCCATCTCTGAATGAACTTCTGCACTGGTTCAAGCGGTGCCTGCTTGATCTGCATGAGGCTGTCCAGTGTTGCTTTGGGTTTCAAGTTATACTTGAACCTGGTCACAAACTGGCATAGAAGGTCGTCTAGGAAAAGGATGGAATTCCTTGGCAAGGCCCGGTACCAGTCAAGTGCCCTTCCCATGAGGGACATGGGGAATAATCGTAGTATTAAGTGGGGCCATGCCTGGAGGAGTGCACACTCTAATCTGAACGTGATGAGGTGGGCGTTGGGGTCTATCTCCCCATTATACTTAGTCAGCATTGGGAGAGGGACACCCTTGGGAAAATTCAATGGCAGGACAAAGGAGCTGATAGGGTCATCATTGTAGAAATCTACTACTCTCAGCTCTCCATCAGTGACCGTTTTGAGGTGTTTTACCTCATCTGTCAATTCTTGCATCAATTTTTTAGCATCCGCCCAATCTTGGGTACTCGGTGAAGCTACAGGCTGGGGGTGTGGGGATGCATACTAGCTAGATTGCTGGGTCACGGGTTGGAAAGCCTAAGGCTGGGTGATCGGCAGTTGTGCCTGTGGGTAGTTAACAGCGAGTGGTACTAAGGTTGAGATGTTAAAAGGAAAATGTTATGGTTGTTGTTGTTGTTGCAGCTGGGGCTGTGCTTGAGGAACCGTAATCGTGGGGATTGCATGGGGCGGGATGTGGTGATGAGGAATTTGATATGATGACGCCCCCCTTACTGGTCATTGTCCCGCTACGTTGTATGCGGGGACTCCCTGTTGGGCTGGGACTGCTTGGCGAGCTGTATGCATCTGGATATGGGGTATGAAATGAGCTAATGTAGACGTGGGGATCACATGCGGCATCCCAATTACGCGAGGTGGGAATGTTGATCTTGTGCCATCATGAGGAGGCAGTGCTTGTGAGGACGGGCCCGTAGCTGTATTAGGGGTAACTGTTATAGGGAAGGTGTGAGGTTGGGGATCGCTCAGGAGCGGGATGTGCACGAGTGCTGGTGTTTCTGGTGGTGGCATCTGAACTTGGGCGAGTCTAGTGTCTTGTACAGACAGGGCTTCCCCCGTCCAGGGATGGAAGATGGGGTTCATCTGTGCTTGGGGGATCAATGTGTGGTATGAGTCTCCCTACTTAGATTGGGCAGTGAACTCATCTTCTTCCCCTGGCTGAGGCTCTAACGTGGGTTGGTCCAATGACTGGCTCCTGTGTAGAAGGAGCTGAGTAAAGAGCTCCAAGAATTGTTCTGGAACAGGGATTACATCATATGGGGAAGGGATGAACTCATGTCCCCCCCTGTAAAAGAGTTTGAATTGTCTCTTTACTTTGATTTCAGCTAGATCCACCGCCAGGCCGGCTTGTATCTTAATGCAGATGAAGTTATACTCATCTTGGGTTATAACGTTGGTAGCTGGATCTCTCCCTTGTAACCTCAAAGACCGACGGGGCCCCATCATGGATTGCCCTCCCAAGTGTGGTGTGATAGACTACTAGGCAGCCATGGTGTCTGAGATGTTAATGTCCTGGGTAGTGGCAGCAGTGGTGTTTACGGGATTCATGATGATAGGTTGCGTGTGTAAAACTGTTTGTGGCCGGTGTAGACGAATCTATAGCGTAACTGTGCAACGTAGACGCTGGTGTAATGGTGCAGCGTAGACGTTGGCATAAGTTAGTAGCGTAGATGTTGGCGTAAGTTAGCAGCGTAGACGCTAGGGCACGTGTGCAGCGTAGACACTGGAAGGTTGACAGTGTAGACGCTGAGAGTCGGGGATTACAACAGGGTAGCGAAAACACTGATGAGTGTAGACGCTGAGAAGCGTACAGTCAATTTGTTTAAGTGGAGGCCCTCCTTCTAGCACCAATTTCTGTACCGCCCGAAATCATCGGTCCCCAGCTGGAAGGAAAAATAGAGACCGCGGGATAGCGGGACGAGCACAGATGACCCTACCTTCGCCTGAGGATGAGCTGGAATGCACGAAGGTAGGGTACCTTGGGTGGTCTGCACGCGGATCAGACAAGGATTTCCCCGAGCGCCACCGAAGTGTTATACGCTGGGTTAAGCGTAAACTGTATAACGGGGGTAAAACGAGAAAACAGTGAAAATAGGGCGTAAACAAAGTGTGGACAGCGTAACAGTGTAAACGAGGTGTATATAGCGTAAACAGTGTGAACAGGGCATAGACAGCGTAAAGCATAAACAGGGTGTGTACAGCGTAAATAGTGTAAACAGGGCATAGACAATGTAAAGCGTAAACAGGGCGTGTACAGCGTAAACAGTGTAAACAGGGTGTAGACAGCGTAAACAGAGCGTAAAGAGTAAAGCGTAAACAAGGTTTAGACAGCGTAAAGTGTAAGTGCAGCGTAAACAGCGTAAACAAGTTTAAACGGCGTAGACAAATGTAAACAGCGTAAATAATGTGAGCATAAATAGAAAGTAAACTGTAACAATGACGCTGTAAGAATAGTTTTCGAGGTACCGGACTTAACGCAGTTGTGCGTGTACACAAGGCGGACGCAAAGCCCTGGTGGGTGCAAGGAGGCGGCTGGTTTGCACGGTAGGCGGAGTGTAGAGAATGTGCTCAGCGTACAGGACTTCCAGCGTGTGAGGGTTTCAAGCTCTAGTTTTACCGCGTAATTACTCTGGTTCTGCTCTGGTAAATTTTTGCCAATCGTAAAAATGTAGAAAAATGGGCCTTTTATAGGGGAAGGGTTACCGGGAAAATCGGGTTGGGAGACACGTGGCGTGTCGACCGGGCGTGTACATTTTAGAAATATGGTATATGTTGGGCGTATACACTACATCAGGCCAGCGTATACGCTAGGCGTATACGTTGGACTTGCTGGGCGTATACACTACATCAGGCCAGTGTATACGCTAGGCGTATACGTTGGACTTGCTGGGCGTGTGAACTTGGATGGACGCTGGGCGTATACGCTGATGGATGTTGGTGTATACACTGGGCGTATACACTGATGAATGCTGGCGTATACGTTGGGGCGTATACGCTGATGGATGCTAGCCACCGACTTGCTTCAATTCTTGCTCCTGTTGCACCTACTGAGCGTACATGTGAGGCGTGTATGCTGGGCATCTGGCGTATACGCTGGGCGTCTACGCTAGGAGTCTACGCTGGGCATAGACGCCGGCACAACACTTGGTAAAAATCGAGTGTTTCAGTCCTCGAAATTGCCATGTGTGACTCCAAATGTAGCCGACGCCGTCTGAGGGTCACAAGGATCTGCTTCTTGTTGGACAAGCGCCAAACTCGAAATTTTTTGTGGTGTGTCAGTTGCATTGGCACGAGCGCTCTCACGAGACCAATTGACGGCCCAACGAACCCTCGTGACCAAGTGTTGGCCCAACGGTCCCTCGTGACCAACTGTTGTCCAAACTGTCCCTCGTGACCAAGGGTTGGCCCAACTGTCCCTCGTGACCAAGCATTGAACCAACGATCCCTCGTGACCCAGTGTTGGCCCAATGGTCCCTCATGACCAAGCGTTGAACCAGCGGTCCCTCGTGACCAAGTGTTGGCCCAACAGTCCCTCGTGACCACATTTATAAGGGTGCAGGATGTTATGGCTGAAACTCACCCAATCAACATATATGAGGAGAGGTAGCATTCTCCGTGGGAGCACTACACGGTGCTCTCGCAAGAGTGCTCTCCATGGGAGAACCTCGCATAGCTGCACTGGCACGAGCGCTCTCACGAGACCAAGTGATCGCCCAACGGACCCTCGTGACCACATTTATAAGCGTGCAAGATTGTATGGCCGAAACTAGCCCAATCAACATATATGGGGAGAGGTAGCGTTCTCCCTGGGAGCACTGCATGGTGCTCTCGCAAGAGTGCTCTCCATGGGAGCACCTTGCATAGCTGCATTGGCATGAGCGCTCTCACGAGACCAACTGACGGCCCAACGGACCGTCGTGACCAACTGTTGGCCCAACAGTCCCTCGTGACCAACTATTGTCCAAATGGTCCCTCGTGACCAAGGGTTGGCCCAATGGTCCCTCATGACCAAGCATTGAACCAACGATCCCTCATGACCCGGTGTTGGCCCAACAATTCCTCATGACCAAGCGTTGAACCAGCGGTCCCTCATGACCAAGTGTTGGCCCAACGGTACCTCGTCACCAAATTTATACGTGTGCAGGATGGTATGGCTGAAACAGGCCCAATTAGGATATATGGGGAGAGATAGCGTTCTACCTGGGAGCATCGCACAGTGCTCTCATGAGAGTGCTCTCCATGGGGAGCACCTCGCATAGCTGTGCTGGGACGAGCGCTCTCACGACACCAAGTGATAGCCTAATGGACCCTCGTGACCAGGCGTTGGCCCAACGGACCCTCGTGACCAAGTGTTAGCCCAACAGTCCCTCGTGACCAACTTTTGTCCAAACGGTCCCTCGTGACCAAGGGTTGGCCCAATGGTCCCTCGTGACCAAGCATTGAACCAACGATCCCTCGTGACCCAGTGTTGGCCCAACGGTCCCTCATGATCAAGCGTTGAACCAGCGGTCCCTCATGATCAAGCGTTGAACCAGCGGTCCCTCGTGACCACATTTATAAGGGTGTAGGATGGTATGGCTGAAATTGGCCCAATCAGGATATATGGGGAGAGGTAGCATTCTCCCTGGGAGCACTGCACAGTGCTCTCACAAGACTGCTCTCCATGGGAGAACCTCGCATAGCTGCGAGGGCACGAGCGCTCTCACAAGATCAAGTGATCGCCCAACGGACCCTTGTGACCACATTTATAAGGGTGTAGGATTGTATGGCCGAAACTAGCCCAATCAACATATATGGGGAGAGGTAGCATTCTCCCTGGGAGCACTGCACAGTGCTCTTGCAAGAGTGCTCTCCATGGGAGCACCTCGCATAGCTGCATTGGCACGAGCGCTCTCACGAGACCAACTGATGGCCCAACGGACCCTCGTGACCAAGTGTTGGCCCAATGGTCCCTCATGACCAACTATTGTCCAAACGGCCCCTCGTGACCAAGGGTTGGCCCAACGGTCCCTCGTGACCAAGCGTTGAACCAACGATCCCTCGTGACTCGGTGTTGGCCCAACGATCCCTCATGACCAAGCGTTGAACCAGCGGTCCCTCGTGACCACATTTATAAGGGTGCAGGATGGCATGGCTGAAACTGGCCCAATCAACATATATGGGGAGAGGTAGCGTTCTCCCCGGGAGCACTGCATGGTGCTCTCGCAAGAGTGCTCTCCATGGGAGAACCTCGCATAGCTGCGTTGGCACGAGCGCTCTCACGAGACCAAGTGATCACCCAACGGACCATCGTGACCACATTTATAAGGGTGTAGGTTTTTATGGCCGAAACTGGCCCAATTAACATATATGGGGAGAGGTAGCATTCTCCCTGGGAGCACTGCACAGTGCTCTTGCAAGAGTGCTCTCCATGGGAGCACCTCGCATAGCTGCATTGGCACGAGCGCTCTCACGAGACCAACTGACGGCCCAATGGACCCTCGTGACGAAGTGTTGGCCCAATGGTCCCTCGTGACCAACTGTTGTCCAAACGGTCCCTCGTGACCAAGGGTTGGCCCAACGGTCCCTCATGACCAAGGGTTGAACCAACGATCCCTCGTGACCCAGTGTTGACCCAACGGTCCCTCATGACCAAGCGTTGAACCAGTGGTCCCTCGTGATGAAGTGTTGGCCCAACGGTCCCTCGTGACCACATTTATAAGGGTGCAGGATGGTATGGCTGAAACTCACCTAATCAACATATATGGGGAGAGGTAGCGTTCTCCCTGGGAGCACTACACGGTGCTCTCGCAAGAGTGCTCTCCATGGGAGAACCTCGCATAGCTGCACTGGCACGAGCGCTCTCACGAGACCAAGTGATCACCCAACGGACCCTCGTGACCACATTTATAAGTGTGCAGGATTGTATGGCCGAAACTAGCCCAATCAACATATATGGGGAGAGGTAGCATTCTCCCTAGGAGCACTGAACGGTGCTCTCGCAAGAGTAATTTCCATGGGAGCACCTCGCATACCTGCATTGGCACGAGTGCTCTCACGAGACCAACTGACGGCCCAATGGAACCTCGTGACCAAGTGTTGGCCTAACGGTCCCTCGTGACCAATTGTTGTCCAAACAGTCCCTCGTGATGAAGGGTTGGCCCAACGGTCCCTCATGACCAAGCATTGAACCAACGATCCTTCGTGACCCGGTGTTGGCCCAACGGTCCCTCATGACCAATCGTTGAACCAGCGGTCCCTCGTGACCACATTTATAAGGGTGCAGGACGGCATGGCTGAAACTGGCCCAATCAACATATATGGGGAGAGGTAGCGTTCTCCCTGGGAGCACTGCACGATGCTCTCGCAAGAGTGCTCTCCATGGGAGCACCTTGCATAGCTGCGTTGGCACGAGCGCTCTCACGAGACCAAGTGATGGCCCAACGGACCCTCGTGATCAAGTGTTGGTCAAACGATCCCTCATGACCAAATGTTGGCCCAACGGTCCCTCGCCACCACATTTATAAGGGTGCAGGATGGCATGGCTGAAACTGGTCCAATCAACATATATGGGGAGAGGTAATGTTCTCCCTGGGAGCACTACACGGTGCTCTCGCAATAGTGCTCTCCATGGGAGCACCTCGCATAGCTGCGTTGGCACGAGTGCTCTCGCGAGACCAACTGATGGCCCAACGGACCCTCGTGATCAAGTGTTGGCCAAACTGTCCCTCGTGATCAAGTGTTGGCCCAACGGTCCCTCGTGACCAAGTGTTGGCCCAATGGTCCCTTGTGACCACATTTATAAGGTTTCAGGATGGTATGGCTGAAACTGGCCCAATCAACATATATGGGAAGAGGTAGCATTCTCCCTGGGAGAACTGCACGGTGCTCTTGCCAGAGTGCTCTTCATGGGAGCACCTCGCATAGCTGTGCTCGCACGAGACCAAGTGATGTCCCAACGGACCCTCATGACCAAGAGTTGGCCAAACAGTCCCTCATGACCAAGAGTTGACCAAACGGTCCCTCATGACCAAGCGTTGAACCAGCGGTCGCTCATGACCAAGCGTTGAACCAACGGTCCCTCGTGACCAAGTGTTGGCCCAACAGACCATCGTGACCAAGGGTTGGCCCAACGGACCCTCGTGACCAACGGTTGTCCAAATGGTTCCTCGTGACCAAGTGTGGGCCCAACGGTCCCTCGTGATCAAGTGTTGGCCAAACGGTCCCTCCTGACCAAGCGTTGAGCCAGCGGTCCCTCGTGACCAAATTTATAAGGTTGCAGGATGGTATGGATGAAACTGGCCCAATCAACATATATGGGGAGAGGTTGCATTCTTCCTGGGAGCACCTCGCATAGCTACGCTTACATGAGACCAAGTTTTGGTGGAACGGTCCCTCGTGACCAAGGGTTTCCCCAACGGTCCCTCATGACCAAGCATTGAACAAACGGTCCCTCATGACCACGTGTTAGCCCAACAGACCATCGTGACCAAGGGTTGGCCCAACGGACCCTCGTGACCAAGCGTTGGCCAAACGGTCCCTCATGACCAAGCGTTGACCCGACGGTCCCGCGTGACAAAGTGTTGGCCAAACGGAGCATCATGATCAAGGGTTGGCCCAACGGTCCCTCGTGACCAAATTTATAAGGGTGCAGGATGGTATGGCTAAAATTGGTCCAATCAACATATGTGGGGAGAGGTAGCGTTCTCCCTGGGAGCACAGCACAGTGCTCCCGCAAGAGTGCTCTCCATGGGAGCACCTCGCATAGCCGCGTTGGCATGAGCGCTCTCACGAGACCAAGTGTTGGCCCAACGGTCCCTCGTGACCGAGTGTTGGCCAAACGGAACATCATGGCGAAGGGTTGGCCCAACGAACCCTCGTGACCAAGTGTTGGCCTAATGGTCCCTCATGAACAACTATTGGCCAAAGGATCCCTCGTGACCAAGTGTTGACGCAGCGGACCCTCGTGACCAAGGGTTGGCCCAACGGTCCTTTGTGATCAAATTTATAAGGGTGCAGGATGGTATGGCTGAAACTGTCCCAAGCAGCATGTCTGGGGAGAGGTAGCATTATCCCTGGGAGCACTGCACGGTGCTCTCGTGAGAGTGATCTCCATGGGAGCACCTCGCATAGCTGCGCTGGCACGAGTGCTCTCAAGAAACCATGCGATGGCCCAATGGACCCTTGTGATCAAGTGATGGCCCAACAGTCCCTCGTGACCAAGGGTTAGCCAAACGGACCCTCGTGACCAAGGGTTGGCCCAACGGACCCGCATGACCAAGGGTTGGCCCAACGGACCTGCATGACCAAGCGTTGGGCCAACGGTCCCTTGTGACCAAGTGTTGGCCCAAACGGTCCCTCGTGACCAACTGTTGGCGCAACGTTCCCTCGTGACCAAGTGTTGGTCAAATGGACCCTGGTGACCAAGGGTTGGCCCAACGGTACCTTGTGACCAAGTGTTGGCACAACATTGTTGGCCAAACAGACCCTCGTAACCAAGGATTGGCCCAACGGTCCCTCGTGAACAAGTGTTGGCCCAACGGTCCCTCATGACCAAATTTATAAGGGTGCAAGATGGTATGGATGAAGTTGGCCCAATCAGCATATATGGGGAGAGGTAGCATTCTCGCAGGGAGCACCGCACAGTGCTCTCATGCGAGGGATCTCCATGGGAGCACCTCGCATACCTTCGCTGGCACAAGCACTCTCACGAGACCAAGTGATGGCCCAATGGACCCTCGTGACCAAATGATGGTCAAACAGACCCTTGTGACCAAGTGTTGGCCAAATGGTCCCTCATGACCAAGCGTTGAACCAATGGTCCCTCATGACCAAGTGTTGGCCCAACAGATCATCGTGCCCTAGTGATGGCCCAACGGTCCCTCATGACCAACTATTGGCCAAACGGACCCTCGTGACCAAGGGTTGGCCATACGGTCCCTCGTGACCAAGTGTTGGCCCAACGGTCCCTCATGACCAAGGGTTGGCCAAACGGACCCTCGTGACCAAGGGTTGATCGAATGGACCTGCATGACCAAGGGTTGGGCCAACGGTTCCCTGTGACCAAGTGTTGGCCCACCGGTCCCTCGTGACCAAGTGTTGGCTCAACAGTCCCTCATGACCAAGGGTTGTTCCAACAGTCCCTCGTGACCAAGGGTTGTTCCTACGGTCCCTCGTGACCAAGTGTTGGCACGACGTTCCCTCACGACCAAGGGTTGGCCCAACGGTCCCTCGTGACCAAGGGTTGGCCCAACGGTCCCTCGTGACCAAGTGTTGTCCAAACGGACCCTAGTGACCAAGGATTGGCCAAACGGTCCCTCGTGACCAACTGTTGGCGCAACGTTCCCTCGTGACCAAGTGTTGGCCCAACGGTCCGTCGTGACCAAGTGTTGGCACAACATTCCCTCGTGACCAAGTGTTGGTCAAATGGACCCTTGTGACCAAGGGTTGGCCCAACGGTCCCTTGTGACCAAATTTATAAGGGTGCAGGATGGTATGGCTGAAATTGGCCTAATCAGCATATATGGGGAGAGGTAGCATTCTTGTTGGGAGCACCTCGCATAGCTGCTTTGGCACAAGCACTCTCATGAGACCAAGTGATGGCCCAACGGACCCTCGTAACCAAGTGTTGGCCCAATGCACCCTCGTGACCAAGCGTTGAACCAATGGTCCCTTGTGACCAAGTGTTGGCCCGACGGTCCCTCGTGATCAAGTGTTCGCCAAACGGTCCCTCGTGACCAAGTGTTCGCCAAACGGTCCCTCATGACCAAGCGTTGAACCAACGGTCCCTCATGACCAAGTGTTGGCCCAATGGTCCCTCGTGACCAAGTGTTCGCCAAATGGTCCCTCGTGACCAAGGGTTGGCCCAACGGTCCCTCGTGACCAACTGTTGGCCCAACGATCCCTCATGACCAAGGGTTGGCCCAACGGTCCCTCATGACCAAGTGTTTGCTAAATGATCCGTCGTGACCAAGTGTTCACCAAATGGTCCCTCGTGACCAAGGGTTGGCCCAACGGTCCCTCATGACCAAGTGTTTGCTAAATGATCCGTCGTGACCAAGTGTTCACCAAATGGTCCCTCATGACCAAGCGTTAAACCAACGGTCCCTCATGACCAAGGGTTAGCCCAACGGTCCCTCGTGACCACATTTATAAGGGTGCAGGATGGTATGGCTAAAACTAGCCTAATCAGCATATATGTTGAGAGGTAGCGTTCTCCCTAGGAGCACCGCACGGTGCTCTCATGAGAGTGCTCTCCATGGGAGCAACTCGCTTAGCTGCGATGGCATGAGCGCTCTCACGAGTCCAAGTGCTGGCCAAACAGAAGCCCTCCTCGAGAGCGTGCTCCCTGAGAGCGTTCTCCTTGAGAGTGCCTTCCCGGTACGCACGTGAGAGTGTTCTCGTTGAGAGCACCCTTCGTGGGAGCATTCTCCCTGAGTACACCTTGCGCTACGCATGTGAGAGCATTCTCCTGGAGAGCATCCTCATTGAGAGCATTCTCCTGGAGAGCGCCCTCGTTGAGAGCATTCTCTCGGAGCATGCCTTCCATGAGAGTGCCCTACCTGAGAATGGGCTCGCTGAGGACGCCCTATCCAATAGCTTCCTTCTTAAGACTGCACTCCTTGAGATCGCCCTCTGTTAGAGCAGCCTCCCTGAGAGCGTTCTCGTTGAGATCACCCTCCCTAAGAGCGTTCTCCTTGTGTTATGCTCATGAGAGTGTTCTTCTCGAGAGCGCCCTCGTTGAGAGCGTTCTCTCGAAGAGCGCCCTCCGATAGAGTGGTGTTCTTGAGAGCATTCTCGTTGAGTGCACCCTCTCTGAGAGCACCTTGCATTATGCACGTGAGAATGTTCTCCTCGAGAGCACGCTCGTTGAGAGCATTCTCATGGAGAACACCCTCCTCGAGAGAGTTCTGGCTGAGAACACCCTCCTTGAGAGCGTTCTCGCTGAGAGCGCCCTCTACGAGAGCATTTTCTTTGAGGACGCTCTTTTTGAGAACGTGGTCTTCATGACAAAATTTATAAGGATGCAAGATGGTATGGCTGAAACTGGCCCAATAAGCATATATGGGGAGAGGTAGCGTTCTTCCTGGGAGCATCGCACAGTGCTCTCGTGAGAGCACTCTCACAAGAGTGCCTCGCATAGCTGCGCTAGCAAGAGCGCGCTCTCATGAGAGCACCTCATGCAGCGCTTGCGAGAGCACTCTCCGTGGGAGTGCCTCTTGCTGCACACATGATGGTGTTCTCTCTTGGAGTGTCCTCCCTGAGAGAGCCTTGCGTTGCGCATTTGAGAGCGTTCTCAATGAGACAGCCCTCGTTGAGAGCATTCTGTTGGACAGTGCTCTTCCTGGGAGTGGCCTCCTTGAAAGCGTTCTCCTCGAGAATGCCCTCCTTGAGAGCTTTCTCCATGAGAGTGCCCTTGCTGAGCATGCTGAACGTGAGCACGCTCTCTATGGGAGCGCACTCCATGGAGAGCGTTCTCGTTGACAGCGTTCTCCCCGAGAGCACCTTACACTACGCACGTGGGAGCATTCTCTTTTGGAGTGCCCTCCCTGAGAGCGCCTTGTGCTATGCACGTGAGAGTGTTCTCCTCGAAAGCACCCTCATTGAGAGTGTTCTCTTGGAGAGTGCCCTCCTTGAGAACGGTCTCCCTGAGGATGCCCTCCTTGAGAGCATCCTCCTTAAGAGCGTGCTCCACGAGAGCGTTCTCCTTGAGAGCGCCCTCCCCGAGAGCACCTTCCGCTATGCACGTGAGAGTGTTCTCATTGAGAGAACCATCTCAGAGGGCATGCTCCCAGAGAGCGCTCTCCCTGAGAGCGGCCTCCCTCATAGCATTTTCCCTGATAGTGCCTTGCGCTACGCATCTAGAGTGTTCTCCTTGAGAGTTCCTTCGTTGAGAGCATTCTCTCAGAGCGTGCCCTTCCTAAGAGTGCCCTCCGAGAGAAGGGTCTCCCTGAGGATGCCCTCCTTAAGAGCGTGCTCTGTGAGAGTGTTCACCTTGAGAGCGCCCTTCGTTAAAGAGGCTTTTTGGAAAGCATTCTCCTTGAGAGCACCCTTCATGAGAGCACCTTGCGCAACACACGTGAGACTGTTCTCGTTCAGAGTGCCTTCCTGGAGAGTGGCCTCCCTCCAAGTGTTCTCCCTGAGAATGCCTTGCGCTACGAACATGAGAGTGTTCTCCTCGAGAGCATTGTCTTGGAGAGCATCCTCCGTTAGAGCGCCCTCCCAGAGAGCTCCCTCCATGGGAGCGTTCTCCCTGAGTACACCTTGCGCTATGCACGTGAGAGTGGTCTCTTGGAGAGTACCCTCGTTGAGAGCGTTCTCTCGGAGCACACCCTCCATGAGAGTGCCCTCCCTGAGAACGGGCTCACTGAGGACGCCCTCTCCAATAGCGTCCTCCTTAAGACTGCCCTTTGCGAGATCTTTCTCTGCGAGAGCACCCTTTGTTAGAGTGGCCTCCCTGAGAGCATTCTCCTTGAGATCACCCTCCCTAAGAGCGCCTTGTGCTATGCTCATGAGAGTGTTCTTCTTGAGAGCGTTCTCTCAAAGAGCACCCTTGGTTAGAGGGGTGTTCCTGAGAGCGTTCTCACTGAGTGCACCCTCTTTGAGAGTGCCTTGTGTTACGCATGTGAGAATGTTCTCCTCGAGAGCACACTCGTTGAGAGCATTCTCATGGAGAGCAACCTTTGCTAGAGCATTCTCGCTGAAAGCACCCTCCCCGAGAGCGTTCTCACTGAGAGCGTTCTCACTGAGAGCGCTCTCTACGAGAGCATTTTCCTTGAGGGCGCCCTTACTTGGTGCTCTCTCTCTGAGAATGCTCTTATTGAGAACGTGGTCTTCATGACAAAATTTATAAGGGTGCGGGACAGTATGGCTAAAACTGGCCCAATCAGCATATATAGGGAGAGGTAGTGTTGTTCCTGGGAGCATCGCATGATGCTCTCGCGAGAGCGCTCTCACGAGAGCACTCTCCGTGGGAGTGCTTCTTGCTGCGCACATGATGGTGTTCTCTCAAGGAGTGTCCTCCATCAGAGAGCCTTGCATTGCGCATTTGAGAGCGTTCTCTATGAGAGAGCCCTCATTGAGAGCATTCTGTTGTAGAGCGCTCTTCCTGGGAGTGGCCTCCCTGAAAGCGTTCTCCCTGAGAATTCCCTCCTTGAGAGCGTTCTCCATGAGAGCACCCTCCTTGAGCATGCTCAATGTGAGCACGCTCTCTATTGGAGCGCCCTCCATGAGAACGCTCTCCTAGAGAGTGCCCTCCATGAGAACGCTCTCCTAGAGAGCACCCTTCTTGAGAGTGCGCTCCCGGGGAGAACACTATCTCTCCCTATATATGTTGATTGGGCCAGTTTTAGCCATACTATCCCACACCCTTATAAATTTGGTCAAGAAGGTCCATTCGGCCAACACTTGGTCGAGAGCGTCTCCTAAAGAACGTTCTTCATGAGAGCGGCCTTTTGGAGAGCGTTCTCCTTGAGAGTGCCTTGGGCTACGCATGTGAGATTGTTCTCCTGCAGAGCGCCTTCGTTGAGAGCTCCTTTTCGAAGGGTGCCCTCCCCGAGAGTGACCTCCTTGAGAGCACCTTGCGTTGTGCACCTGAGAGTGTTCTCCTTGAGAGTGTACTTGTTGAGAGTGTTCTCTTGGAGAGCGCCCTTCTTGAGATCGGTCTCACTAGGGGCACCCTCCCCAAGAGCATTCTCATTGAGAGCACCCTCCGTTAGAGTGGCCTTCTGAAGAGCTTTCTCCTTGAGAGGGCCCTTGCTGGGAGCGTTCTCCCTGTAACACCCTGGTTGAGAGCATTCTGTTGAAGAGTGCCCTCCCTGAGAGCGTTCTTCTTGAGAGCTGCCTCAGTCAGAGTAGCCTCCACAAGAGCATTCTCCTTGAGCANCTTGAGAGCTGCCTCAGTCAGAGTAGCCTCCACAAGAGCATTCTCCTTGAGCACGCGTTGTGCCCTGGTGTGAATGTTCTCCTCGAGAGTGCCCTCCCCAAGAGCGTTCTGTTGGAGAGCATCCTCTGTTAGAGCGGCCTCCATGAGAGCGTTCTCCATGAGAGCACCTTGTGTTACGCACGTGAGAGTTTTCACCTTGAGAGCGTTCTTTCGTAGAGCACCCTTCCTAAGTGCGCCCTCCCTGAGAACGCCCTCCTTGAGAGCGGTCTCCCTGAGGACGTCCTCATCGGTAGTGTTCTCCCTGTTGCGCCCTCGTTGAGAGCGGTCTCAAGGAGGGCGTTCTCTAGGGAGATAGCTCTAGCAAGGTGCTCTAGAGGAGAACGCTCTGAGAGAGGTCGCTCTAAGGGAGAGAGCTCTCAAGGAGAATGCTCTCGAGGAGGGCGATCTCACGTAGAACGCTCTTAAAGAGAGACTCTCTCAACGAGGGTGTCCCCAACGAAATCGATCTCAATGAAGATGTTCTAATGGAGGTAGCTCTCCAAGAGAACAATCTCAACAAGGGTGCTCTCCAGGAGAACACTCTCACATGCATAATGCAAAGTGCGCTAAGGGAGCCCCCTTTGAGGGAGAGCACTCGCCCAGAGGGAGCTCTTAATGAGGGCTCTCCAAGAAGAATGCTCCAGAGCAACCAACCCCATGGAACATGCCCACAATGCTGCAAGCCTTTTATCTCAAATCGTAAACGAGGACACCGCCTTCTCCGGGGCTATCCTTCTTCGCAAACAAGGCTCGCGGGTCATGAACATGAACAACGAGGCCATGATATCATGGGCAGGGCAAGGCTTCCCTCGGGGGAGAAACCCACGTATCGCTCTATATCGCTCCGACCGCTCGTCAACTCTACCTCCCCCTATATATGTTGATTGGGCCAGTTTCAGCCATACCATCCTGCACCCTTATAAATTTGATCACGAAGGACTAGCTCAAGGAAAGCGCTCTCACATGCGTGGCGTAAGGTGCTCTCTGGGAAGGCGTTCTCATTGAGAATGCTCTCCGAAAGGCCACTCTAACAGAGGGTGCTCTCACAGAGGGCGTTCTCAGGGAGGGTGCTCTTGCAAAGAACACTCTCAACGATGACGCTCTTGAGGAGAACACCCTCCTCTAGAGCACCTTGCGTTGCGCACGTGAGAGTGTTCTCCCTGAGAGCGCCTTTGTTGAGAGCATTCTCTTGGAGAGTGGCCTCCATTAGAATGCCTTTCTTGAGAGAGGGCTCCGTGAGATCGCCCTCAATGAGAGTGTTGTTTTTAGGAGTGCCCTTCATTAGAGGGGCCTTCGGAAGAGCATTCTCTTTGAGAGCACCCTCATTGAGATCGTTCTATCGAAGAGTGCCTTCATTTAGAGTGCACCCTTCACGAGAGCGTTTTCCCTAAGTGCGGCCTCTGTGAGAACGTTCTTCTTAAGGACACGTTCTCCGATTATCTTGTGCTATGCCCGTGAGAGAATTCTTCTTGAGAGCACCCTTGTTGAGAGCTCTTTCTCAGAAGGTACCCTCTTAGAGAACGGCCTTCGTTAGTGGAAGCACCCTCAGAGCGTTCGACCTGAGATCACCTTGTGTTACGCACATGATAGTGTTCGTCCCGAGAGCACTTTTGTTGGGAGTGTTCTCTTGGAGAGCGTCCTCCATTACAGCGTCCTCGTTGAGATTGGTCTGGCTAAGGACGCCCTCCTTGAGAGCGTTCTTCTTCAGAGCACCCTCTGATAGAGCGACCATCTGACAAGTGTTCTCTTTGAGGGTGCCCTCTCCTAGATCATTCTTCATAGAGTGCCCTCGTCGAGATCATTCTATCGAAGGGTGCCCTCATTTAGATCGCATTTGCTGAGATCGTTCTTCCTAAGAGCGGTCTCTGTGAAAGTGTTCTCCTTAAGAGCTTCCTCCATGATGGTGTTGTCCATGGGATCACCTTGCATTATGCACGTGAGAGTGTTCACCTTGAGAGTGTCGTCGTTGAGAACACCTGGATCAGAGAGTGCCCTCCCTGAGAACGGTGTCATTGAGGATGCCCTTCTGGAGAGGCGTCCTCCTTAAGAATGTTCTTGGTGGTAGTGGCCTCTCCAGGAGTGCGCTCCATTAGATATGCTTTTCAGATAGTGTTCTCCTTGAGAGCACCTTCCCCGAGAGCGCTTAGCGTTAGTCGCATGAGAGTGTTCTCCTGGAGAGTGCCCTCGTTGAGAGCTCGCTCTTGAAGGATGCCCTCCCAGAAAGACGCCCTCCTTGACAGCGTCCTCCTTGAGAGTGTTGTATGTGAGATCACCTTCCCTGAGAGCGAGAGCGTTATCCTGGATAGCGCCCTGCTAAAGTGGCCTTCCATTTGAGCGTTCTCCGCGGAGTGCCGTCATCAAGAATGTTTTGTTGAAGAGCACCCTCCTTGAGGGTAGCCTCCAGTCTTTGCAAGAGCGATCTTCTTGAGAGCGGATTCTATGAAAGCGTTGTCCATGAGAGCACCTTGCGTTATGCATGTGAGAGTGTTTACCTCGAGAGCGCCCTCGTTGAGTACGTTCTTTTGGAGAACGCCCTTCATAAGAGTGCCCTTCCTGAGAATGCCGTCCTTGAGATTGGCCTCCCAGAGGACACCCTACTCAAGAGCATCTTTCTTAAGAACATTCTTCATGAGATCGACCTCCCCGAGAGTGCCCTCCTTGAGAGCGTTCTCATGGAGAGCTTTCTGCATAAGAGTGGCATCTCGAAGAGCGATCTCCTTGAGAGCATCTTTCTCAAGAGCGCGTTGCGCTACGTTATAGTGTTCTCTAGGAGGGCGCTCTCATGGAGAGCTTCGTCTTGGAGGGTGACCTCCCAGAGAGCGGTCTCCCTTTGAGCATTCTCCCTGAGAGCACTTTGCGTTATGCACGTGAGAGTGTTCTCCTTGAGAGCGACTTTGTTGAGCTACCTTTGTATTAGAATGTCGTCCTTCAGATTGGTCTTATTGGGGACGCCCTGCTTTAGAGCGTTCTACATGAGATCGCCCTCCCCGAGAGCGTGCTCCTTGAGAGCGGCCTTTCGAAGAGCATATTCTCCTAGGGAGGATCCTCGTCGTCAGCGTTCTCCGTGGAGCGCCCCCGTTGAGAGCGTTCTATCGAAGAGTGCTCTCCATGAGAGCGTTCTCCTTGAGATTAGCCTCTGTTAGAGTGGCATCCGCAAGAGCGTTTTTCATGAGAGCACCGTGCGCTCTCATGTGAGTGTTCTCATCGAGAGCGTCCTCATTAAGAGCACTGTTAATAAGAGTGCCCTTCCCGAGAGCGGTCTCATTCAGGACGGCGTCGTCAGGAATGGTCTCTTTAAGAATGTTCTAGGTGAGAGCACCCTCGCTTAGAGTGGCCCTTCCGAGAGCGTTCTTCTTGAGAGCGCTCTCAGGGAGAGCATTCTTCTTCAGAGCACTCTCAGGGAGAGCGCTCTCCTTCAGGTGCTACGTCGTGATCAAATTTAGAAGGGTGCGGGATAGTATGGCTAAAACTGGCCCAATCAACATATATAGGGGGAGGTAGAGTTAACAAGCGGTGGGAGTGATATAGAGCGATACATGGGTTTCTCCCCCCCAGGGAAGCCTTGCCCTGCCCACGATATCGTAGCCTCGTTGTTCATGTCCGTGACCCACGAGCCCCAGAGAAGGCGGTGTCCTCATTTACGATTTGAGATGAAAGGCTTGCAGCATTGCGGGCATGTTCCATGGGGTTGGTTGCCCTGGAGCATTGTTCCTGGAGAGCACTCGTTGAGAGCTCCCTCTTGGAGAGTGGTCTCCATCAAAGGGAGCACTTTGCGTTACGCACGCAAGAGTGTTCTCTTGGAGAGCACCGTTGTTGAGATTATTCTCTTGGAGAGCTACCTCGATTAGAACACCCTCCTTGAGAGCGTTCTCTTTAAGAGTGTTCTACGTGAGATCGCCCTCTCCAAGAGCATTTTGCTTGAAAGGTCTCTCCCTCAGAGCGATCTTCTCTAGAGCACCTTGTGTTGTGCACGTGAGAGTGTTCTCCCTGAGAGCGTTCTCTTGGAGAGTGGCCTCCATTAGAATTCCTTCCTTGGGAGTGGGATCCGTGAGATCGCCCTGCATGAGAGCATTCTTCTTAGGAGTGCCCTTCAGTAGAGGGGCCTTCGGAAGAGCGTTTTCTTTGAGATCGTTCTGTCGAAGAGTGCCTTCTTTTAGAGCGCGCCCTTCACGAGAGTGTTTTTCCCTGAGAGCGACCTCTGTGAGAACGTTCTTCCTGAGGACACCTTCTCCGATTATCTTGCACCAACCACGTGAGAGTGTTCTTCTCGAGAGCACCTTCGTAGAGAGCTCTTTTTCAGAAGGTGCCCTCTTCGAGAGCGAGCATCCTCAGAGCGTTCGACTTGAGAGCATCTTGTGTTACGCACATGATAGTGTTCTCCTCGAGAGTGCCGTGGTTGGGAGCATTCTCTTGGAGAGCGTCCTCCATTACAGCGTTCTTGTTGAGAGCGGTGTGGCTAAGGATGCCCTCCTTGAGAGCATTCTTTCTTCTGAGTGCCCTTTGCAAGAGTGACCATTTGAGGAGTGTTCTCTTTGAGAGTGCCCTCTCCCGGAGCGTTCTGTCTAGAGTGCCCTCATCGAGATCGTTCTGTCGAAGGGTTCCCTCATTTAGATCGCCTTTGCTGAGAGCTTTCTTCCTAAGAGCGGTCTCTTTGAAAGCGTTCTCCGAGAGAGCTCCCTCCGTGATGGCGTTGTCCATGGGAGCACGCTTGCGTTATGCACGTGAGAGTGTTCTTCTTGAGAGTGCTGTCGTTGAGAACGCTTGGATCGGAGGTGAGAGCGCTCTCATTGAATTGGTCCATGGTGACCAAATTTATAAGGGTGCGGGACGGTATGGCTGAAACTGGCCCAATCAACATATACAGGGGGAGGTAGAGTTGACGAGAGGTTGGAGTGAAAGAGTGATACATGGGTTTCTCCCCCCAGGGATGTTTTGCCCTGCCCACGATATCAAGGCCTGGTTGTTCATGTGGGTAACTTGCAAGGCTTGTTGGGAAGAAGGATAACCTCAGAGAAGGTGGTGTCTTCGTTTACGATTTGATTTGGGTGACCGTTTCATGGTCGTAGCACATCAAAAATAGTTGGCACTGATGGCTTTACGGGATTGAACGATCCCATGCGGAAATGATGTCGAATGACTTCGTGCAAATGGTAGCATTGATTCGGTGCGGTGGAGGAGGTAGAGCATTTGGGCGCCCCCACGGGGTAGCATCGAGCGCATGTCATCTCTACCTGTTCACCGATTCGATTGCCTAGTAGCGCATGGGTGGTAGTGGGGAGTTCACTTGGACGAGTTGAGAAACGATGAGGGACCCATTCTCTCCTGTTCTCAATGCACTTAAGGGTGCCTCGTTGTTGGTTTCAGTTTGAGGACTCTATTGATTCGGGTAACCGTCTCGAGGTTGTAGCACAATGAAAAGAGCCTTTTGTGGACCCAAGGACACAGGTAGCGCCTTCCCTTGGAGGAGCTTGCGAAGTTTGAGCGCACGCTCAAACACGGTCATAAGTTGTTGAAGGGTTAGGAGAAGCAGTTGGAGGGATGTTTGAGGCCCATGTATCGAAAATCCCTTGTCTTGGCTGCGGCACGCTATGTTTCTGTGTTTCACGAAGGAGTTTTTTGTTGCTCGGTCACGTGATGGGGAATTCGGTTAACCCCGAAATTCATTTCTGTAGAGTTGCAAGATCGGAGCCGGCAGTGATGGCTTTACGAGATTGAACAATCCCATGCAGAAACGATGTCGAATAACTTCATGCGAACGGTAGCATTGATTTGGTGCAATGGAGGAGGTAGAGCGTTCGGGCGCCTCCACGGGGTAGCGTCGAGGGCATGTCATCTCTGCCTGTTCACTGATTCAATTTCCTAGTAGCACATGGGTGGTAGTGGGGAGTTCACCTGGACGAGTCGAGAAACAACGAGGGACCCGTTCTCTCTTGTTCTCAATGCACTTGAGGGTGCCTCGTTATTGGTTTCGGTTTGAGGACTCTATTGATTCGGGTGACCGTCTCGAGGTTGTAGCACAATGAAAAGAGCCTTTTGTGGACTCAAGGACACAGGTAGTGCCTTCCCTTGGAGTAGCTTGCAAAGTTTGAGCGCACGCTCGAACGCGGTCGTAAGTTGTTTAAGGGTTAGGAGAAGTAGTCGGAGGGATGTTAGAGGCCCATATCTCGAAAATTCCTTGTCTTGGCTGCGGAACGCTGTGTTTCTATGTTTCACGAAGGAGTTTTCTGTTGCTTGGTCGCGTGACGGGGAATTTGGTTAACCCCGAAATTCGTTTCTGTAGAGTTGTGAGATCAGAGCCGACAGTGATGGCTTTACGAGATTGAACAATCCCATGCGGAAACGATGTCAAATGACTTCGTGCGAACGGTAGCGTTGATTCGGTGTGGTGGAGGAGGTAGAGTGTTTGGGCTCCTCCACGGGGTAGCGTCGAGCACATGTCGTCTCTGCCTGTTCACCGATTCGATTGCTTAGTAGCGCATGGGTGGTAGTGGGGAGTTCACCTGGACGAGTCGAGAAACGATGAGGGACCCGTTCTCTCTTGTTCTCAATGCACTTGAGGGTGCCTCATTGTTGGTTTTTGTTTGAGGACTCTATTGATTCGGGTGACTGTCTCGAGGTTGTAGCACAACGAAAAGAGCCTTTTGTGGACTCAAGGACACAGGTAGCGCCTTCCCTTGGAGTAGCTTGCGAAGTTTGAGTGCACGCTCGAACATGGTCGTATGTTGTTTAACGGTTAGGAGAAGCATTCAGAGGGATGTTTGAGGCCCATGCCTCAAAAATTCCTTGTCTTCGTTGCGGCACGCTATGTTTCTATGTTTCACAAAGGATTTTTCTGTTGCTCGGTTGCGTGACGGGAAATTCGGTTAACCCCGAAATTCGTTTCTGTAGAGTTGCGAGATCGGAGTCGGAACTGATGGCTTTACAGGATTGAACGATCCCATGCGGAAATGATGTCGAATAACTTCGTGTGAACGGTAGCATTGATTCGGTGCGGTGGAGGAGGTAGAGCTTTTGGGTGCCCCCACGGGGTAGCGTCGAGCTTATGTTGTCTCTGCCTGTTCACCGATTCGATTGCCTAGTAGCGCATGGGTGGTAGTGGGGAGTTCACCTGGACGAGTCTAGAAATGACGAGGGACCTGTTCTCTCTTGTTCTCAATGCACTTGAGGGTGCCTCGTTGTTGGTTTTGGTTTGAGGACTCTTGATTCGGGTGACCATCTCGAGGTCGTAGCACAACAAAAAGATCCTTTTGTGGACTCAAGGACACAGGTAGCACCTTCCCTCGGAGGAGCTTGTGAAGTTTGAGTGCACGCTCGAACATGGTTGTAAGTTGTTTAAGGGTTAGGAGAAGCAGTCGGAGGGATGTTGGAGGCCCATGTCTCGAAAATCCCTTGTCTTGGCTGCAGCACACTGTGTTTCTATGTTTCACGAAGGATTTTTCTGTTGCTTGGTCGCGTGACGGGGAAATCGGTTAACCCCGAGATTTGTTTCTATAGAGTTGCGAGATCGGAGCTGGCATTGATTGGTTTATGGGATTCAACGATCCCATGTGGAAACGATGTCGAATGACTTCGTGCGAATGGTAGCATTGATTCGGTGCGGTGGAGGATGTAGAGGATTTGGGCGCCCCCACGGGGTAGCGTCGAGCACATGTCGTCTCTGCCTGTTCACCTATTCGATTGCCTAGTAGCGCATGGGTGGAAGTGGGAAGTTCACCTGGACGAGTCGAGAAACGACGAGGGACCCATTCTCTCTTGTTCTCAATGCACTTGAGGATGCCTCGTTGTTGGTTTCGGTTTGAGGACTCTATTGAATTGGGTGACCGTCTCGAGGTCATAGCAGAATGAAAAGAGCCTTTTGTGGACTCAAGGACACAGGTAGCGCCTTCCCTTGGAGTAGCTTGCGAAGTTTGAGTGCACGCTCGAACATGGTTGTAAGTTGTTTAAGGGTTAGGAGAAGTAGTCGGAGGGATGTTAGAGGTCCATGTCTCGAAAATCCCTTGTTTTGGCTGCAGCATGCTGTGTTTCTGTGTTTCACGAAGGAGTTTTCTATTGCTCGGTTGCATGACGGGGAATTCGGTTAACCCCGAAATTCATTTATGTAGAGTTGCGAGATCGTTGCCGGCAGTGATGGCTTTACGGGACTGAACGACCCCATGTGGAAACGATGTCCAAAGATTTCATGCAAATGGTAGCATTGATTTGGTGCGGTGGAGGAGGTAGAGCGTTTGGATGCCCCCACGGGGTAGTGTTCAGCGCATGTCGTCTTCGCATGTTCACCGATTCGACTACCTAGTAGCGCATGGGTGGTAGTGGGGAGTCCTCTTGGACGAGGCGAGAAATGAAGAGCGACTTTGTCTCTCTTGTTCTCCATCCCCTTATGGGTGCCTCGCTGTTGTTTTTGGTTCGAGGATTCTATTGATTTGGGTGACCGTTTCGTGATCGTAGCATTTCGAAAATAGCCTTTCGCGGATTCAAGAACACAGGCTTGCGTTGTGATGCGAACGACGCCGTTGGCATCGGGTCATAGTTGGGTTTGCAATTCTGGGATGCATCTCCCATTTTCCTTGATGCGGTAGCGGTTGAGCACGTGCGAACGGCTACATCGGGTTTGTGTGGTTGAGGTAGTAGAGCATGTTTACGCCTCCACGGGGTAGCATCGGGTGCATGTTTTCTCTTCTTGTACACGGATCAGACCGCTCAGTAGCGCGTGTGTGGTAGATGCGAGTTCATGTGCACGTGCCGAAGTAGCAGGAGGACTGAGGTTCTATTCTCCTTCATGCATGTATGCATGGCTTGTTCTTCAGTGGGTGGCCCCTGAGGTGGCCTTTGTGGGTGGTAGTAAGGAGTTCACCTGGACGAGTCGACAAATGACGAGTGATCCGTTCTCTCTTGTTCTCAATGCACTTGAGGGTGCCTCGTTGTTGGTTTCCGTTTTGAGGACTTTATTGATTCGGGTGACCTTCTCGAGGTCATAGCAGAATGAAAAGAGCCTTTTGTGGACTCAAGGACACAGGTAGCGCCTTCCCTTGGAGTAGCTTGCGAAGTTTGAGTGCATGCTTGAACACGGTCTTAAGTTCTTTAAGGGTTAGGAGAAGCAATCGGAGGGATGTTTGAGGCCCATGTCTCGAAAATCCCTTGTCTTGGCTACGGCACGCTTTGTTTTTGTGTTTCACGAAGGAGTTTTCTATTGCTCGGTCGTGTGACGGGGAATTCGGTTAACCTCGAAATTCGTTTCTGTAGAGTTGTGAGATCGGAGCCGGCACTGATGGCTTTACGGGATTGAACCATCCCATGCGGAAACGATGTCAAATGACTTCATGCAAACGGTAGCGTTGATTTGGTACGGTGGAGGAGGTAGAGCGTTTGGGTGCCCCCATGGGGTAGCATCGAGCGCATGTCGTCTCTACCTATTCACTGATTCGATTGTCTAGTAGCGCATGGGTGGTAGTGGGGAGTTCACCTGAACGAGTCGAGAAACGACGAGGGACCCGTTCTCTCTTCTTCTCAATGCACTTGAGGGTGCCTCATTGTTGGTTTCAGTTTGAGGACTCTATTGATTCGAGTGACCATCTTGAGGTCGTAGCACAACGAAAAGAGCCTTTTGTGGACTCAAGGACACAGGTAGCGCCTTCCCTTGGAGGAGCTTGCGAAGTTTGAGCACACGCTCGAACACGGGCGTAAGTTGTTTAAGGGTTAGGAGAAGTAGTCGAAGGGATGTTGGAGGTCCATGTCTCGAAAATCCCTTGTCTTGGCTACAGCACACTGTGTTTCTGTGTTTCACGAAGGAGTTTTCTGTTGCTCAGTCGCGTGACGGGGAATTCGGTTAACCCCGAGATTCGTTTCTGTAGAGTTGCGAGATCGAAGCCAGCATTGATTGCTTTACGGGATTGAACGATCCCAAGCGGACAGTGTTACCTAGTTGATCCTGCCAGTAGTCATATGCTTGTCTCAAAGATTAAGCCATGCATGTCTAAGTATGAACTTACTTCAAACGGTGAAGCTGCGGATGGCTCATTAAATTAGTTATAGTTTCTTTGATGGTACCTTACTACTCGGATAACCGTAGTAATTCTAGAGCTAATACTTGCAGCAAATCCTGACTCTCAGAAGGGATGCATTTATTAGATAAAAGGCCAATGCGAGCTTGCTCATTTGCTCAGTAAATCATGGTAACTGGACGGATCGCACGGCCCTTGTGCCGGCGATGCTTCATTCAATATTCTGCCCTATCACCTTTCGATGGTAGGATAGAGGCCTACCATAGTTGTGACGGGTGACGGGGAATTAGGATTCGATTCCGGAGAGGGAGCCTAAGAAATGGCTACCACATCCAAGGAAGGCAGCAGGCACGCAAATTACCCAATCTTGACATGGGGAGGTAGTGACAATAAATAACAATACCGGGCTCATCGAGTCTGGTAATTGGAATGAGTACAATTTAAAGCCCTTAACGAGGATCCATTGGAGGGCAAGTCTGGTGCCAGCAGCCGCGGTAATTCCAGCTCCAATAGCGTATATTTAAGTTGTTGCAGTTAAAAAGCTCGTAGTTGGATCTTGGGATGGGGCGGTCGGTCCGCCGATGCGGTGTGCATCGACCGCTCCGTTCCTTCTGTCGGCGACGTGGTGCTGGCCTTAATTGGCTGGGTCGCGGCTCCGACGCTGTTACTTTGAAAAAACTAGAGTGCTCAAAGCAAGCCTATGCTGTGAATACATTAGCATGGAATAACGCGATAGGATTTCGATCCTGTTGTGTTGGCCTTCGGGATGGGAGTAATGATTAATAGGGACTGTCGGGGGCATTCGTATTTCATTGTCAGAGGTGAAATTCTTGGATTTATGAAAGACGAACTAGTGCGAAAGCATTTGCCAAGGATGTTTTCATTAATCAAGAACGAAAGTTGGGGGCTCGAAGACGATCAGATACCGTCCTAGTCTCAACCATAAACGATGCCGACCAGGGATCGGCGGATGTTGCTCTTAGGACTCCGTCGGCACCTTCCGAGAAATCAGAGTGTTTGGGTTCCGGGGGGAGTATGGTCGCAAGGCTGAAACTTAAAGGAATTGACGGAAGGGCACCACCAGGAGTGGAGCCTGCGGCTTAATTTGACTCAACACGGGAAAACTTACCAGGTCCAGACATAGTAAGGATTGACAGATTGAGAGCTCTTTCTTGATTCTATGGGTGGCGGTGCATGGCCGTTCTTAGTTGGTGGAGAGATTTGTCTGGTTAATTCCATTAACGAACGAGACCTCAGCCTGCTAACTAGCTACGTGGAGGTACACCCTTCGCGGACAGCTTCTTAGAGGGACTATGGCCGCTCAGGCCATTGAAGTTTGGGGTAATAACAGGTCTATGATGCCCTTAGATGTTCTAGGCCGCACGCACGCTACACTGATGCATTCAGTGAGCCTTCTTCCCTGGTCCGAGAGGATCGGGAAATCTTGTGAAAATGCATCGTGATGGGGATAGATCTTTGCAATTATCGGTCTTGAATGAGGAATTCCTAGTAAGCATGATTCATCAGCTCGCGTTGACTATGTCCCTGCCCTTTGTACACACCGCCCGTTGCTCCTACCGATTGAACGATCCGGTGAAATGTTCGGATTACGGCGACGATGATGGTTTCGCCATCATCGACGTCGTGAGAAGCTCATTGAACCTTATCATTTAGAGGAAGGAGAAGTCATAACAAGGTTACCGTAGGTGAACCTGCGGTAGGATCATTGACGTGCACATGGTTTTGTCTCGTTGGTCATGGTCTTGCGTTCTCGTCGCAGCGACGAAGAATGCTTTGGTGGGGGGACCACGACGGTGGTGCCGCACTAGGACGGGACTTCATGGGTGAAACACCACAAAATTTGGGGCTTAGTACTTGTCCGACCCCAAACAAGACCCTGGAACTCAAAAACAACGTCGGCTGCATGATCGTAATACTTAGTTTTTGCTAAGTATATGGGGCAGCGTATACACACAGCGTATACGCCCAGCGTGTACGCCCAACATTTACTTCAACGTATACGCCCAGCATTCTAGCGTATACGCCCGGCACTTCAACATATACGCCCAGCATTCTAGCGTATACGCCCGACACTTCAGCGTATACGCCCAGCTTTCCGGCGTATACGCTCGGCACTTCAGCATATACACCGAGCTTTCCGGCGTATACGCCCAGGCACTGCAGATGCGCACGCTCGATGACAGGATCTCCAATGACAGCATGTAGATAACACCGAAGAGCAATAATTGAAGCAAGTGGCATCCTTTGGCGTATGCGCCTGGCATGTATGCCTAGCATTTCGGCATGTACACCCAGCATCTGTCAGCGTATACACCCAGCGCTCAATCTCCACCCAGTTCACGCCCAGCATTCCGCCGTATACACCTAGTGTATACACCAACCTGATGCAGCGTATATGCCCGGCAATTGTAATAGTTTGTATATTTGTAAAGTGTACGCACCTGGTCAACGCGCCACGTGTCTCCCATCCTGAGTCTAGCGTAACAACCTGTATAAAACCCCTATTTTTCCACTTCCGAAAGATGCTTTGCAAAATCCCGAAGTAGACCAGAGAACATTTACACTGCGTAGAAAACCTTCTTACGCTGAGAAGTCCTGCACACTGCTGATCTAGTCTCTTACACACCACCCACTCTGCAAACCGTCCGAGTCACCTATGTGTATGCCAGGGCTTTTTGGCCGCCTTGTGTTCCCACAACTGCGTTAGACCGGTGCACTGTACTCTGACTTTGTAATTCCATCATTTCATTCACTGAAAGTTCTTTTACAGTTTTACGTCAATTTGGCCCACGCCTCGCTCGTGCTTCATTTGCATCTGTTTATGTTTTACGCTGTTTTTGCTTCGTTTATGCCTGCACGTCATTTACGCATAACCCAGTGTATTAGCATCTGCGTACGCATGGGGAAATCCTTGTCTGATCCACGTGCGGACCACCCAAGGTACTCTGCCTCCGCTACATTCCAACATGCCCTCAGGCATAGGCAGGGTCTTCTGTACGCGTCCTGCGATCTCGCGGCCTCTGTTTTTCCTTCCAGCCGGAGACTGACGATTTCAGGCGGTACAGAAATTGGCGCTAGAAGGAGGGCATCCTTAAAACTTACCTGCAACTCCTAGCGTGTACGCTATTAAGTGTCTATGCCCCTAATTGCACAACGCCCTAACTTTCCTAGTGTTTACGCTGTCCGGTTTTGAAACCTACCTCGTAATTGCCCAGCGTCTACGCTGCACAGTGTTCACACTCTCAAACACCACCACTTTATTTACGCTCATCTAGTTTACGCTCTACAGATTACGCTGTGACTTCTTTTACAAGCCTGTCTTTTATGTTGAGCTNAGATTACGCTGTGACTTCTTTTACAAGCCTGTCTTTTATGTTGAGCCTGTTTTCACGCTTCGAACTGTTTTACGCTTTGTACCGTTTACGCTTTGTACTGTTGTACGCTTCCCATCACCCTGTTTACGCTGCCCTGTTTACACTTCCCTGGTTACGCTTCCCTATTTACGCTTCCCTGCTTCACCCCGCAACCCATCTCACGCGTACGCTCCCCAGCGTCTACGCTGTATACACTTCACACACTGTATACGCTGTATACGCCACCCCTATACGCCATCCATTAGGTGTGTACGCTGTCCGTCCCTCAAGACATCAACTTCGTAATTCCAGACTTATCCATATCCACAACGTAGCATCATGAATCCTTCAAACAACACTACTCTCACCGCTTAGACCACCGCCATGGACACCATAACTATCCAACAGCTCGTCGCACAACACCCGGGAATGCAGCCCACAGCCGATCCTTGTCGATCCCTAAGGCTGCAAAGGAAGAACCCGACCTCTAACATTATTACCCAGGATCAGTACAACTTTATCTACATTAAGATACAAGCTAATCTGGCTGTTGATCAAGCTGAACTAGAGGTGAAGAGGCAGTTTGAGTTGTATTATAGGGGGGGACGAGAGTTCATCCCAACCCCCTACGATGTAATTTCCATTCCTGAAAAATACTTGGAACTCATCACACAACTCCTCCTCCAAAGGAACAATTTGTTGGATCAACCCACACTAGAGCCCCAACCAGAGGATGAGGATGAGTTTGCCGCTCAATCCGAGCAAGGGGAGTCATTCCATACCTTAAGTCCTCAAGCGCAGGTCAACCCCTTTTTCCATCCCGGCACAGGGGAACTCATGCCCTTGCCACATCTTATATTCCTCCAAGCCCAACAGCCACCGCCAGAAACAGTAGCATTAGTCCACATCCCTCTCCCAAGCGACCCCCAACCCAACACCTTCCCGCTCACACTCATCCCTACGGCCGCGGCGGGCCCATCCTCACAAGTGCAACCACCTATCGATAACACAGGAGCAACCCTCCCACCAAGGGTGATAGGGATGCCACACGTGATTCTGGCGTCCACATCCACCCATTTCATACCACACCTCCAAGCACACACGGCTCCCCATACAGCCATAACCCAACAGGGAGTCCTCGCTCACAATGTGGCAGGGCAATGGCCACCAAGGAGAGTGCCGTCATACCAAGCCTCCCATCACCATGCACCACCTCATGCAATCCCACTAGCCAATGTCCCCCAAGCACAACCCTAGCTCCAGCAGCAACAGCAATAGCATTTTCCCTATCACGTGCCACCCATAGCGCTGCCCGTTGTAACCTTCCCACAAACACAAGCACCCGCGCAGCTTTCAGCCCTTCAGCCTCATACGCAACAATCTAACTTGTATGGTATACTGCAGCCCCAAGCCGCCATGTCACTGAGCACCCAAGACTGGGTGGATGCCAAGAAAATAATGCAAGAGCTTACTGAAGAGGTGAAACGCCTCAAAATGGCCGCTGAGGGAAAGCTAAAGATAGTGGATTTCTACAACGATGACCCTATCAGCTCTTCTATCCCTCCTCTGACCCTGCCCAAAGGTGTCCCCCTACCAACCCTAACTAAATACAACGGGGAAACAGACCCCAACGCCCATCTTATAACATTCAGATTAGAGTGCGTGTTGCTCCAGGCTTGGCCCCATGCCGTCCTTCGAGTATTCCCCATGTCCCTCACGGGAAGGGCACTCGACTGGTACCGAGCCCTACCCAGGGACTCTATCCTTTCTTTGGATGATCTTTTACGCTAGTTTGTGACTTGGTTCAAGTATAACTTGAAACCCGAGGCCACACTGGATAGCCTTATGTAGATCAAGCAAGCACCGCTTGAACCGGTGCAGAAGTTTATTCAGAGATGGAGTGCGGCTCTCAATGAGCTACATGAACCGATCTCTCTAATGTATCTGCTTACGATATTGAAAGCAGCGGTCAATGATTTTTTCAAGTCCAAACTATATTACCTTAACATGCATGACCTTAATGAGGCATTTCAACAAATCAAGAACATAGAGGAAGCGGCTCAAAACATCCATGACCCCGCATACTTGGCCTTCAGAAACCAACACACTAAAAAGGACAAAGAGAAGGCCAAGACAACTATAGCAGCAATAGCGGGAGCACAACAAACAAACACCACATAGCAATACAAACCACCCGTGCCCCCCACTAACTACTATCAGCCCGCTCCTATAGCAGCCCCAGAGTCATCATCACAGAATCCGGCGAACCGTACGCGTAACTTCGAGAGGAAAGAACCCTCTCAGTACACGCCTTTACCGATGAAGCCATCCCAGCTCTTCAATCAACTCTTAAAGGCTGTATTGATGCAACACAAACAAATATCCCCAGCGGCTATTCAAAGACATGACCGGTTCTGTCAACTCGTACAGAACCCAAGCCTAGCAACACCGGATGAGCCACCCGTGTNTCTGTCAACTCGTACAGAACCCAAGCCTAGCAACACCGGATGAGCCACCCGTGCCCCAAGGATTCAGGATGGATCGCTTCCGCGACTACCATCAACGCAATGGGCATGGAATGGATTACTGCTTTACCCTGAAGCAGGACATCCAAAGGATGATTGATGATGGCAAGATCACTTTTGACGGGGCTAACCCCGTCCAACCGTAAAATCAGACTATGGGGGTGTATAAAGACCCCCTGAACGCTGAAGGGGCACCGTACGTAATTACTTCAATCCATTGTGATGATGAATCCAGCACATCCCGCATTAACCCCATTTACCCCGAAAATAAAAAAGAAACATTTGACAAACTGTACATAGTTCAGATCCCTCCCCCTGAGTTGACACCTACTTATCAACCATCCCGTGCCCTGTAGCGGCCGTACGTAGTCCGAGTATCCTCCACCGTACCCACTCCCAACACTATGACACGCCAAAAACCATACGTGGTGCGCATCCCTCCACTCAATCCTATGGATGCATCGACCCCTCATGCTCGGCCTACCCCCTTTGTAGTCTGAGTACCATCGGCCGTTGCAACAACGGAGGTCCAACCTCCACCCAGACCAACCCCATACGTCATCAAGGTGCCTGGACAAGCTCCTGCCCAATCAGATCCGATCGTCCACTCGCAACCCCGACCAACTCCATACGTTGTAAAGGTCTCAGGGCAACCCCAGGCCCCCAAACCAGCTCCACCTCCACACCGAGAACGCTTAGCCGATAAGCTTACCCAGGAACGATTGGAGAAATAGTGCCAACGGTCAGCTTTGGGGCCACCCAAACCAACTCCACTGAACTCCATGCCTATGTCATCATCCAGCGATCCACCAAACACAGACAGCAACGGTGAACCATCCAAAACACAAGAACCACATAACACGGCGGGTCCTAACAATAGCGACAAACCACCAAAATGCGAAATAAAATTGTTGGGCCCCATGGACCCAGTCACTACTGATAAAAACGTCCCCGATAGTAGAGACTTTGCAACGGCCTTGACGCAAGTCACACAAGCCTTGAAACAAAAAAACACGTCCCTCAGCTTGTATGACTTGGTACTAACGTCTCGGACTCATCGCGAAGCTCTAGTATGCATGCTAACATCGATCCCGGTTAGTGAGGACTTGCCCCCAAGCGAACCGGCCATTCATGCGGTGATGTACCCCTCTCACGAGGTTGGTCCTAAGCCCTTGAGCTTCCACGATGAGAACATCAAAGTGGACAAAAAGACAGGTGAGACAACAACAGTCCCCATGTTCATAACTATACATGTAAACCAATTCAAAATACATAGGGTACATGCAGATGACGGGGCAGCTACCAACATCGTACCCTATCCCATCATCGAACAATTGGGGCTTACCGATTCGATTAAGCCCACCACAACCACATGTTTAAAGTCATTTAGCGGGTCACGTGTGCTGGTCAAAGGCACGATAACCTTAGACTTCGTAGCAGGAGACCAGTTCCCCACATCCGCTGACTTTCTCATTGTCGATGAAATGCCAGGCTTCAACCTAATATTAGGAAGACCCTGGCTGGCCCAACTCAGAGCCGTTTCCTCCCCTATACATCAGGAGATTCTCCTACCCTATGAGGGTGGTGAAATCGTCATACATGGGGAAGCGGTTACTCCCATTATTTCGTCTCACACGGACAGCGAACAAGGCTCTAAAGTTGAACTCGACAAACCTGGTCAAAAGGACTCAAACAAAAGGCAACTGGTGGGTAGTAAACCTTCAGACACGGGACAAGAGCCCAAAACCGAAAAACCTGCATCTACCATTGTACCCCCGCCACCCCACGATGAAACTAACACAGAAACAACAACCGATATTGAAGCGTCCGAAAATACCGAAACCAAAAATGTTCAAACAGACATCTCCTGGACTGAATTTCCATTCAACGTGATCAGCAAGGGAGACAGGGAATACAAAATCGTGCCGGTCAATACACCCCCTGACATAAAAATCAGAAAAATCAAAAAACAACTAAAATGAACCCCTTCGTCCGCAATGACATTAAACTATAACTAGTCCGAAATGACATTAAACTACGATAAAACCAAAAAACACAAAGAAACAATGATAAACAGCAAAAACAAAAAAAAATTACAACACTCCCTGTCCGAAAAGACGTTAAACTATCATGTCCGCAATGACATAAAACTAGCCACGATCAGAAACGGTTGGTCCACTACGAAACATCCAATTTCCCCAAAAATCACTTGTTTACAATGGGGCCCGAAATGGCCTTAAACTACGCATCGAGGCCCGAAATGGCCTCAAACTAGCATGTACCTTGTTTTCCTTTTACACACTGTTTATCTTCAATGTGCCATCTTTAAAACAAAAAAGCAAACCCAAAAACATTTTAATATCGTATCGTATGTACAAACAACTTAAAATCAACAAAAATATTTATTTATGCAATGTTGTACAAATAATGCCTATTGTTCTTAGCATTTTTCAGTTACAATGCCCGTGTCAACTGAATCAGCAAAAAACCACTACAAAGAAAAGAACAAAACTACAAAGGCACTAAGCATCCGCGACAGGAGGATCATCTCCCTTAGAACCACCAGCGTTAGGGGCCCCCGCTCCACTAGAGCCAGCCTCGTGTGTATCATCACCACCTTCATGCTGAAAACACCAAAAATCAACAGCCAACGTAAAAATGAGCAGATGTTAAAACTTTAAATCTTATCCAATAAGTTAACTTCGTAAAGGCAAAATGCTTACCATAGGGGATCCTCCTAAGCCAAACTCTAGCCGATGAAGGATCTCCTCCTCTCGGAGGCTGGCCCAATCTATCCCACCCAGGCCTAGGTCAATGTTTGCCAAAGCCTTGCCTTTGTCGATCGCTGACCAGGTAGGATGTCTCAGAGGAAATTCACCTACCGATACTTCCCCAGAAGCAGTTTTGATGACCCTCTTAGGCGATTCCATTTCTACAATAGTGTTTTGAGCAAAGGTATCGAAGGCAGAACGCAAACCAAAACCTTCCACAAAAATCTCCAGCTGCCACTTTTCAATGGATACTTCTTTTAGCGACTTCTTGTACTGATGTTTATGGTTCTTATCATCCTGACCCCACTTGCGAACCTTGGAAGCAAAAGCCTTCCAATCTTAACACTTGAGGTTCAGGAGATCAACTTGGGCTTTGCATTCCGCTATTCTCCAAGTCAATGAGGCATGACGGTTCAAAAGGTTCCAATACCTAGTGTATGTAATCTCTAATGTTCACCAAGAACGATCGCCACTCAGTCTAGTAGCGACGAACTCATATTGAGCCTTTAAATCGTCACGCTCCTCTGATACTTCAGAGAGTGCCTTTTCCTTTGCTTGTACTTGTAACCACAATTGTTCAACAGAACGCCTACAAGTCCACAATGACTTGGCATTGTGCACAAGGCTATCTACAACGCCTTCATAAACGGGCCTCGGCACCTGTTCCACTTCTGGGGAGAGTGCAATCAGGCTTTCCATGTTGATGCCCTCAGAGGGATCCCATCTTAGTTTAGCACCTACCCATGTAGAAAATATGAACGTTAGAACTATACAAGTAAGACAGGAAGCCCCTAATCATTAAACGAGCCATACCTATATCAGGTTGGACTTCTTGGAGATGCTCAATAACTTCTTCTGTGATTCCATCCACAAAATCTGACTTACTTGGCATCTCTGACCAAATAAGTGGTTGATGTGTACAGGAAGAACTAACCTCAGCGGTCCCTTCAGTGGCAACCATCTTTATGGGAATGTCCAACTGTACCGTCCTGGTATCGCTGCCTTCATCTAAGCCAAAAACACAAAAATAAATAAATAAGAAAAAGAGTAGGAGCCACAATTAATATAATAAAAATCAACTAAGAGCGAAAACATACCCTGATCCTTGTCACCTTCTGGGGGATCACCCAAGTCCAATTCATCGTTGAGGAAGCTACTGAACATTTGGTTGATAGCGTCCTGGTCGTCTAAAGGTGCAGTTTCAGTAGTCTTCTCCGTTAATGGCTCCGTTCCCCTACCTTGGCTCTTCTCCAGGCTTTCCTCCTCATTGTTCTTCTCTGTGCGTGTATCCTCCTCCTCTCTGATGGTCTCTAAAGCTTGCTTCCTCACTTCATTAAATCAAAAATAACAACGTAAGCAATTGAAGCAAGGGTTACACATAAACGAAAATGATAAAATGATAAGTAGATGGGCTTCATTCACCAGTATCTTGAAGCGTATTTTCTTTACGCGTGGCTGGTTTATCTCGGCGACTTGTTCTATGGGGTGTTCGGGTCTCTTCAATTTCAACTTGGCTTTGCCAATAGTTTCCTTGATTACCCGCTCTACCCATCTGGCGGTTAAAGGTACGTTTGCTGGCTCCATCCCCAGACTGTCCCGCGTATGGATGGAACTGCAGGATGAACCCCTTGTAGTAACAGACACGGACTCATCAATACCTTCCAGGGCATCCTGTGACTTGGCAGTCGCGTACGAGTGTTTGACCCATGGACGGGATAGTTGACCCCGATCTCGTAGGACAAACTTGTTGTCCGCACGCACCACAAGGAACTCGGCGAAACGACGAAGATAGCTGGCAAAGAAGGCAAAAGTGAAGTGCGATTGTGCTTCGATATTCGTGCGCAACCGCATAATCTCCTTATGCATGCCCTCCAACAAAAAATGAGCCCAATTGTACCACATCCTAGTTTCCAAAATCGTCTGCATGATGCGTACTGCCTCCACCCCAAAACTCCGCACCTGAGAAAGAGTTTTGGGAAACACCTGTGCTTGAAACAGGGGATGCAGTTCGTTTACCTCAACAACCTTTGCCTTCCCCTGCATTGAGAACCCCTTGGTGTCTTTCGTCACACCAAGCCAAGACTCTAGTTCACGGATCGTTTGTAGCTCTTTGTGAGACCTATCCAACACTACGGGTAGGCCATCTGCCGACATGCTGAATAAGTTAGAAAAGAATACAGGCGATAGATGGAACACCACCTTGACACCCTTAATCCAGGTGCTATACTGGGAGACAGACTCATTGAAAGAGTCCACGATCCCTATCATCTCCCCAATTGAGACATTAGGGCTTGGCGTCATGAAAAACTCTAGGAGGCCTGCATCATCCAGGCAACGAGTGAGGGACGGTGGGGCTTTCTTACGTAAGCACTTCTACGCCTTCTCTACTCCCCCAAACTTCATCGACAAAGTCGTCTCGGTTCGTCCAGTTGTCATAGGGTCCCCACCCGAGGGTTCATCAACTGTTAAAACAAGTTAAAATAATCACATCGGTCTCACCCCAAACAGTTGAACAAAGCCACTAATGCATGTAATAAATGCCACTACTCACCGTTAGTGGCAGATTTCGAGGTACTACCAAAATTATGAGGGAAGACCGGTCCGTCATCTGTCCAGTCCTCATGTAGCCATCCACGGGCTTTGCACATCGCAAAGGCTCTAGAAAATTGCTCATGGAAGCGGACCATCGAATCCTTTGTCTGAGCAAGTACGGCCCCACGGAGAGTGGGAGCCATCATAAAGGCCTCTAGAGCTGTGCGAGTGAGGGCTATCCCTTTGTCCTCAATCAGAGTCCCATCTGGGTTAGTCTTTGGCCTGCAAATAAACGCATGTTAAAATAAAAAATTAACATCAAACAACGACCGATGAAGCAAGAAAGTCAACTAGTCTTACCTGGTTATTCTATACACTGTGCCAGGAGGATTCTGAAACAGGGTGTGCACGCGGGCAGCTATAAACAAAGTGTTGTTAATATAATCCAACCCTAGTGGCAACAACTCCCATACACATGTTAACAGACGTGTTGACTTGGGCCCGTGAGTACTACCATCTTCATCAACAAACGGGCCCTCATCAATGTCTTCCATGAAGACCACAACGTCCTCTGCGGCTCCCGGTAGTAACGCATCAACCACACTGTGCGCAGTCACCTCATCAAAAAATGACCACATAACCGCCTCAAAGTTGGCTAACAGGAAGGCCAGAAATTCGCCAGCGCCTTCCCTGAACCAGACTCCCTTATTATCCACAATTAGAGTTGGGGAAAGATTGCCATCCTGAACAGGTCCAGCCCACGTTAGAACCCCGACAAGCTCAACCACTATGAGGAAACATTTGCTATCCCTGCAACCAATCGCAATGAAATGAAAGTTTACATCACAGCAAAAAAATCAAAAAATAAACCAACTGTTCACTCCCAGCGTATACGCTGTACACAGCGTATACGCCTGTCAAACCACTTCAAAAAACACAACTTACACCTGGCGTATATGCTATACCCAGAGCGTATACGCCTGTGACGCACGCTCCAGCGTATACGCTATACATAGCGTGTACGCCAAAAAAAACCATGATTCAAACATAGCGTATACGCTGAACTCAGCGTATACGCCAGGTGAACCACAAGTACTTGAACCCAGCATATACGTTACAAAACTTAGTGTCTACGCTGAAGACTGACCCCCCCCCCCTCGCACAGCATATACGCTGGTAAAACCCTCAGCGTATATGCCTGAATCCGCTGACAGCGTCAACAAAATACGCCAAAGTAATTAGCATGCTAGAGCACCATGCACAGCATATACGCTGAACAAACCCTCAACACATATGCCATCGCGCAACACGATTTACACCAAGAAAATACGCCGGATAACAGACGCCAATAAAATGGATGACAGTCTACGCCGCGGTGACGCGGGCGTGCACACCAAAGAAACCTTCAAACCCTCTATGCTCGATCATCTACGCCAAAAGAACCAAAAAAATAACAGACATAGATCAAGGCTTACCCGTAGGGCGTCACAGGCCATTCCGACATCTTCAGCCTAGGCAGGCCCTGTAGCATCGCCTCCGTCTCTTTGGTGAAGGTTAGGTCAGAACCCTTCTTCCCCTGGCCTACCACTTCCTTGCCCTTGCCCATCGCGAAGTGTTCACGCTGACTGTCAAAGTGCACGCTGAGCGACTGTCTTCGAGTTTGGCGTCTACGCTGGGTTGTCTAGCGTCTACGCTCGGCTCTCTTGGCATCTACGCTTGGGAAATTTACACTTACGCTTACACAGGTCGCACCTTACACTATCGCTGTTGAAAACAGGAAACAAATGGACCCCTCATCCTTTATATAACGCCAGCTGACGCTGACGCCGCAGCCGCTTATGCCACCATCGCTCCTTTTTTGCCGTTTTGCCTCTATTTTCCTCTCTTTTGTGCCGAAATCTAATCAAAAATTATTAAATTATTAAAAAATAATAATTTGGAATTCAATTTGAGACAGTATTACATCCTGGTTCCTCCATGGACCCCATTTTACATGTTCGCTTAAACTACAACCCATTGGCCCAGTATGGCCTTAAACTACCATTCTCCCCATTCTTGCCTGGCACGGTAAGGCCTTAAACTGCCATTCCCTCACCCACTAGTGGCCCGGTATGGCCTTAAAATACCATGCATCTAGGTGTGAAAATAATCCACCATGATACACGTACGTACACTTTAAATTTCTGAAAGACACAGAACGATCCCTTCTTGCTCACGCAACTCTCAGTTTATTGGCAGGGATGAGCTCAATGGACTGCCAGCACTTAACCACACCGTTAACCATCGACGAACCATATGGCACCATTACACGAGACTTTGACATAAACTTCATCAACTCAAGTCCACTAATCGACGATGCGGTCATAGCCTCAACACAGCAAACAACAGAAAATTACCAAGGCATGACAAAGTTTCTTAACATAGAAGCCGAAAACATCACTGAAGACCCGTTAGCTGAAACCCCCATTACTATGCCTGATGGGGAAGTTAAAATATTAAAATTAAGCATGCTATTACAACCACACATGGCTCAAGACATTTAGAATGTACTTAGGAAGAACATGAAAGCGTTCGCTTGGTCTTATACGGACATGCCCGGGCTAGACCCTAGGATTATCCAACACAACATCATTCTTGACCCAAAACTAAGACCAATAAAACAAAAATCATGAAAATTTAGACCCGAAGTGGCGTTCTCAGTTCGCAATGAGATCACTAAGCTTTATCAGGCTGGTTTCATTCGAGCTGTTGATTATGCCGAGTGGGTGTCAAACATGGTCATCGTTCCAAAGAAAATCGGAAGCATCCGCTTATGCATCGACTTCCACGACTTAAACGTAGCAACCATAAAAGATTACTTTCCCCTACCTAGCATCAATCAACTCATTGATTCGACTGCCAGACATGCCTTGTTGTCATTTATGGATGGCTTTTTGGGGTATAACCAAATACGCATCAACCCTGGACACCAACTTCGAACTACCTTCATGACCCCATGGGGAACTTTTTGTTACACAATGATGCCCTTTGGTCTCAAGAATGCTGGGGCCACCTATCAAAGAGCCATGATGTTCATCTTTAGTGATTATATGCTATGATCGCTCAACGATTATGTAGATGACATCGTGGTTAAGTCAAAAATGATCGAACAACACGCATAAGACCTTGACTTAGTCTTAAAACGTTGTCTAAAATATGAGCTAAGGCTTAACCCCAAAAAATGTGTCTTTGGCATCAAAACAGGTAAGATGCTCAGATTCATAGCCTCTGAAGTAGGGATATGAGTAGACCCTGATAAGGTGAAAGCCATTACCAACCTGAAACCACCCAGTAACCTTACCGAACTTTGAGGTTAACAAGGTAGGTTGCAGTTCATCAGGCGTTTCGTAGAAAAATTAACAGACAAACTAACACCTATGAACCACTTGTTGTGTAAAAATGTCCATTTTGAATGGACTCCATAGTGCCAGGAAGCCTTCGAAAATATCAAGACAGCACTCGCCCGACTGCCTACGGTTTACCCGCCCCAAAATAACAAACCATTTTACATCTATCTTACCACTTCAGAGTCGTCCATCGTGTCCATGCTCTGCCAGAAACGAGATGACGGAACTAAAGTCCCTGTATACTATTTGAGCCATGCCTTAGTTTCCCATAAAAAGAAGTACAGCGATGTGGAAAGGTCATGCTTAGCTTTAGTCTTTTCTCTAAGAAAATGGTGACATTACCTCTTCCGTAATCAAGTTCACATAATCTGTAAGGACAATGTACTGCGAGCCATAACAGGAAACATTTACGAAATGAGTCGAATAGCTCGATGGAAAGCCATGATAGCCGAGTTTGACCTGTACTATGTAACATAATCATCGATCAAAGGTCAAGCCATAGCAAATCAACTGGCCGCATCACCAATGCATGACCAAGCAACCATAGAGCCTGAATTCCCGGATGAAAGTATAAGCACAGTAGACACAGTTCCTAACGACTACGATGCCATTTTAAACTTCGATGGAGCATTGACCTCTCGGGGAGGAAGCGCTGCCGCTATCATCACTTATCCCTCCAGGGAGATCCGACCCTTTGCCTATCGCTTCAATTTTCACTGTACTAACAACATAGCAGAGTACGAAGGTCTCCTTAGAGGACTCATAGCAGCACTGGCTTCAGACGTCACATGCCTGGTAGTCAGAGGGGATTCAGAATTGGTGGTAAACCAAGTCACGGATGTCTACACATGTAAAGCTCAACATTTGCAACCATACTATGACTTGGTGAAACATTTAATGAAACGATTCGAAAACATTGATGTGCAACACGTCTCTCAAAACGATAACACCATCGCGGATGCATTGGTCACATTAGCGCTAAACATATCACCTGACATGTTCCATGTCTTACCAAGCTCTGTAACCAACTGTGCTAAACCAATAATCGATACTCCCGACATATTGTCAATTTCATCTGTTAGCTCAACACACACAGTGGAATGGTATGATGACCTAAAAGAGTACCTTCTACGTGGTGAAGCACCATGCCACCTAACAAACGCTCAGAAAGACACAGTGTGAAAATGTTCTAGGCAGTACACCTTGGTAGGGGACACACTATGTCGTAGATCCTACGAAGGCATATTGCTAACATGTGTAAGTAGTGACGATGCCCAAATGATTGTTGATCAAGTACATGAGGGACTATGTGGAGGAAACATAGCACCAAAAGCCATGGCCACGAAAATAAGACACTTAGGCTATTATTGGCCACACATGGAATACGACTGCTCTTCCAAAGTCAAAACATGTAACATTTATCAAAAACATAGTAACTTAATACATGTACCACCAACTGCGTTGCACATAGCACAGATCACATGGCCTTTTTAGAAGTGGGGATTGGACCTCATCAGCCTGATAACACCCTCGTCTTCCATAGGGCATAGTTTCATCATAACCGCGACAGAATACTTTATGAAGTGGGTAGAAGCAGCTCCCCTTTGAAAGACGACTTCCAAATACGTGTGCAACTTTATCCTAGAAAACATTGTAACCCATTTCGGCATTCCCATGAAAATCATCACCGACAATGGGCCACAATTTAGTAGTACCAAAACAAAAACCTTTTGCGACATTCTGGGGATTAAGCATTCGTTTTCTTCCCCTTACTATCCTCAAAGCAATGGACAAGCAGAAGCAACGAACAAGATAATGATAACGATACTTAAGAAAATGCTAACCCAAAGCAAAAGGAAATGGCACGAGCAACTAAAATATATCGCACTACACATCGGGCGTCAATAGGTAAAACTCCGTACAGTCTTGTTTATGGTTCAGAAGTTGTTTTACCTTTGGAATTACAGGTACCATTGCTAAGGATCACACTCTCTGGACTCCTCGATGATGAGCAAAACAACGAGCTCAAGCTCATTGACCTCGACTCGGTCGAAGAAGAACTTGCACGCGCGCTCGATCAGATCGACTGGTATCAAAAGCAACAACGACAGTGGCATCGACATGACATTAACAAGCGCCCAATCCACGAAGGCGACCTCGTACTCAAAGCTGCTTGGGAACACCCGGACAAATTCTCACCCAACTGGGAAGGGCCTTACATGGTCATCAAGGCATTCGATAATGGCGCATTCAAGTTGGCTGACATCGAAGGGAACGAACTCGCTAATCTGACAAACCATTTGTACCTAAAATCATTCTATGTCTGAACACAAGCTCAGGTATGTGCAAGTCCTGGAATTACGACTATAAACTGATATCACAGACAAGTCCTGGAATTACGACTATAAACTGATACCATAGAGAAGTCCTGGAATTACGACTATAAACTGATACCACAGAGAAGTCCTGGAATTATGACTATAAACTGATACCACGGAGAAGTCCTGGAATTACGACTAAAAACTGATACCACGGAGAAGTCCTAGAATTACGACTATAAACTGATACCACAGAGAAGTCCTGGAATTATGACTATAAACTGATACCACGGAGAAGTCCTGGAATTACGACTAAAAACTGATACCACGGAGAAGTCCTAGAATTACGACTATAAACTGATACCACAGAGAAGTCCTGGAATTACGACTATAAACTGATACCACGGAGAAGTCCTGGAATTACGACTAAAAACTGATACCATGGAGAAGTCTTGGAATTACGACTATAAACTGATACCACAGTGTCTGCAATGACAATAAACTACCATTCGTCAGGCATGATAGTAAATTGTCGCCGTCACAACCACCAGAGTCCGCCAAGACTATAAACTAGCTTGCCTCTTCATAGTCCGCTAAGACTAAAAAAACTGGCAATGTACCATCCGCCACGACGCTAAACAGGCAATGTCCAATGGGTTATGACATAAAACCAACCCATAATAGTCTGCCAAGACTATAAACTGGCAAGGTCACATTCGGCACCTCACTCTGCCGCCATGCTCATTCATCGCTCGCCTCATTGCATCACTTGCTATCAGCTGCCATCTTCAGTACTGCTTTCATCTGCATACAGTACCTTCCGCTCTCCAGCACCTCTGTGCCATCGCCCATATATTCACTTACGATTTTCTTGTCTCCTTGGCGTTGTGTTTGCAGGATGACACCCAAAAGTGTCGTACAAGAGTGCACTTCGTCACGAGCAGCAAGATAAGAAACTGTTTGTAGCATACATGGCAAGACTGAATCAAACCGTTCACCAATACATCCCTGTTCACTGATGAGACTCCTCTATCCATTCACCAAAAAACCTTATCCCGACATCCCCTTGATACACTCGGTACATTCGAAACACCGTACTGCTTTAAAGTAGCTGCAACATGCCGCGCAGCACCTGAACACGTCAAGCTCAAAAAAAAAGAGAGACCTCTGGCACTTCCCATACAAGCCCCAAGAGGGAAGGCAGTTGTCTCAGAACTAAGTACTCATGTCCAAAGTGCTCAAACAATATCTAGTTGCATGGCTTTGGCTCCCCGCCATCAGGTTTCCCTTGAACACTAAACATGGGCCCTGCTCTCCCAAAGAATGTAATGCATCCTCCCATGGCTTTGGCCTCACCAACCGGTTCTCTTGACAACTAACCAAGAGCCTCGTTCTGCCAAAGCACGCACACCGCATGCCTGTACTCCGAGTCTGCTACAACAATGGCTAAGGCACAGATCAGCATGCCACATACCAAAACATCCCCTGTCCACACACTTCCTTGGGTAGTCGCCAATCCCTATCCTCCCATCAGCTACAAATTCCACATTCCCGATCCCCTGTACTATTGAACACGGTGCGATGACATCTCGTCCAAGTAGTAGCGGACAACGTTTCTATTGAGTGGCTTGTGGTGTTTTGCACTTCTTTGTTGATGCCTCTCGGGTCGATTCCTCCAAGCGTCAACAAAGAGGGGCCAATGAAACACCACAAAATTTAGGGCTTAGTACTTGTCCGACCCCAAACAAGACCCCAGAACTCACAAACGATGTCGGCTGCATGATCGTAATACTTAGTTTTTGCTAAGTATATGGGGCAGCATATACACACAGCGTATACACCCGGCGTGTACCCCCAACATTCACTTCAGTGTATATGCCCAGCATTCTAGCGTATATGCCCGGCACTTCAGCGTATATGCCCAGCTTTCCGGCGTATACGCCTGGCAGTTTAGCGTATACGCCTAGCTTTCTGGCGTATACGCCCAGGCACTACAGATGCACATGCTCGACAACAAGATCTCCAATGACAGCATATAGATAACACCGAAGAGCAAGAATTAAAGCAAGTGGCACCCTTCGGCGTATGCACCCTGCGTGTACGCCCAGCATCCGTCAGCGTATACGCCCAGTGCTCAATCTCTACCCAGTTCACGCCTAGCATTCCGGCGTATACGCCTAGCATATACACCGACCTGATGCAGCGTATATGCTCAGCGTATACGCCCAGCAGTTGTAACAGTTTGTATATTTGTAAAGTGTATGCACCCGGTCAACGCGCCACGTGTCTTCCATCTCGAGTCTAGCGTAACAACCTGTATAAAACCCTCATTTTTCCACTTCTGAAAGACGCTTTGCCAAATCCCGAAGCAGACCAGAGAACATTTACGCTGCGTAGAAAACCTTCTTACACTGAGAAGTCCTGCACGCTGAGGATCTAGTCTCTTACACTCTGCCCTCTCTGCAAACCGTCCAAGTCACCTGTGTGTACGCCGGGGCTTTTCAGTCTCCTTGTGTTCCCACAACTGCGTTAGACCAATGCACTGTACTCTGACTCTGTAATTCCATTGTTTCATTCACTGCAAGTTCTTTTAGAGTTTTACGTCAATTTGGCCCATGCCTCGCTCGCACTTCGTTTACATTTGTTTACGTTTTACGCTGTTTTTCCTTCATTTACGCCTGCACGCCGTTTACGCATAACCTAGTGTATTAGCATCTGCATACGCGCGGGGAAATCCTTGTCTGATCCGCGTGTGGACCAGCCAAGGTACTCTACCTCCGCTGCATTCTAGCACATCCTCAGGTGTAGGCAGGGTCTTCTGTACGCGTCCTGTGATCCCGCGGCCTCTATTTTTCCTTCCAGCCGGAGACCGACAATTTCAGGCAATACAGTGGGGAGAGCGTGCGCTTGGCGGGGCATGAGATGTTGCGTCCGAATTACACCTCGCACGTTCGATAAATCGATGGCCTGAAGGGCAAGCCATCACCTAGGTAGGCTTTGGGGCGTCGATCCGGAGTGGGCTCAGGTTCCCTCCCGATGGAGGACGTGTCGTCGTCGTCCGTTGAGGATAGGCAAGCCGCGAAGGGAGTGTGTACGCCTAGGTGAGAGAGAGTCATGGAGCTCTACGTTCGTAGTCAAATGGCTTTTAAAATACAAAGGTTGGATGCGAGGGGGACATACGAGGGCCGCTTTTTTCTTCCCCAGGCCATCCGGTTCCATGGGAGGGAGGGGATAAGACACGATGGCTGGGTGCAGCTCTCTTCTCTCGTCGCACGTGTTCTAGGCGAACGGCTACCCTTGGCCTGTGGGTTTTAGGGTACGTCGTTGCTTTGGGCAAATGCGGGGGGCATTGAGCCGAACAGCTATGGTGCTGGTGCTTCGCGGGTTGTCGTCCCGCGCACCCGTGGGTTGCGTAGCAGGGTCCTCGTTGGTAGGGTGGTTGGCACCACCCTTGTACGGATGTTGACGCTAGGTCGCATCCCTCGGGTGGTGCCTGCTTCTCTTTCCCCAATGCAAGGGTGCGAGTGGCACCAAGGATGCGACGAACATCCGCCGTGGCGGTCAACCGGGGTTGGTGACCCCAACCACGACTCTCAACAATGGATATCTCGGCTCTCGTTTCGATGAAGAACGTAGCGAAATGCGATACTTTGTGTGAATTGCAAAATCCCATGAATCATCGAATATTTGAATGCAAGTTGCGCCTGAGGCCTAGGTCGAGGGGACGTCTGGCTGGGTGTGATGAAAGATCGTAGGGTGCGCCCTCTTCGCCCCGTGCGAGGGGGTAGCGGATGTGGTCGTCTGTGTCTCCCGAGGTGCGGTTGCCTGAAAAGATGCTGTCGATCGTGTTTTCTGGCTTCTACCTGGACGGAGCAATGGATGGTGGTGGTGGTCTATGCGTTCCCTGTGCTGAGTGCTCATGAGGTACGTTGGCCCCCTCCTCGCCCTTCTCCTTCGGTGAGATGCGGGACTGAGCGACCGGCGGGGGCAATGTTCCTCCTCTGCGTCGCGCGTAGGAGGGGTGATGCTCAGTCTTCGCAGTGATCCCAGTTCAGGCAAGGGTACCTACCGAGTTTAAGCATATAACTAAGCGGATGAAGAGAAACTTACGAGGATTCCCCTAGTAACGGCGAATGAACCGGGAACAGCGTAGCATGAAAATCTGGCGGCGGTGGCCGCCCGAATTGTAGTCTGCAGAAGCGTCCCCTACGACGAACCAAGCCTGAGTCCCCTAGAACGGGGTGCAGGAGAGGGTGACAGCCCCATTGGGCTCAAACCCTACTGCATCATGGGGTGCTATTGGCAAGTCGGGTTGTTTGGGAATGCAGCCCTAAGCGGGTGGTAAATTCCGTCCAAGGCTAAATACGTGCGAGAGACTGATAGCGAACAAATACCGTGAGGGAAAGATGAAAAGGACTTTGAAAAGAGAGTTAAAAAGTGCTTGAAATTGTCGAGAGGAAAGTGGATGGAGGCCAACGTTGCTTCCCGGCTGGACGTGGAGTGGAGCGTGTACACTTCGGTCCACCGCTCGGTTCGGGAGGCGAGTCCGCGTGGATCAGCACCGTGGCATAAGCATGCGCAGCTGGCTACGCACGTGCTGCCACTGCGACGGTCGAGGGTCCAAGCGCGCATCCCCTGGAGGGGCAGGTCCTGCAGCGCCTGTGCGCTCGGGACGCGGATTGCATGGGCTTTCCATTCGACCCGTCTTGAAACACAGACCAAGGAGTCTAACATGCATGCGAGTCGTCAGGTTTGGAAACCCGCATGGCGCAAGGAAGCTGAAAGGCGGGATCCATGTGCGGGCACGGAGCACCGTCCACCAACCTTGATCTTGTTGAGAAGGGTTCGAGTGAGAGCATGCCTGTTGGGACCTGAAAGATGGTGAACTATGCCTGAGCAGGGCAAAGCCAGAGGAAACTCTGGTGGAGGCTTGTCGCGATACTGACGTGAAAATCATTCGTTTGACTTGGGTATAGGGGCGAAAGACTAATCGAACCATCTAGTAGCTGGTTCCCTCTGAAGTTTCCCTCAGGATAGCTGGAGCTCACGTTCTCAAGTTTTATCAGGTAAAGCAAATGATTAGAGGCATCAGGGACGCAACGCCCTCAACCTATTCTCAAACTTTAAATAGGTAAGATGGCATGGCTGCCTCGGTGAGCCGCATCAATGAATCGAGAGCTCCAAGCAGGCCATTTTTGGTAAGCAGAACTGGCGATGCGGGCTGAACCAAAAGTCGAGCTATGGTGCCTAACTACGCGCTAACCCAGAACCCACAAAGGGTGTTGGTTGATTAAGACAGCAGGACAGTGGTCATGGAAGTCGAAATCCGCTAAGGAGTGTGTAACAACTCACCTACCAAATCAACTAGCCCCGAAAATGGA